>JAWLRI010000933.1:132041-159510 GCA_034781795.1 Crypturellus tataupa | reverse complement strand
ACGCAAAGCGTGGATTGCACGGATTTTGCACGGATTCGCTTGCAAGTGTCTAGCCTCTATTTTGTGCCTGAGATGCACGAGGGAGGGATGCATGGAGGGGAACCCGGAGTGCAGAAGGGAAAGGGCTGTGACCCGGCCGCTGGACAGGTTGTCACACGCTTAGGGACGAGCCCTGGGTGCCTGCGGGTCTCAGCTCTCGATCCCTGGCACCTCTGCGTGTGCTTCCCTGCCTGGAGACACGGAATGAGCCTGAAACAACCTCAACCTGCTGGTGCCCCCCAGCTGCACCATCCTGCAACTGTGAGCACAGCCCCGGCTCCCCGGCCGGTGTCGAGGGGAGCAGCTCGGTGGGGACACGACCCGACCCCCCTTGCACGCAACCTGGTGCAAACATATCCCCCGCGGGCACCTCTCCAGCTGCCGGCCCGCGTGGTGTTTACACATGGGAAGTGTTTATGGATTCCTGTCTGGAGCCCCGAACTCCAAAGCGAAATGGTCAGGACCTGCCAGAAGTTGGATATCGAGGTGCAGATCTGGCCCGCGAGGCCGAGGGCTGCGGGGCCGGCTGCCAGCTCCGCTCTGGGCGCAGGATTTGCTGCTCTGCCTGGTGCTTGGGGTCGTTCCCAACCTCGCTGAGCTAGAGTTAAAGCCTCGAACCATGGGGCCTTCCCTGCTGCACTTGGAGGGCTGTTGTGTGTCCTGATGAGCTTGGCTCGCGGGGAGTTTTTCTAGGCACACAGTCAAAAAATTGCAGGGGGAGAAGCTAGCAGGGGCCCGGGGATGAAAGGAGCCCGGGGAACCCTGCGGTGCCACACATTATCTCTCAGCGGGGAGCGCATCCGTGTCAACACGCGCGCTCCATTCCTGTGGCCCTGGGTTTGCTTGAGGGATGATGTTACAGGGAACCCGGGTTCTCTTAGGAGCAGGAGGGGCAGGAACATCTCTCCCGCCCTTCGTCCGCTCCCTCTGGCCGAGACCGTCTCCACTGCCACCGCCAGGGTCCCTAAAGGGGCAGCCAAGCCGTCCCTGCCCGCGTGGCAGCAAGGAGATGGGTTTGTGCTGGGGTTGAGGCTCGTGCCCTTGGGGAGCTTGCACCGGGCTAAGAGGGGCGGCTGTTTGTGCTTGGCATAGCCAAGACCAGGCTGTTTTTGCCAGCCCAGCTTGTAAACCTTGTGGGCTCATCCCAATGGGAATGCCAGCCGAGGCGGCTCCGCTCGGCTGCGGGAATCCCTGCGGTCCCGCGGCGCCCATGGGACTTAGTTTTAAGTCCCTTTTAACAAGCTAAGGAATAGGGGAGGTGGAGAGATGCTCCTTCACTGAGGAGGGAGGAGAATCCCTGAGGAAGGTCAGGATGAAGGAGCCAGGGTGGGGACCCTGGGAGTGTCCCCA
Organism: Crypturellus tataupa; assembly: GCA_034781795.1. Lineage (NCBI taxonomy): Eukaryota > Metazoa > Chordata > Aves > Tinamiformes > Tinamidae > Crypturellus > Crypturellus tataupa. Next base: position 158,121 of record JAWLRI010000933.1, on the reverse strand, counting down.
AGAGCTGGGATCAGCTGGGACCGAGCGGAGCTGGGAGCAGCAGCCAGAAACCCCACGGGGCAGCGAGAGGTGCCAAGCGGAGCCGCTGCCTCGGACGAGCGGGGAGACCCTCCCGCCCCATCCTGCAGGGATGAGCAGAGCTCCGTCAGCTCCGGGGGAGGCAAAGGGCCAGGTCCGAGTCAGGTACGGGGACGGAAACGCCGCAACCAGAAATGGAGACAGAAATGGGTCAAATAAAGGAGTAATTAAATAAGCTTGCAGCTCTCGATATTTCTCCGCAGATTTGCATTTGCATGATTAGAATAAGCTTCCTTGGCTATTAAGGTCACTATGAATGCATCAGAAGGAAAAAACAATTGAGTTATTAAATATGCATTCGAGTGGCAACAGCTTGAAAGAGGAAGCACCAGGCGGTGGCACCTCTGCCCAGCTGGCAGGAGGGCAGGACGGGGACACCCTGCTCCAATCCCTGCCCAGGACCCCGAGGCTCCGGCTGATCCCAGGATGAGAGGGCCCCACAGCTCCGCACCCTCTTCTGCGCCGATTCACTGCAAGGGGCATTTGCACCCCCGACACCAGCTGAATTGAGCCCTGGTGATGTTGCTTTTATGCAGATGGCTGCTTTTTTGTTGAAAATACTGGTTTTATTCAATTTTATTCAATTGCCCCACCGCTGGTTTTTTTTAAGAGAGAAAAAAAAATGTTCCATGTAGAGTAGATTTGTTTGTAATTCGTATGTTTTTCAAATTCCTCCCTTTGGGGATGCCCACCCTGTCCAGCAGGAATGTTCTTGTGGGAAAACCACGCGGTGCTGGCAGCTGGCACCCGGGCCCCGCGCTCCGGCTGGTGCCGCTCGCTCCGTCCCCCCGTTCCAGCTGCCGCGTTCCCGCCGTGCCGGGATCCCGCCGTGTCCGTGCGCTGGGTGGTCCAGGCTCCTCGCTGCCTCCCTGGCACCTCGGCTGACTCGGATCCCGCGGGGCGGCTCAGCTTGTGCCGGCGACAGTTACCAAGCCCTGTCACGTAGCATCCCTCGGGCACAACAGGCTGCTCCGGCAGATATTAACCTTTCATCTAATTGGCAGCTTATTAGAAAGTGTGGGGTGAAAAATGCCCAGCCAATATCCAGATTCTCCTCTAGCTAAAAAGGAAGTCCCGATGCCGTACAATACTGTGTTCTGTTGGGCCCAGTGCAATGGTGTTGTAAATCCAAGCTTGCATTTCGGTAGTGCGTGAGTTTGCTGAAAGGTTGTCTCGTCCCGCAGGTGCCTGTCCTGCGTGAACAGCGCTTTCCGCTGCCACTGGTGCAAGTACCGGAACCTCTGCACCCACGACCCCACCACGTGCTCCTTCCAGGAGGGCCGCATCAACGTCTCCGAGGTACCGGCACCGCCTTAAGCACTTCTTAATCGCTCGTCCCGTGGCATAAGTAACATTTCCAGGGTTACTTGGAGGGTTTTGCCTTCCCAGAGGGCAGATGCGCTCTCTGGCTGCTCTCTAAAAGTGCAGAAGCAGCTTTGAAGAGCTAAGCATCAGTCTAGCAAAAGCAACGTGTCTCACCCTGAGCCCAAACCTCTGCTGAGTGCCGGTGCTTAAACACGGTAATAGCTGTAATTTCCTTAGCGCTTTCCTTGAGGGATCTCAAGGACTTCTCAAAGAGCAGCACGTTTCCGTAACTCGGCTTTCAGCACCAGGCATGTAGGGATTTACCCGGCAGCAAATGCCCAGTCGGATGCAGGGCTCTTGGGGAGGCTCCTGGTTTCGCATCCGGTGGGTTGTGTTGACAGGTCCGAAATTTACAGCTGTAGCCAGGCTGTAAAGTAATTAGGAAGGGAATTACAAATGTGAACAGCCCCAAACCTTGAAAAGGAGAATAGACTTGGGCTCCAAAGCTGTGGACCGCGAGCGGTCTCTGTTAAGAGTTAATGAAAGGCACAGGGCTCTACTCCAAAAGCACTTCTAAAAGCTGAAAGGAGACACAGCCCCCAAGCTACTTTGCCAGGCAGCAGTGAGGACACACAAATGCTGAACGAGCAGAGAAGGAAGGATTAGCAAGGCCAGAGATGAACCCTCCTAAGTAGACACAGAGGGAATGGATGAGGAAGGGAGGAAAGTCAGTCAGGAGGGTAAAACATGGAGCCATTAAATGGAGGCGACAGCTAAACCAACATTAAACCTCAAACGTAAACAGCACATGTGTCTTTCTGTATAAAATGGTGTCCAGAGGCACCTGGGCACAAGGCAGGACATGGTAATGAACTCCACGTTCCTCCAGTGAGGATCTGCAGGAGCGAAGGGATGGAGAGTGTAACCAGGAGCAGGCGGCAGCCCATGAACTGCAGCAAAGGCAGGAGCCCACGGGGATGCTCCTGCCCTGGGGACGAGCCAAAGCTTCCTTAGACCGCTTCAAAACCAAGAAACGTCCTTTTAAGACAGCAAGAGAGAGTAACAACCTTTGCTTTTCCTTCTGTCGAGTGCTGTGGGCTTCTTTTTCCTTCACCCTCAAAGCATTATCTGCCTTCCCAGGCTTTACAATTATAGCCCTCGTTTTTATAGGTCTTCAACCCTATGATATCAAAAGTGTTTTTTAAAGCTTGACAACTCTCCGGTGAAGTAGGACAATGCCATTATCTCCATTTTCCCTTGGGAAAGCACGGGAGATGATTACCTGAGATCACACAGAGCGAGTGGAAGGGCTGGTGCCTGCGCGCCGGCTCCTGCTGTGTCTGCAGAGCCCAGGACTCGGCCGGCTCCAACCTCTGCTGCTGCTCCATCTCGCAGGGTTTCGGGCCGTTTGTGTCTTACTTTGCTGCTTCGCTTCAGTTTGCTCCTTACCAGGGGATGTAATGTGCTGAGTAATGCCTTTTTGGTGATTACTTTTGATAAGGGCTAATGGTAGCAGTACGGATGGTTTACTCTTCATCACGACGTCTCTGCACTTCTGAACGCACACGCGAACCCAGCCCTAATTTGTTTGCTTATTTAAAGCAAATGAATTGCCACTTGTGTACACAGCGCAGTTCTAATGCCTTTATTATGAGTATCTCACTCCCGCTAACACATCAAATAAATGCCTCATAAAAGTTTCCTCACTTAAAACAATCCGGATCACAATGTTCTCATTGTGTCACGGCCTGATATATTGGCAAAATGTTTGTGCTTATCAACATCATTCCCCCCGTAGCGGCAAGTCTATTGTGTTTGGAAGCAGAACATTAATAAGGGCCCTTCAGCCAGGATTGCCTCCGTGAGGAGGGTACCGAGCGCGCCGCGCAGCTACGGGCTGCCCTAATTTCAGTCCCATGTGCGTGTTCCCACATCAGGTTCACACACATGTTTACATGGGGCTGGAAATGCTCCTGTGACTTTATATTTACTAGAAAATATCCCAAATATTCCCTTTTAACCTTGACTCCTCATGACTTGTGTCGCAGCTGCGTCCAATTGTGCACCTTATTCCCCTTGTTGCTACTGCTTGCCCTAGGAGGGGAAGAATCAGGGCCAAAATCATCGATTTCCATAGCCTTTTCCTAGCCCTCCTTCACCTGCAGAAGGGCCTGGTTAGACTCTGCTGCCTAAGGAGCAGGGAGAGGACCAGGCCAGAGCCCCGCACAGCAGAGGAGACCTCGGGTTTGCAGCACTCGTGGTCTTTCTTTGCACCATTTTGGTGCCAAGAGGCAGCACAAGGAGCTGCGAGACCTTTGCTGCTTCGAACCAGGCCTGTAATACCATTTTAATGTGCACGAGGGGTTGCATCTCTGCGTGCGTAAGGCTTACGGCTACAAAATGTGTCCCTGTAAATGTATAAAACATGCAGGTGAAGACGAGTGTAGCAACATGGATCTATTCTTACCCGCATCCCCGTGGAGAGCTAGAAGCAAATGAATCCTATTAACTTCCCAAGCTGGGATCCGTGCCCTCTTTGATGGCCGCTGTGTGCAGATAATGTCCTTGCCACATGTGAGATGTTTCACATTCCTGCAGCTTAGCGCAGAGCCAGATTTCAGCTCCGCGCTGGCTCCTTGGAGTTGAGGTTTGAATTACGACTTGGAGAGCAGTTTCCTTGCACCACGTTGTACCTGTTGGTGCTCGATACCGCTTGATGCTGCTGGAGAGACATAAAACAGCGTAGAGCTCCCTTGCATCTGTCCCTCAGTCCCCATATCCGAATACCTGAAGGGAAATTGTGGTGTGGAGGCACAAATAGGGGTCTCATCTCAGCCCACTGCAGTCAGCAAATGACTCTCTGTTGGGTGACACGCAGCTCCCAGAGATGTATGTGTGTGAACGAGTACCCATAGCAACAAAAAGCCCGGGTGTGCAGCGAGAATAACTCGTCTCTATTTGGAGAGCTTCATTTGAGCTCGTTGGCAACCCCGTTTTGTCAGGAGATTTGTGGTACACGGGGGCTGCAGTGTTTGCGCTTGGGGGGAAAGGAGAGACGTGGGAGAAGGCGCCGTACGGGGACGGGAAAGCAGAGCCCACCTGTATTTACACAGCTGTAAATACGGCGCTTTGCAAAGCCCAGGGCCTGGGTTACAGCACACTGCACCGCACGACCAAGGGGCATGAATTTACCAGTGAGAAAAGTCCATCTTCAACCGAGTTTCTTCTTTTTATGTGCGGTTGCTAAGGGGCAAGACCTGCTCTCCCTTCCAGTGGCATAAATGGAGAGTAATGTGTCTGCATGAGTAATGGAGACTGTAATTTATATCACTGGGAACGAACCAGGAGCCAAGGGTTTATGTTCATGTGCCAAGTTCGTTTATGTTTCTAACTTTAAAGTGTGTGTAATTAGGTGATGTTTGTAGAGATGTTTTTTTAAAATGACAAGTACAAAAATCTTGTATTTTCTTCCATTTGAGCTAAATTCCATCGTTAAAAGGAGGGTCCCTCAATTCTAGCAGTCTTTTTGCAAACAGAAAAAAAAAGAGCAAGAAGATTTGACCTACTAAAACTGTTCTGTTAAGCACAAATAATAACCCTGGGTGCTCTGATGTGCTCCAGAGGAAGATGCAAATCTCTGGTGCTGGAGATGTTTATAGACCTTGCAGTCTCGGAGGCTAAAAGGTGCTGCAGAAGCGCAGGATATCTTTATAAATTATGTGTGACGATGTTTCATACAGAGGCTATTGCTTACAAGTCTGCACCGCTCGTGCCTCGGAGCCTCGTCTTCCCCCAGCAGCTCTCCCGTTTGTGTTTATTCTGGTTTACAGAAGTCAGGGAGATAATGAGAGAATCGAGCGCGTGTTTGTTTAGCGAGAGGAGGTAATAACGGCCTTTCTGGAGCACGGCAGGATTTACTCCTCATGAATTAAAAAACAAAGTAAACTGATTAGGGAACAAATTGCATACTCCACTGCCTGCAATTCTGGTTTTTCTGTATTTTCTGGGCTCTCGGATCTCACAGGCAGCAGCAAGCGGAGTGGGCAGAGCTGGTACCACGTGGGGCTCGGTGCCACCAGACCTGCACCCTCCCCAAGCCCTGCAGCTTTCAGGAGCTTCATTCACTCATCACATAAATGCAGCAGCAGCTGCAATTTCCCCCAATGTGACATTTTTTTATGCCAGTGAAACCCCGGCTCAAAGAAAAGGAAAAGAATCTGTTACCTCCTGCCCGTCTCTGATGACGATAGAGCAATTTTTGCTACCTGCATTTCCAGTACTAGGGAGCAGGTCTGAACACGCAAGTCCCCTTCTAGGAAAACGCATCTCTTAAGAGTCGTCTCACAACTGGCGGTGGCCAGCAAGGATAATGGTCCAGAACGTGCTCATTTTTCTCAGGTCTGTGCACTGCGATTCTGCCGCTGGTGATATGGTTAGAGATTTTTATTATATTACAAGGAAATAAAAGATTTTGCAATTCCCTTCCTCCCAGAGATAGGGAGGCTTCTCAAAGCCGGGGAAGCTCCGTGGCCCCGTTCCATCTCCGCACCGCACTGAGGCTGAATGCAGGAGGTTCAAATGCAGCAAGATCTCGAGCACAAGATGACAGATGTGCAGGAACACGCGAGAAGGGAGCAGTGTTTGTGCAGCGGCAGCGTGGGTTTGGGGAGGGAATACGCCGTGAACCCTCATGGTTTGCTGGGCTTTGCTTCCCTTCCAGCCGAGCTGGCTTCCTCGCTGCTGGAGCTTAAAATCACTCCTGGCTGTTAATCCGTGAAAGTCCCTGTTAGAAATAAAATAAAAAATATATAAGGAAAAGTGCCACTAAAAGGGTTTATGAGGCAGCAGTTTAAGCTACTGGCTCCTCCGAGCGCGGGAGCATCTGGTTCTGGTTTACGACGTGCCCGAGCCCGGAGCGAAGGGGCTGTCGGCATCACGGAGCGTTCGGGCAGGAGCTGTGGCCGTGTCCCCGCGCGCCCGTCCCCATGTCCCTGCTCAGCACCAGGGCAAAGAGGGGACGCAGCCCCATTCTCTCTGCAAAGTTGTGCTTTAGCTTGGGATTTGTCATTTAGTGCCCTGTGCTTGCAGGTATTTAGGTGTCTGTTTCCATCAAGGAGCTAACCAGAATTCCGGGGCTTCCTCATTTGCACCCTGGGATTCGGGGTGCAGCAGTGTCCCCCTGAGGCCTGGCACCTTCAGGCTGCTTCCTCCACAGGGGATCCCTGCTCACCCCGAGCTCCCCGGATCCCAGGAACCTCCTGTGCGGGAAGCATCATCCGGAGCACCTCTGCAAACCCCCTTTGCTGCAGGAGCCTCCGAGTTACTGATCTCCTCGTCTGCCTCTGTAGGCGAAGCAGATTTGCCCGGGAGAGTCGGGATTTGGGCGCTTAATCCTGCCTGAGAAAACTGGAGCCTTGCGCTTGGGGGATGCTTCCTGCACCCGGGTCCTCCTGCCCTTGGGCATCCTGCTCATCGCAGAGGGCAGACAGGGGGTTTGCCCATCCAGGTCTGTCCTCAGAGCCTTGTGGTACCCTGCGCTCTCTCGTGTGTCCCCAGGACTGCCCGCAGCTGCTGCCCGCCGAGGAGATCCTCATTCCCGTGGGAGAGGTGAAGCCCATCACGCTGAAGGCCCGCAACCTGCCGCAGCCGCAGTCGGGGCAGCGCGGCTACGAGTGCGTCCTCAGCATCCAGGGCGTGATGCACCGCGTGCCCGCGCTGCGCTTCAACAGCTCCAGCGTCCAGTGCCAGAACAGCTCGGTGAGGCCCCGGCAGGACGGGACAGGATGGGGTTAGGATCCTGCACCAGGAATTGCCGAGTCCCATCGGGAAGCCCTTGCTCCGTGCCCCATCACTGCCCATCTACAGAGACACGCGGGCAAACGGGACACGTTGGGTTTGTTTTAGGCAGCAGAACGAAGGACTTCAGGCCCTCCTTTAATATGCAGTGAATGTGGTCTTAAATTGTTAATGAAGTTTTGAATTTTTAAAAATTTCGCCATGTATTTATACCTCACTGGCTGTTTTCGGGCCCTGTGGCCTGGTGGCTAACAAATGAGTCACTGCTCTTAGTACTTCTCCTCTCCAAAGTGGTTTTTAAACATGAGCAAAGCCCCTTCATCACTGTTGGGCAAATAGAAAATAGCAGGTAGAGAGTTTAAGGGCAGTTCTGTTCTTGCAGGTCTGTTGTGCAGAAGATCTGGTTTCTCTCTGATTTAATTACCTTTTTGTGGGGAGCAGGGACGGGGGCAGAGCTGCAAACCCGTGGGTCGCTCGGGCATCTGCACGGGTTTTTTAGCAGAGAACTGACATTATCGTGTACGGGTGGCTCTGCTGCGCCCTCCCCAGCGATTCATCCTGCGCCTTCTTCCCCAGTACCTCTACGACGGGATGGACATCAGCAACCTGGCCGTGGACTTCGCCGTGGTTTGGAACGGGAACTTTGTGATCGACAACCCGGAGGATCTGAAAGGTAACGCGTGCGCGGGGCGGGCGCGGGGAGCGGGCAGCGCCGCGTCGTGGCTGCCGCGGCGCTCACGGCGCTGCCGCTCCCCGCAGTTCACCTGTACAAGTGCGCGGCGCAGCGCGAGAGCTGCGGGCTCTGCCTCAAGGCGCAGCACAAGTTCGCGTGCGGCTGGTGCAGCGGCGAGGCGCGCTGCAGCCTGCGGCAGCACTGCGGCGCCACGGCCGCCCAGCCCTGGCTCGACTGGTCCAGCCGCAACGTCAAGTGCTCCAACCCGCGCATCACCGAGGTAGGCGAGCGCGCTGCCCGTCCCCGATCCCCTCTCCTCAACTCCGGCCAGATTGACCCGTGTCCCTTTCCACCGAGTCCGAAAGCTCGTCCTCCTCTGGCCCGCACCGAGGAAGGGGGGATAAAACGCTCCACTACTTTCCGTGAAATTAATTTGCAGATTCCTCAGCCCACGAGCAGGGTTTGCAACCCCGCTCGGCAGCTGTCGCTCGCCCGGCATCGCTATCAGCACTGGGGTGACCGCTATGGACTGTTGCATGAATGCTAATTAAACTAGGGAGCTAATTAGTCTATAGTTGATGTTTCTGATGTTTCTGCTCAGACCACTGAGGGATGCAAAATGTCTCCCAGGAGCATTTTTACCAGTAAAACCGCTCTTGCTCTGTTAATGTTGCTATTAGGAGTGACACTCGTATCAGGTGGGGATGAAAGAAGGTTTCGTTTTTTTTGCTTAATTGACTGCCCCCAGCAGCCTCCCTTGTCCTGGGCATGTGTCCGTGCTGCACGAGGAGGCGGCACCGCTGTAAAACAGCCTGGAAACAAATCGGTACCGGCCCCGGTGCTCGTGGCTGAGCAAGCGAAGAGGCTGGGCTGAGCACCGGGCGCGCTTGGGGCAGCCTGGCAAAGACTCTGCTGCAACGTGCACGTGTCCTCTGAAAACAGTTTCTAAACCAGCTTAGTTAAAGTAGCTCGAGCTCAGCCTGCGAGGCAGGAACTGGCCTCCTTTTTGTCAAGAAGAGAAAAACAGAGAGTTTTCAAGTCCCACCGAAGCTCCCCATGCGGGCAGCATGCCGGGGCTCTTGCTCTTGTTCTCTGGCCCCACTGAGCCGGGTGCATGGGAGCCTCGTGCCCACCCTGCCTGGCAGCAGGGGCACCCTGGAAACAGGGGCTCCGAGGAGCCTCCTTCCTCCCAGGATCTTGCTAAGGAGGCGAATGAGCTCTCTGCCCCTTGCAGCAGTGCTCTGCGGGCACGAGGTTATGTTGTCAGATGCCAGGAGCAAAATAGCCTCTGCCTGAGATTTTCTCCATCGTAAACTGTTCAGACAGTTGTAACATTTAAGGAGTCTTGGATTTATTTACCCCTCCTTGAGCTAAGCAAAGAAGGGGAAAAAATGCTCTGTTCCAGCCACTAAATAATTTGCATCAGAGCATTTTCAGGCTGGCTCTCGCTGCTGGCTGCGGGCATGGCACTGCCACGGAGTATTTTATCACTGTCCAACTTGAAAGCAATATTTTTGGTCGCTGTCCAAGGAGAAAAGAGCCGCGCTTTGCTGTTGCGCTTTTCTTTCTCCGTACCCGGGTCTGGTGTCAGTCTTGGAAGCAGAGACGTGGCCAGGGATGCTCCAAGGCTCCGCAGGTCCTGGGGGCTTTGGAGGTGACACTGAGTAGGAGATGTCTGTGCTGGCAGACCAGCCTATTCCACGGTGAGGGCTGGCAAGAGAAAAGATGCGTTTTGGGGGGATGTGGCGTTTTGTCCCCTCCGCTGGCCCGGGCGGTGCTGTGGGCTGCTGAGTCGCCCATCGGGTGCAGAGCAGGACACGGTGACAGGGACCTCGCTCCGCCGCGCTGGCATCGCCCTCCCGGACTAGAGTCGTGTTGGGGTTCATGCAAGTGCTGCTCTCCAGACTCCCTGGGTCACTCGTGCTAAAACCAGGGGCTTTTCCACCCCTTTTGCTCCCCAGGGCCAGTTTCCCTTTCCCAGTCTCCAGGCGCAAGTCGAGGCCGGACTCCCGGGTCCCTTGGGATGCAGAGCGGGCAAGAAGAGATCATTTCTGTTACCATCAGCATCAATCAGCAGTTGTGTGTGCACTGTGCTCCTGTTTGCACAGCCCCGCGGTGGGGTCAGACCATCTCTGCCAGTGTCCCTTTAACAGCATAAAACTTCCACCCACCCTGCGGTCTCAGCAATAAATAAATAAAAATCCGTTTCCTCGCGAGCAGGCAGCGCTCTGATCCGCTCTCCGTTTATTTGCAGCCTCATTAATATAACATCAGTGCAACAAACAGCTGGGGGGGGCGGTGTCAGGCTCAATCAGGGGGCCGCTCCGCTGACAGAGCGGTGGTTCCATCCCCACGAATGGACCCGTTGGATGTGGCGTGGAGGGATCCCGCCGGGATGGCGGTGCGTGCGCGCCGGGGCCGCCGCGCTTCCAGGGGAATGGAAGAGCTGAGGAGAAGGGGATGGAGCGGAGGGTGCAGCCGTGTCCTGCGGGTGACGTCAGGGCACAGTGCCAGGCCAAGCGAGCCTGTCCCGTGTCACCGTGTCCGTGTCACCGTGGCTGCATCCTCTGTTCTGACAGCGCTTCCCTCTGAGGCCGAAACCCCTGTGCCAAACCCATCAGTGCTGCTTGCATCACCCGAGTAGCTTGCGTAGCACCGTGAGCACTTTTTAGAGCCAAGGGGAAGTAAATAAGTCCTATTTGGGGGAGGAAATGTTTCTTCCCGCTCGTTTTTGTCCCAGCGCTGTGGTCTGCGCAGCCTCCGATCAGTGTGACCGGGTTATGGACCAGGACAGCAGCAGCCATGGGCTGGATCTGCTGGGAATGCCGCAAATCCATGGCCTCGCGCTTCCCTGTGGGAAACCCAGCGAGGTCCAGGGTCTGGCAATGCCGCATGGATTGTCCGTGCGCCCCGGGTCACCGCGCTCACCGCCGCTGGACCTTGAAGACTTTCCTTCTTCCCGGGATTTGGGCTGAATCTCCCCAGCTGTAATTAATTGCATGCATCTGCTCTAACCCTGGGGCTGCTTTATGGCACAGTTACTTCAAAACTGTTCAATTAGCGGCCACGAAAATCTAGGTCGAGCGGAGCTCCGTGTTGGGGATTTTCCAGGTCAGGACATTCGGAAAATACCGAGTCAGCTCAGCTCGGCGGGCCGGGCCGCTCGCGCCGCGGTCACCACGCGGCAAACGTGCCGGGGAAGGAAGCCCTCGGCAATGAACTTGGCAAGCGCCACAGCAAAAGGCACTGGAACGGGCTGCAGAGCCACCAAGGATGGTGGTGGCCTCGTGGCTCGTGCTCTGCTGAGGTTGGGTGGCTCTTGATGCTAAAGGAAGGTGATGCTGTCCTTAACGCAGGCCATGAGCGCAGAGGGGACTGTGTGGCTTTAGAGCGCCTGCTCGCACTTGAGCATCGCCCGGTGCGCAGCAATGAGGGGTGTCCCCGGGGTCCCCATGGTGTCAAGCCCCGCGCTCGGGCAGGGCGAGCGGCTGATGCTCCCTCTGCATCCTGACCCGTGTCCCCTTCGCCTCCGCAGATCCTGACCGTGTCGGGCCCCCCGGAGGGCGGCACCCGGGTGACCATCCGCGGCGTGAACCTGGGCCTGGACTTCTCCGAGATCGCCCACAACGTGCAGGTGGCCGGGGTGCCCTGCGCGCCCCTGCCCGAGCGCTACGTCGTTGCCGAACAGTGAGTGCCCCCGGCGCGGCCGCGGGGGCCAGCGGGGCCCCAGGTCCAGCCCCACGAGCTGCATTCGGGCTCCAACGGCCTCCAACCCTCCCGGGGGCTGCAACCTGCATGGAGACTCACGGCGCCCGGCCCTTGGCGCGCCGCCGGCCCTGCCATTTGTTACGCGCGCGGAGCGCTGACAGCGCCTTAATCCGAACAGGCCTCCACCGGAGCCACTTCATTTATTTCGCTAACAAAAACGTCAGCTGAAAATTAGAAAGCAGCAGAGGACAGGCAGCGAGCCTCGCAGAGCCGCACGCGCTGCCGCTGCTGCTGCTGCCGCTGCCGCTGCTGCAACTGCTGCAACTGCTGCAGCTGCTGCTGCTGCTGCAACTGCTGCTGCTGCCGCTGCTGCCGCTGCTGCCGCTGTCGCTGCCGCTGTCGCTGCTGCTGTCGCTGCTGCTGCTGCTGCTGCTGCTACCGCTGCTGCTGCAACTGCTGCTGCTGCCGCTGCTGCCGCTGCCGCTGTCACTGCTGGTGTCGCTGCTGCTGCTACCGCTGCTGCTGGTGCCGCTGCTGCATGTGCAGGGAGCTCCTGGCATGTGCAGGGAGCATTGGGCTCCTCCGCACAGTCAAGGGCTCTGGAAGCAGCTCAGGCTCCACTTTGAGCCTCCCCTGCCCATTCCCCCCAAGCAGAAGCTGGGAAGCACTTGGTGGTCACAGGGCAAAGTGCAGGGCACTGCTGCAGGGCAAGCAGCGCACTGGGAGCACTGTGAGAGATAGTGGCTTGGGCTATTCGGTGGAGAAGTGGTTTGTTTTGCTTTATTTTTCAAATAAAGGACGGAAGATTATGAAATTATCCCCCTTTGATGGCACGAAGGCCTGATTTTTATAATCACGACTCTAATTACTGTTCTTGAGCTTTCAAAGTTTGTTAACATCATTAAAACATTTACCCTGGGCAGATAACAGCAAGCTTAGCATGAGAGCTGCCTTTTGGAGGAGGAGGCAGATGAAAGGAGCCTCTCCAGGGCTGCGGGCAGGCGGCGTTCCCGGGCTGCGGCGCTCGCCATATGCTGCAGCCGCAGCCTCGCAGCCAGCAATTAGGTTAATGTTGGTGAAAGGGCCACTTAGCCCCGCAATCAGCGCCCCACCGCTCTGCCCAGCGCGGCGCCGTGTAACGAGGTACCTGCTGCGGGGCTGGCTCTCGCTCGGAGCGGGGACCAGGTGTGGAAGGGTCCCTGGTGCCGCTGCCCCGTGTCACAGCTGAGGATGCTGCTTGGGTGGCACCGCTGGGTGTCCCGGTGCTGCTGCCACCGTCCGGGTGCAGAGGGACCAAAGGAGCAAGGCTGGGGTTGGCAGAGGGTCCAGGACGTCCCCAGCAGCGTGTCCATAGCGAGGGGAGCGCTCACCCGTCCCCTGCGTCCCCTGGCTCCGGCTGGATTAACCGGGAGGCGGCGGGGTGAGCTGTTCACTTAATGAACTCATCAGTTACTCTGAGGACTCCGCACTCGCTTTGCTGCTGCCTGATGTATTGCCATTAGTGCTCCGCTTTGCTCTGGAGTTTACAGCTTGTAATAATTATGTCTAATTTTGATTTTTTTTTTTTTCCCCCTTACATCACTACGCGGGGTAAAAATAGACTCAGTAATTAACATCCTCCAAAGGGGAAAGAGGCAGGTATCGGAGCGGCAGCAGCGGCCGCCCTCGGCGCGGGCTCACGCGCTCTCTCCCTGCAGGATCGTGTGCGAGATGGGGCAGGCGCTGCCCGGGGTCAGCTCCGGCCCCGCGCTCCTCTGCATCGGCGAGTGCAAGCCCGAGTTCACAGCCAGGTCCGCGCAGCACTACGTGTTCGTGGTGAGTGCAAGGGACCCGGGCATTTTTATCTTAATTTTTTCCCCGCCCGAGGATGCCAATTCGCTGTAGGCTTTATCTATCTGCTTAATGAAGGGTTGGTGGATTTCCATCGCTCGAGTGATTGTCACTTCCTTCTGTTATTTAATTAGCAGCCTTTTGATTCATAAACTTAAAAGCCGCAGCTGGAGTTTTTCGTATCTCCGGTTTTGCCTAAACAGGGCACTTCATCCCGGCACATTGATTTTGTGCTTAGCGGAATCTGTGCATGCAGGGGAATGCCAGCCCTTACCAATTGTTCGCAATTTGTAAACTAATTGAGAGATAAATCAGGCCGGCCCTGCTGTCCCCACTGTGCGCTGAGCACCACCCTCCCCTGGGATCTCGGCTTTGCAGCTGCATCGCAGCGGGGAAGGACAACAGGGTGCCGGCAGGATGGTGGCAGTGGGGACCGTCCTGTGCTCTCCGTCACAGCTCCTGTTCGAGGAACCCTCTGCTCTCGTTAGAGCTCCCAGGTGCAAGTTTTAACCCTTGGCTCTTGGGTTGTGGCGTTGTCACTCTCCGTTCCAGACGATTTTGTTATATCTTAAGAAATTAATATTCTAGTCCCCTTCTCACAGGCGAGTGACATGGGTGTCCTGGCTGGGACCTGGCAAGGCACCTGGTTCCCCCAGTCACCAGGCCAACTGCTCTGCTGGTCTGAACATCTTATCCACCAGATTTGCCACTAATTACAGGTTCTCGTGCTGCACAAAGGAGGAAGCTCCATGGTTTGTGCTAAATAACAGGCAGGACCTGGTGGAAAGTGATTGTGGAGGTTCCTCTTGGAGCAGCACCTTGCAGCAACCTGCGCAGCGTGTGCTGAGCGTTACCACTTCTGCAATGTCGCTCCTTGTTTTCAGCACTTACCCTTATTGTCATTTCTTTTTTCAGGCGTCTGAAACTTCTAGTACATCACTTCCCTTTTTTATTTGGCCTCTATTTTTCTCTTTGGCGCCGCCACAAATTCCATTACAGCTGGTTTATGCCATTAAAGTCAGTAGTAAAATTGATTGGTCCCTTAAAGCTGTGACCCTGGGAGGGTTCATGCCTTGGTGAGCTCATCTGCTGCCTGACACCGCGCAGGATCTATGCCGTCGCCTTAATTACACCCGCTCTATCCGGAGAGGTGGAACCTTGGAGCTACTTCAGCTCTGTAAATCTGTCATAATTATCCCCAAATGATGAGCTGGGGATGGAAAAGTGTTATTTAGCAGTCGTGTCCTCATGTCCCAGCAAGGGGGGTTTGCAGGTGCCAGCAGGACCCCCAGGTCTTCTCCCTTTCCCTTGTTTCAAGTGAGGCTGCTTGGGCTCGCAGCCCCAGGTTCTGCTTCTGGCAATTCCATGGCTTTCCCAGGACTTGGATGGGTGCGTAGCTGCTCGCCCAGCACTCCGCTCCCCGCGCTGACCTCCCTCTCTCCTCTCCCAGAACCCAGCCGTCAGCTTTCTGCACCCGAGCCGCGGCCCCGAGTCGGGCGGCACCATGGTGACCATCACGGGCCACCACCTGGGCGCCGGCAGCCACGTGGCCGTGTCCCTGGGGAACCAGACCTGCGAGTTCTACGGGTAAGAGGGGCCGCGTGCCCGGGGCCAGGGCTTGGGGCTATCCCTGCTCTTGGAATGGGAAACTGGCTGTTCCAGAGCGCAGGCATTGCACAATCATGCATCTCCATCTCTCCAGTAAAGCTGCAACCAACGAGTCTTTGCTGTGCCTGAACATTCAGCCCCAGCAAAATCACATTTAGGAACCCCTGAAAGCTCCCATTTTGACATTTTTTTGCTTTAAGTCATCTCCTCTCTCGCAGTGATTGAACCTTGCCTGACAAGGAGTTGATTGCATCTATATTAATGCTGTCCTTTATTTCATTTTAATGCACTATAATTTTGACTGTTCCAAAAATCTCAGGCGAGCGCTGCTGCAATTGTAAAATCTTTATGCTGGTGCTCGAGCCTGCCCTCGGGACCAGATGTGAGCTGAGGAAGACGTAACATTTACGGGAAACGTCCAGTTACTTGTGGCTGCGAGGAGCTGCTCTCCTCACCGTCAGCAGCTCCTGGTGCCTTTGGTGCAGGGGGTGCAAGGGATGCAGGGGGTGCAGGAGGTGCAGGGGATGCAGGGGGTGCAGGAGGTGCAGGGGGTGCAGGGGGTGCAGGGGGTGCAGGTGTCTCATGAAACAGCCTGAGCTCAGGGTGGGCTTGGAGGGTCTGACAGAGCATCCCCGCTCTCAGGATCCCCACGGCGTCTGCTGAGGAACCTAAACCGTGTGTCTCCCCTGGGACTCCCACAGCAAATTTGCTTTTTATGCAGCAGGGTAAACACCAAGTTGGTATTTGCAGGGTTTAGCTGTTCGACGGGGCTCTCTGCGTTGCACACGCGTGTGGGACGTGCTGCCGTGGCAGTGCACAGGCACCCGATGCTCCACGCTGCAACGCGTGCCCGAGCGTGGACCACGTTTTGGCACCATGGGCTGTGCTGGCCGGTCCCGAGCACCATGGGGCTGGCCCAGGGCTTGACCTTGATAGCCCTTGCCGTGGGACCAGATAAACCCCGAGCGTGATGGAGAGGCTGGTGAAAATATCAAATATCAGCAATTGCTTCTCCCATCAGCCTCAGAATAGCTAAAACAGCTAAAACTTGATTCCCTTTTTATGGTGTAGCTGGGAAGGGCTGGATTATGAAGAGCCTGTTAATAAAGAGAAAGGATTTAACGGACTTCCTGGGCTCTCCGGCGGTATCTCTAGTGTCTGACTATAGAGCTGGCAGAACAGGAGGTGGAGAACATTGGATATGGTGATTACTCCTGTTGCTTCCTTCATACGCCCTTGTCTGTGGCTGATGTCCCCTCCAGAGTCCTCGGAAGTTCCAGGAGCTGCAGAAGGCCAAGGCAGCCGGTGTCCCACTTGGGAACGGGGTAGCAGTGCTCCGCTGCAGACCTGGCTTCCTGTGCTGGATCCTATGGATGGAGGGATCTGGAGCTGGGAGCTTGGGCAGACACGGAGCATCGCGCTGCTCCCGGGTCCCAGCCTGGCCTTGTAGACACTGCGCACTGCCCTCGCCTCTCCCGTATCCCATTTTCCCCATCTCGGGATGAGGAGGATGATTCGGACTTGCCGCAGTGCTGAGGGGGTCCCTAGGTCGTCGCGGGCGGGAGAGCTCTCGGATGCTTGGTGTTACAACTGATTTGTTGATATTTCCCCTGCATCCGAAGCACAGATGCCAGGCTGCATGCTCGAATGTGTGCAGGTAGCTGTTATCATCAGTAGAAACGACTTGCCAGCCTGCCCGGGGGCAGAATTGCTCCTCTAATGTAATTCTTAAATATATGATGGTATTTGGGCAACCTGGAGATGGTGACCTGCGAAGCCGAGAGTGCTGTCGAGTCCTCTCAGTGTCCTAATTACACCAGGCAAGCAGCAACCTGAACCAAACAAGGGGCAGTGTGGAGAGGGCAGCGTCGTTGGGGGGTCCCACTGCATCGGGGCCATCCGAGGCAGCGAACCCCGCGTGTTCTGCAGGATGAGGGGGCCTGATTGCACCAAGTGCAATCTCTAATGAGATTCCCTCTAATTGCAGCTTCCCCTGCGCTCCGGCGCGGATCGGAGGAGTGGGCAGATTCACCATGACGACACAATAATAGCGCAGAAAGCTAATTAAGGGATCGCAGGGAGCGCGGGCGGCTCTGCCAGCAGCCCGGCGGCGCGGCGCCTCGGGCTGGAGCGTGGGGCCGGCGAGGCCCTGGGAGGCCAGCGAGGCCGGTGATGCTCCCGGAGGCCAGTGATGCTCCAGGAGGCTGACAGTGCTTTGGGATCTGCCAAGGGCAGACAGGGAGCTCCGGCAGCCTCTGAGGAGGACGGGAAGACTGGAGCTCCAGCAGCCTCTGAGGAGGACGGGAAGACTGGACAGACCCGGGTTGCCGGTGCTGGGTGTGGGTACCCGAACGGCAGGGCCATGTTGGAGACCTGCCTGCTGTCTCCCCTGCGTTGGCAGAGAGAAGCCAGGAACCGACTAAGCCATGGAAGCCCTGAGGCTTTTCCCACTGGGATGAGGGCAGGGATGCAGGTTTGGGCAAGAGTCTGGCTTTGGAGGGAGCTTCTGCCTCCGGCTTTGGAAGCAGCCGGCCGCTCTCGCCCGCCTGGCAGGAGGCAGCAGGCTCAGAGGGATGCAGGAGGCTGCGGTTTGGCCCCGGGAGCCATTTCGGGGCCTTCTGGTCCTTCTGTATAGGCAGGAGGAGCCTGCGCTCTGCTCCCGTGTGGACAAAGCTCCTGTCTCCAGAGCTGGAGACCTGGGGGACGGAGAACGTGGCCCAGCTCGCCCCGGGCTCCCGGCTGCTGCTGCTGACGCTGGTCCCGTCCTCTCTCGCGCAGGAGATCCACGAGCGAGATCGTGTGCGTGGCGGCCCCGTCCGCGCACGGCCTGGGCTCCGTTCACGTCTCCGTGAGCGTCGACCGGGCGCAGCTCGAGCGGACCCTGCTCTTCGAGTACATCGACGATCCCAAGGTGCAGCACATCGAGCCCGAGTGGAGCATCGCCAGGTAAGGCCAAGCCCCAACTAATGCTCCTCGTGCAGCACCACATCTGCATGGTGCATCCCTTGGGATGGCTTCGGGGAGGACAGGGGAGGGTCTGTCCTGAAGTGCACAACCCGCCCAGGGTCCAGGATTTGTCGTTGCTGGACGTCTGCTGCATGCGCATTTACAGAGAGGGAAAATCAGGTCCAGAGTTATTAAAGTGGTTGTAATTACCAAGGCAATTAGAGCAGTAGCAGCCTGCACTGAGGTTTTGGGAGCACCAATAAAGCCCCACGATGGCTTCCATCTGCTGAAGAAGTGCACAATTGCTCATTAAAGGCTCTGTCTTATAGTTCTGGAATAAAACAAAACCAGAAACCACCAGGAAAGGAAAAAGCTGATGCTAATCAAAATGTGCTGTTTATCCAAGATTCACTGCTAAGGACAGGGTGGCAGGCACTGTCACAGCGCTGTGACAGAGGCAGCGCTGAAAACTCTGGGCCAGATTCATCATCCCTGCTGTTACTTCAGTGGCTCTGCTTGCAAGGGATGTAGTGCAGCTATTCACTTCACTTCCAATTATTTTTTAAAATCGACCATGAAAGAAGCATGTGATTCTCTTCAGGCTCAAAGACGTCTCTGCTTTGAGCCCGAATTGAGACTCGCTTTGTGTTCTGGGCAGGATGGGTTTGACGGGCTGTCGGCGCTGCGAGCAGCCCTGCTCTGGAGGCAGCAGCTGGGCCGTCGCGGAGGGGCTGGGGGTCTCGCTGGGGCATCTTCCTGCCACCAGCATCATCCGGGGCTGCTGCCAGCGCTAACCCGGGCTCTTTGCCTCCCTGCAGCGGCCACACGCCCCTGACCGTCACCGGCTCCAACCTGGACGTCATCCAGGAGCCCAGGATTCGCGTCAAGTACAACGGGAAGGAGTCTGTTAACGTAAGTAGCTGCTGTCACCGCCGGTGACGGCGGGTGCCCTGCACCTGCAGCCGCCTTGACTGGCGCCTCCCGCCCCCGTGTGTCACAGCAGCCTCGAGAGCCGCTGAGACCTGCGGTGACAGCGGCGCTCGAGCACATCGCACCGAGGCTCAGCCAGCCCCATGGTGTCCCACAGGCTGGGGACAAACCTGAGTGTCCCCTGCTCTGCTGTGCCCACGAGCATCTCCCCAGGTTAAGGGTTAAGGCGCATTAAGGTGCATTAAGGTCACCTTAAACGCAGCTTTTGGGGGGTTTCTTGGGAACCTCTCCCAGCTAGTCCTTGCTCTGCTCGGGGAAACACTGTGCTGATGCAGTGCCAGGCGATGAGAACTACTTGCTAATTGCTTGCTAAATTTAATTTTCATTAAACTTGCTACTTTTTGAATTGTCAGAGTATTTAAACCAGAGCATCTCAGGCTCATAAAGGTCCTCTGGGTATTTAGGCTGCTGTCAGTTATAATCGTCCCCGCAGTTTTGTTCTCTTGGTTTGCGCAACCAGATTGCTGTGAAGGGCTCTGGTTACCAGGCGGGCTGGGAGATGCCTGCGCATCCTAGCATCAAATTCCCTTACGCGGGGCAGACAGATGCAGCAGCACGTGCCAGTGCTGCCAGCGAGCCCGGCTCCCGGCTTGTCCTGGTACCGGCGGTGTCCAGGGAATGTTATTGCCCTTTGCCTGCATGGAAGCAGCTGGATGTGGCCCAAGGGCCGCTGCTTCTGTCAGACCTGGACCTCGAGTCAAACAAATTTGTCCTGTTCTGTCGATTCCCTCCCATGCCAGGACCCTGAGGAGCCGCTGAGTGCTCTGAGCTCCCCGGCACAGCCCCGTGCCCGGCTCCGCGCGCCGCGGCCGGCTGCAGCGGGGTGGAAGGAGCGAACGTGCCGCCTCCATCACAGCCGCCCTGCGCTCCCCCTCTGAGTCCTGCTGCTCTTAAAAGCCTGGAGTTGGCGCTGGGGACCCAGCCGGTCAGGAGGCCGCTGTGTTTTACCAGTCCCTCTTAGCTGCCTGTCTATAAATAACCGTCTCGCGGCAGCGCTGGGAGCGCGGAGCAGCCTGGGCAGGGAGGAGACGAGCGGCTGCCTCGAACGAGGAGTCAGCGACGAGTTTAGGGTTGATCCGAGTCCTGCTGCAGGGCCAGCTCCTTCCTTTCTCTGTGAAAACGTTGCATTTGTTCAGCCCAGGAGCAGGAGACCGAAATGCATTAACTGCATTCTCACCTAAGCAGCTACTAACTGGTGTTCTTGCACGTTACAAACCAGAATTCTACCTCTGGAATTTATTTTGACTGGGTAAAATGAAAAATGCTGTTTCTATGCTGTGAACTGACTAAGCCCATATTATCTTGGAAAGTGCAAATCGCTTAGAGCCTTTTTCCTACGCCTTTTTTCTCCCATCTCTGAAACTCGTTTTCATCCGAGCTTCTTGTAAAAAGACATCCAGTTTTGCTGTAGCAGTTGCAGTTACAGCGTTACAAAAATAATTCCTGAGACACAAAATTGAGTGAAATTACATCTTCCACTTATGGAGGGAAGCCAAACGGTTGGTCTCTTGCCGCATTATAAGGCAAGAGTCTAATAAATCAGCAAGCTCCCTGCTTCCAGGGGCTATAGGAGCTGTGGATATCCTCAGCCCAGCAGGAGATGACCTTCGTGTTACCTCCCGTCCTTGATTGTTAGATGATCATTTCTCTTTCTCAGTGGTATTAGAGAATTGCCTCTAATCACCAATTTGTAGCAGAGGCCAGATATTCATTATAGGTCTGTTTCAAAGCTGGCGTTGCCCAAGAGAATGCAACTGGAAAGAAAAATAAGAAAAAGAAGACTAAGTGACCTAGTCTGTAATCCTTTAGCTTCTTTAAAACACTCTTCATTTTGGAGCTCTCCCTCCATCTCTTCTGTGGTGCTTTTGTGCTGGAGAGGAAGCAGATGTTCCCCAACTCTGACACTAATGGTTCAAGCTTAGATTAATTATTTCCAGATAAACACCAATCCCCTGGACTCTTCAGGGAGCATTAAGGAATTGGAACATCCTTGTCCAAGCCAGGGTTTAACAGCGCATTGGAATAAGGTTTTCTCTGCCTTTGCTCTGTAATTTCTACAATCTGTCCTCAAGACGCGATGGAGTGGGCAGGGTCGGGATGTCACCTCTCTGTTCCTGCTCTGCCCCTAGCTCAGCTCGTGCAGGATGTAATCCAGAGCCGAGTGCGGGGAGATGCTCTGTGTGTGTCTGAATACTGGGGCATCATTCGGGCTGGGTGTCCTAGATCGCCAGGGCGCTCTGGGGGACCAAAGCGCTCCCACGGCCGCTGCTTTTATGCCACGTCCTCCCCACAGGTCTGCAAGGTGGTGAACGCCACCACGCTCACGTGCCTGGCGCCCGCCCTCGCCCCCGAGTACCGGCCCGGCCTGGACGCCGTCGAGCGCCCGGACGAGTTCGGCTTCATCTTCAACAACGTGCAGGCGCTGCTGGTTTACAACGACACCAAGTTCATCTACTACCCAAACCCGACCTTCGAGCTGCTGAGCCCCACCGGCATCCTGGAGCAGAAACCCGGCTCGCCCATCATCCTCAAGGTGAGGATGCTACGTGCTCGCCCCGGCGCGTAGCACCCGAGCGTTGAGCTGGCTTGAGCTCAGCACAGCAGCAAGGGCTTTGCTGCCTCACATCTATAGAGCTGAGCATCCCCGACAGCTCCTGCAACCATGTAAGATAAAAATCCTGCGCGGGTCTCTGTAGATATCTACTAGATCTACAGTTATGTCAGCAAAGCTTTTAAAGCCCCTCTTGCAATGGCTGGGCAAAAATCATAGCTCCAAGAGAGACCAGATCTGCTCTGGGAGATGCAGAAAGTGGATGTGACGGGGAAGCTCCATACGGCTCCTCGGAGCGTGGCAGGACCCTTCTTGCGCTCACGCTGTTGGTGAGGGTGAAAAGTGGGGAAATTGGCAGCATCTCTGTACAGTCTGCTCTGCCTCTGTCACTAGGGCAAAAACCTGTGTCCGCCGGCGCCGGGCGGCGCGAAGCTGAACTACACGGTGCTCATCGGCGAGACGCCCTGCGCCGTCACCGTGTCGGAGACGCAGCTGCTGTGCGAGCCGCCCAACCTCAGCGGGCAGCACAAAGTGATGGTGAGAGCCCCGCTCCTGTCCCCGCTCTGTCCTCCCCGGCCCTGCATCCTCCTCCCTCTCTCCAAATCCCTGGATATTTGAGCGCTGTTTCTTATCCGGGGATCAGCAGGATTTCGGGTCCTTATGGTTGTCTAACTGGAAGCTTAAAACATTGATTAGCATGAGGAAAAATCGTATTACCTCCTTGGAGACGTGCCACCTCCTAGCAGATCCTTCCAGAAGGGGTAAATATTTATGACAGTGACTTCACCAGGCGCCGTCTCTCCTTTGGCTCCTTCCTTCCCTGCTGGTGGGGGACACACTTTGCAGTACGCTGCGTTCTCCCTCCTGCACAGGGGAAGGGATTTGGCATCCTTGCAGCCAGGCACAATTTGCCAAGCAGCAAGAAAGAAGGTTTTGCCTTTTCCTGAAGCAAAAATATCCAGGGGCACCTGCGCCCCGGTTTGGCTGGACCAGCAGCCTCATCGAGGATCGTGGTCCCCGTGCCCTTTGCTTCGACATGAGATTATGACCGTTCTTAATTTCTCGTTGAGCTCAGCCTCCAAAATGTGCTGGAATTATCACAGCGGGATTCCCGTAAGGGCAGCGTGACCGGGAGTTGTTGCCAGGGCCCTTGGTAACCCGCGGCCGGTTTGTTCTCAGCTTCCCCGCGAGCCTCCCCTACCCGGCGCCGCTCAGCGCTGCGGAGAGGCTGTTCCCTGTCACTGGAGTTGGCACCGGGTTGCTAATGTCCGCACTTTACAAAAGGGAGTTGAAAGCTTATAAAATGAAAGTCAAATGGAGCCATCAGATAATAAGAACAAAGCCGCGATAGTGAAGGGCTGACACATTTATCACGGCTGGGAGCCGCTCTGCGCTCGCGTAAGCGGCGCCCAGCGGTTTGTGCAGACGAGCAGCGTCGCTGTTGATGCTTGTGGGTCCTCTCGAGGTGGCCGCCTGGCCGGTCCCGCTCCTCCTCCTCGGTTGCCCACAGGGGATGGGGACAAGCCGGAGCTGCCATCACGCGCCCCTCGCCCGCAGGTGCGCGTCGGCGGCGTCCTCTTCTCGCCCGGCTCCGTGAGCATCGTCTCGGACAGCCTGCTGACGCTGCCGGCCATCGTGAGCATCGCGGCGGGCGGCAGCCTGCTCCTCATCATCGTCATCATCGTCCTCATCGCCTACAAGCGCAAGTCCCGCGAGAATGACCTCACCCTCAAGAGGCTGCAGATGCAGATGGACAACCTGGAGTCGCGGGTGGCCCTGGAGTGCAAGGAGGGTGAGTGGGCGCTGCTGCTGCCGCCTGGGGCTTCGGGCATCCCGCGGAATGTGTTTTATCCACGTGGAAGGGAGCTTAGCAAAGCAAAGCAAATAGGAGCTGCAAATTTCACAGTGTGACCTTGGTGCGTGCAGGTAGCTGTACTCAATTTGTTCGGCTGATTTTGAAAGGATAGACTGAAAGTGTAGGGCAAGAAGTGAGACTTGTTCAGGAGGGACCCCGGCTTCTGTAGGAACACAACCTGCCTGCGGACACGGCGACCTTGCCGACGCCAGCAATGTTTAGGATTCGGATAAGGAACACAAGCACACGCCGCTACCGCTGTAATATCCCTGTTGATGGTATGTTATAAAAGGACCTGACCCTGGCAGCAGGCGATTTCTGCACAGAAGCATCAGATTTGATTATTTTGGCTACTGTAGATAGAGAAGAAAAAAGAAAGGAAAATATAGGAGATGCCAAGGTGGGAAAATAGATCCCCATTTCTATCTGCTGCCTTTAAAGGTGCTTTAGGTGTGCATGCCCAGGTGTGAACCGCATACAAATTAATAAACATCTTTTGTTCTCTGCGTGTGTTGTTCGCGGCGCTGCTCGCTGCTCGCAGCTGCTGCAACAGGGTCTCCAAGCGTGAGGGTCCATCCAAGCTGCAACCGCCTTCCCCGAGCTCCTCGCCCATTACATTTGATTCTTTCCTCTTCTTTTCTTCCCAAACAGCTTTTGCAGAGCTGCAGACGGACATCAATGAATTAACCAGCGACCTGGATCGCTCGGGAATCCCGTATCTCGACTACCGGACCTATGCCATGAGGGTGCTTTTCCCGGGCATCGAGGACCATCCCGTGCTGCGGGAGCTGGAGGTAAAGGCCAGGGCTCTCGCTGCTCCCTCTGGGAACCTGCATGAAATCCACTCAGCAGGGAAGCACCTTGGTGCTTAGTTTTATTAGAGGCCCTGGGAACTGGTAGAAAAATGAACCCGGAGCTCATGTGAGCCGGGCGTTTTATCATCTGCGCACACCGCTTGCTTCCCCTTGGTTTCTTCCACACTGCTGCTGGTTTAGTTTTATTTTATTGGTTTTTATATTGCTATAGACCAGCAGCGAGGCGCACCACATAAGTTATCCGTGTCCCTTTAAAGTGCTCCTTAATCACCTTAGGAGGGGAAAGCTGCCTGGGAGCATCCTGCTGCTGCTGTTTCATGGCATGTCCACAGGAGGGCAAGCGCTTTGCCTGGCAGGACCTGCCGCTGGGCTTGCTGCAGGCAGGCGTTTTAATTGCCCTCCTTGTTTTCCCTTCATATGTGCATAAAAATCCCTGTGCTTCTCCCCGCTGCAGCTTCGTTTGGGCGGTGAATTAAGAGAGTCCCTATAAATTAACTCTATCAAGGTTCTTCTGAACGTAGAAGGCTTTACAGAAGGGTCAGAAGGGCTCAGGGGTTAATGCAGGTGCTCCGTAGCATTAATGCATTGAGTTGGAAAATTGGAAAGATTCCAGTTGGAATTCCAATATTTGGAATACTGGAAAGATTCCTTTCCAAGAGGAACTGCAACTGCTGGTGAAACTCCTGCAACTTCCCCTGAACCAGCCTCTCCCCAGGCCCCACGTTACAGTCATGGTTTGAATTGCCAAATAAGCTGATCCTCTAACAAACAAATACAAATGCTTTTTTATTTTATTTGTTTTACTCATGAAAAACAGACTTGCAGAAGTGATAAATGTGTTGCCAATTACACAGTTGCTTAATTATGTAACGTTAGTAAAGCCAATACATAAGTCTCCAAGATGTTTGTTAAAGAGTTGCTTAATGTAGTTCATCATTTTCGCTCATAATGAATTACTTGAATCCAGAACAGGCTGAAAGCCTCAATTAATTTTTTACACTTGTCTCATAATAAAGCAATAGTCTAAATTAGTATTTAATTTACTTATAGGAGTGTCACTTTTTATGCAGAACAAGCAAAATTGTATGTCATTTATGAGGCCGTTTGCCTCAAAGCAGCAGCTTTATGGCATGCAGAGGGTGCAATTCGGAGCGGTGATTAAGGCACCAAGCGCTGGAAATGCTGCGAATACAAAAAAATGGTGCTTGTTGGGGCCCGAAACACGGGGTGTGCTCTCGCCCGCTGCAGGTGCAAGGCAACGGGCAGCAGCACGTGGAGAAGGCGCTGAAGCTCTTTGCGCAGCTGCTCAACAACAAGGTGTTCCTGCTCACGTTCATCCGCACGCTGGAGCTGCAGCGCAGCTTCTCCATGCGCGACCGCGGCAACGTGGCCTCGCTCATCATGACGGGGCTGCAGGGCCGGCTCGAGTACGCCACCGACGTGCTCAAGCAGCTGCTCTCCGACCTCATCGAGAAGAACCTGGAAAACAAGAACCACCCCAAGCTGCTGCTGCGCAGGTAGAGCGCGCGCGCGGGGCGGGCGAGCGGTGGCACCGACGGGGCCCTGGGCACCTTCCCCTGCACCTCGGAGCCCCCTTGCAGGTGACCAGGTCCCTGGGGACCTTTTCCTGCATCTCAGAGACCCCTGCAAATGACCAGGTCCCTGGGGACCTTCCCCTGCACCTCGGAGCCCCCTTGCAGGTGGCCAGGTCGCTGAGGACCTTCTCTTGCACCTCAGAACCCCCTCGCAGGTGGCCAGATCCCTGGGGATCTTCCCCTGCACCTTGGAGCCCCCTTGCAAGTGACCGGGTCCCTGGGGACCTTCCCCTGCACCTTGGAGCCCCCTCGCAGGTTTCATCCTTCCAGCGCCTGGATCCGGTTAGGAAGGTCACCTTGGTGCTTCACCGATGGGGAAGAGAGCAGGGA
>JAWLRI010000933.1:110847-131941 GCA_034781795.1 Crypturellus tataupa | reverse complement strand
TGCACCTGGGAGCCCCCGTGCCGGGGACCAGGGCCCTGGGGACCTTGTCCTGCATCGCAGAGCCCCCTGCAAAAGACCAGGTCCCTGGGGACCTTCCCCTGCACCTCGGAGCCCCCTTGCAGGTGGCCAGGTCGCTGAGGACCTTCTCCTGCACCTCAGAACCCCCTCACAGGTGGCCAGATCCCTGGGGATCTTCCCCTGCACCTTGGAGCCCCCTCCCAGCGCCTGGATCCGGTTAGGAAGGTCACCTTGGTGCTTCACCGATGGGGAAGAGAGCAGGGAAGGGACTAAGCTGCCTACCCAGGGCCATGCAGGGAAACATCGAGAAAAGAAAGGGGGGAAGAAGGTTTATGACTGCAGAACATCCAGCCTGACCCAAGTCTGGGTGTAGGTGACAACCGGGGATGGGTGCCGAGGACATCCCATGGGCTGGGTGCTGCAGCCGGAGCGGGTGGCCGTCGGCAAGGGCAGAATTCTGCAGCTCCGTGAGCGTTTTGGGGATTCCTGCAGCCGCGGCAGGAAATTGCTTTAACGGCAGCCGTGTTTGCGGAGGCGATAGCTCATCTCCAGGAAGGAAGCGCCTTAATTTCCCCTGTGGTTTGACGCGTCGCTGGGAAAGGCGCCTTCTGCCTCAGCCGCCCGGAATGGCTTTTCGCAGCGCTCCAAAAACACCAGGTTTCTGCTGGACCGTGTCCCATCCAGGACAGGCCGGGTCCCTGGCAGCTCCTGGTGCTGCTCCCGGCCCGTGTGCAGGTTTCCCCCCATTCCACCGGGCAGGAGATGGGAGGGATTTGCTCGATGCCGCCAGGATGCAGGACGGGCTCAGCCCTCGCTGCAGCCGGCGCCTCCGCTCCCTGCCGCTCGTCCCCTGCAAACACGGGCAGGAGCATCGCTCACTCCAGGACCCGGCAGGATCCTGCTGGGAAGGAGGGATTGCAGCCTAAAGGTTTTGCAGAGGGAGAAGCAGGAGAAATGGAAAATACACATTTATTTGGGTGTCCTTAGCTCTTCTTGGGTAGTTTCTGCTTTCTCCCTGTGCTCAATAAGGTGCCCCTTTGGCAAGCCCCTGCTGCAGCGCGTGCTGCCCCTGCTCGTGCTCAATGCAGGAGGGTTTTCTGTGATCCCAGGGGTTGCGCTCAGCCCCCGGAGCCTTCCGCAGGTTTCCAGGGGCAGATCTGCAGCAGCAGCCATCAGTTATTCAGTTATTTCCATAGCGCAAGAGCCGGCGGCTGGCAGGCCTAGTGCTGCTGATGGGAACTGGACATGGTATTAGTTCATTAGCAGTGTTAATTAGGAGGTTTGCTGCTCTTAATTTAATACTCTAGTCACAAAGTAGAATTAAGTAGTTAAATTAATGCTCACCCTGAAGGCTGGAGTGCAGCGTTTCGCAGGACGAGCCTTTTCCCCGCTCTTGACTCTGCGTGACCAGCTCTGATGCTCCTGCTGCTTCCCCTCTACCGAGGGACCAAAATCCTGCAAACGGGGGACCAGAAACTGTGTCATTTCTGCAGGGTGAATTCTCAGGCAGTTAATCAATCCAGGCTTAAATTCCTTGAGGATCTGCAGGCGTTTTCACCAATTCCCGGCAGACGCTGCATCCTTGCAGCCGCTGGGCAGCCTGACCCGGCTGTCCTCGCGGGTGGGATCAGGTCTGGCTTGCTGAAATCCGCAGCTCCTCTTCCCAGCTGATGGCATCAGCGTGAGGATGAAGCTCTGTTGCTCCTATCGCATGTGTTTGTCCTTAAACGCTCTGCGACTGTCCCTAATTCGGGGCAGATGAGGGTGGGCATCTCTGGAGAGGACAGGGACTTGCTCTGGGCTGGGGCCAGGGCGGCAGCAGGTTTTTCCTCCACCAGCTGCCACCCAGCTCCGTCCCTGCTGCATTCACCATCCTACCTCCCGTCCTGCAGTGCCAGCGTTGAAGCCTGTCATTAGAGACCGTTGTATTTAAATCGGAGATAATCCGGGGCACAATGTGGGGAGCGGGCGCGGGGTGGAGCTGGGCGGAAAGCTGCAATTTCCCCGGCATTGTCCCTGCACGTCCCCGGCTGCCGCAAATCCCCGGGATTTAGCAGCCAGGCTGTAATTTGTGCCACGTGCGAGGGGCCGGTGTCACCAGGCTGCCTGTCACCGCCGTGACGGGCTGTCGGCCGGGCTGGCTGCTGCCATCGGCTGCATTCCCACCCGGAGCCGCGGCTGCGGGTCACCGGCTTCCGTGAGGCCACCTTGTACGAGAGAGGTGACACTGAGGTTGATCTTGTGTGTGACGCTGCGTCCTCCTGGTTCCTAGGACCGAGTCGGTGGCCGAGAAGATGCTCACCAACTGGTTTGCCTTCCTCCTGCACAGGTTCCTCAAGGTAAGCGAGGGATGGAGCTGAGACCTTCCCGTGCCCCTTTGCCGGCGTCTTTCCCTCTTGCTCCTTCCAGAGCAAGGCGAATCCACGCTTGAATTTGCCCGGCGGGACCCAAAGCAGACTGTAGTGCAGTGCCCTTTTTGCCCGTCTTGTTCAATGTAGCCTGAAATTTTTCATGTGAGAGAGTTTCCAGTGCTTCCCCGGAGCCCTGTTTACAGGTTAATGGATCTCCCTGCCTGGAGAGTGCTGTCTGCTGTTCGGTTTAACTTTCCCAGGCTTCAGTCTCACCTCATTTCATCCGGCTCCGTCCCCCAGAGCGCTCCAAACAGATCACCCTCCTGGGCACTTACACCTCGTTAGTGCTCACGGGCAATTATCACTTTGACTTCCATGCCTGCACTTGGGTATTTCTTAACTTTGTTTCTGGAAGCGCCACAGAGCTTGCTTCACGGGAGTGAGCAGTGCGGACTAGATCTCAAATTCCCCCTTTTCCAGCAATATAGACTGCATAAAGATGTAGCAAGCCAAGGACAACATCCCCAAGCAGCAGCAGAGCTCGTGGTTTGGGGTATCCTCTCCAGACCCTGCTGGGAGCTGCAAGCCTGGGTTGCACATGGGCTAAACACGGAGTCACTGGAACTGTCCATCCCTGCGTGTGCGAGATGTGTCCATGGGTCCTGTCACCCCCATTAGTGTCACTGTGTGTGTCCTTGTGCAGGAGTGCGCCGGGGAGCCCCTCTTCATGCTCTACTGCGCCATCAAGCAGCAGATGGAGAAGGGCCCCATTGATGCCATCACGGGGGAAGCGCGTTACTCCCTGAGCGAGGATAAGCTGATCCGGCAGCAAATCGAGTACAAAACTCTGGTGAGTGGTCGCTGCGGAAGCGGGACTCGAGCTGTTCTGACATTTAGACCAGTGGTTTGGGTGGGATAAACCACAACACTGCAGCCTGTGCCGTAATCTGTAACATCCACAGAGCTACAATCCGAGGTAGAGCCTTTGGGTGCTGGAGACACCCACGAGTTAGCTATGAACCTCCTTTGTACCTCATTGAGCTAAGGGTTGGAAAGGCAGAGTTTGAGGGGAGATTTTGACCATTATCCTGTCTCTGACAAAGGACAACAGACCTGGGTTTTTATCTTTTTAAAGAAATGCTAAATGCGACAGCCATGGTGCAAATAAGGCTGCAGTGTGGGTATTTTGTGAGGATTAGTTGTGTGACAGCTGCTGTCACTGCTCTGCTGTCTGAAGCTCTTTAGAGCGGTCTGGTTCTCCTTCCTTTGCAGATCCTCAACTGTGTGAACCCCGATAACGAGAACAGTCCAGAGATCCCCGTGAAGGTGCTGAACTGCGACACCATCACCCAAGTCAAAGAGAAGATCCTAGATGCAGTATACAAAAATGTCCCGTATTCTCAAAGACCAAGAGCTGTCGACATGGACTTGGGTAGGATCCTCCTTATCGCACTAGAGACACTGTTGTTGTCAGCGCTCATTAGTGGGGTTTGCAGAGCTTGAAGGCTAGAACTGAGACTGGAGTTACCTGCACAGCTACACACAGATTTCTGCCCCAAGCAAGCAGGGATGTTGCTCCCACCAGATAGGTTTTGATCTCTGTAGATTCAGCTAATTGCCCATTTCCCAGTGAACACGTAATTCCTTAAGTCTCTTTCAGTGCACTGAGCAAAGGCTTTCCACAAGGGTCTGTGTCTTCCCAGGGCTGAGGGGCAGAGGGTCTGGAAAGGCTGTGCATTTAACTGCAAGAAATCTATCAGTATGGCCCTCATTATAGTTATATTATAGTATAGTATAGTTATTTATTTTGGAAAATAAATTGGTTTTCTTTGGATGCCTTACGGGGGGGCCCTATGAGGCAGGTTCATCTACCAAAGGGCTCGTTGTGGCTCGAGGCTGTTAGATCTCTGTCTGTCTGACCGTGGGGTCTGCATCGCTTGGGTCTCTCTTGCAGAGTGGCGCCAGGGCCGCATCGCCCGCGTGGTGCTGCAGGACGAGGACATCACCACCAAGATCGAAGGGGACTGGAAGCGCCTGAACACCTTGGTGCATTACCAGGTAAGAGAGCAGCCTCGGCGGGGAGCTCCCAGAAGCTGCCCAGGGGAAGGAAAAGCAAAGCAGGAATTTAGCTCCCAGGTGTCTCGTCTACCGAGGCAGGCAGAGAGGTCACGTTTGTGTGATAAACATGAATGGCTCTGTGTGCTCATGCATTAAACAGGGAAGCAACCTTGACTCGGATCTTAAAGCAACTAGCAGAGTTGAAAATTGGCTAAATTAAAGATGCCGGCAGCATGCGAACCAGACGGAGCATCGGAGAGGGCTGAGCTGCCACGGCCGGAGACACAGGGATGCTCTGTGGGGAAGGACCAGGAGGCTCTGCCTTCCTTGGAAGCACCACGAACCCCGTGAGCAGACAGGCAGGCTGCAGAGGTGACCGCTCTGTCACACTCGTGATCTTCCTACGTGTTGGTTCCTGCTCATCGTGCAAAAAGCAAAGGAAGGAAAGGGTGTTTACTTCAGTACTGTCAAGGGGGAGACTCTGGGGACATTGCCGTGGGTCACAGGGCAAAGCTAAGTCAAGTACGAGTGAGTATCGGGAGCTGCTCCTTGACAAGGTAACATCAAGTCTCCTGTATTTGAGATCTGCTCTTCTATGGCAAATAACAGGAGTTTTTGTCACTAAAGTCATAAATAATTTGGCGGGATGGTGAAGATGCTGTATTTTGCATTGGCCAGGGCGGACGGGATGACCTAAGAAATGTTTCGTGCAGCGTGCATGCCCCAGTACAGCCCACACTGCTCTGGATAGCGCCTGGCGTTTGGAAAGGGCTTCCAACAGTGTGCAAAAACTGTAAAAAGGGGTAGGGAAAGAGCAGGAACGTGTTTGGTTACGAGGAATCAAAGGCCTGTCTGCAGCAGAAGATAACTGCGTTAATTGAGACCTGTAACCTACTACTGTCCATCACTACCTACACTGAAGTGTTTAGTATTTAATCTGGCATCTTCCACTGTTTATACAGCGTCTCGAGTCCATCAGCATGACTCCTGCTGGGGAAGTTGAATGCGAGCCAGTATTGACAGCAGCCATATAATCAGGGAGCGAGGCAGCGAGAACGGCATAAAATATGCAAAGTGCATGTAAAAAAGCAGCTCTGGAGGCAACTTTTCCAAGCAGCCTGAAGGATTTAAACACCGATTACCTTAAAAATCTCACGGGAGCTGGGTATATAAATTCCATTGTTGGCTTTTAAGATCTGTTTTACCTGTCAGTTGTAAGGGATTAACCAACAAGCAGGGAAGCAGTAAGGCTTTATTATGCCTTGATCTTTAAAAGTCATCTAAGGAAGGCAGAAGGGAAATTCGGGTCCGTCTGATGTGTGCTGGGTGCTAGGGGAGGGAGTGCTTTCATTTTAGTGCCTGTGGGAAACCTGAGCCATTGCTTTACCCTTAAAATAAGCAAAATCCTCACGGCACTCGAGGCATGGCAGCAATTCTTACCATCTGAATGTCAGTTTTGCTCTGGAGCAAAGTAAAAGTTTGCTGCCAAGTATCTCAGTAGGTAGCGGTTGCACATGTCTCTCCTCGCTCTGGCCAGAACTCGCAGCAGCCAGAACAGAGCTGTCGAAGCCATAAAAAGAAGCCAAGTTCTCGTCACCGCAACAGAAATCTCACCAAGGCAGGGCTTTTGCCAAAAACAAACAGCATTTTTTTGCTGTATTTCTACCAGGGCTTTTCTTCTGTTTGAGCAATACGTGTTTTTATTAGGTATCAGAAATACAGATGCTCCAGAGCTACGCAGTAAAACAAATAGGCGGCAAAGGCACAACCTCCAGGAGGGTATAAAAGCGGCTGGATTTCGAGCCCTGCTCTGCCACCGCTTCCACCAGGAGCATCCAAGCGAAGGGACCAGGGCTGGCGAGGGGGTGCCCAGGGACTCTTGTCACCAGCAGGGACGTGGGAAGGGAAAACTAGTGCTCTGGAGCACGGTGGTGCAAGCCAGAAAATGAAATCCAGATTTCTCCGGCTTCTGGAGGGCTGGTGAAGCAGGTAGCCACTCTTCTCTAGCCATAATAAATCTGGCTCTGCAAAGCTGCCTCTTATTCAGAAGTGTCCCTTCCTTTGGAGAGGTGTCTTTCCCCTTGCTTTATGCTTTTGTGTGCTGATCTGAAAGCAAGGAGTGCTCTGAGGTTTGTGCACCCAGGGCTCCTCTGGCAATATTGGGGGTGTTTTGTGCTTTTTATGCCCTGGAGCGTTGGAGACGCCGTTACATTGGAGTAATCGTTGGAGGCTCCAGAAGGTCCTTGAGCTCCACAGGGTTGTGCCGGTTCCTGGGCTGGGTTCACGCAGCAGCTCAATTCCCTGCTGCTCCCCTGGGATCCAGGGCCAGCTCTTCCATGGATCTGCCTCATCCCAGCATCCGCAGGAGGAGGATTTCCATAGGACAATTATTTAACTGCAAGACTTTCCTCACTGCATATTCCTCTGCTACGCATTTATACCATGTCTTTATTTTCTGAGCCTGTAGAATAATACCCCATATATCTGCATCAACCGATAGAATGTATTTTTCATGGGAAATACTAACATGTAAAAGCCAGATTGAATTCTAAAAGAAATACTGAATTTTTCTAATATTTCTGAGCTACCTTGTAGAACTATGTAGAGAGCTGTATGCTTGCTGCTATTTCCTCATTTATAAAAATAGATTTATAGGTTAAATAGGTATAATTCTTTGTTAAAGTCTCTGGAGCTTTTGCACTAAGTTATGAAGAATCATATTTCATTTGGATAGTATCCTCTTGGTTTCATGCCTATTAAACTCGATGGGAGAGTCTCACCCCCATGTGGCTTTACTAAAGTGAAATGAATCACGGAATTTAATATCGAATGATTTACAGTGGCTCACGCAGGGTTAACTCGGAGGCAGCAAGGCATGAATACCTGTCAGCCACTGGGAGTCCGGAAGGGCTGAGAGATTAGAAAACTGTTTTAAATGAAAAATTAGTAGCAGAGTGGGAAGGTTTGTGTAGAAAATGAGATGCAGGAGCAGCAGTGGCTTGGCCGGGAGCCGGTTAGTGATGCTCGGAGCGGGCCGGCCCTTTGCTGCGCTCCCACTCGCTCCCTCATCCCTAGTTTTTCCTTTCTGCAAGGTGTTTCAAGCAGCACGTTTCCATATAGGGGGAGAATCGGAATATTTATAAAGTTGTAAAACAGCCAGGCGGCTTCTGGAGCGTCTCTGGGGTTTTACGGGAGCGTGGCAACAGCGGGGAGCGATGGGGAAGGAATGTGTGTTACATCTGATGCCAATTTAATACACTGGTGTTCTGGAGCTGACAAGAGTCATTCGACTCAAAATTTAGAGAGTGAGAGGAGCGCTGCGGGCGCACGGGGATTTGCAGGACCTCTCTCCTGGCTCGCAGCGCCGAGGGAATCGTATCCCCGTGCAGCAGCCCGGGAATCTCGGTTTCTCGAGCACGAGTTTCTCCGCTCGGGTTTCTCCGGGCTGAGGCTGAGCTGAAGTGGCAGCTAATAACAGCCTAAGAAAATAATATCACTGCTGATTGTTTCTTCCATCAGCTTAATAAATTGGATGAAGTGAGGCAGGAATAGAGGAGGAAATAACAGAGGTTTGAAGTGTTTTGCTTAGAAATATCTCACTTTTGCACCGTGATGCACAAGTGACTATTATTTCCACTAGCACTAGCAATAATAATAACTCACATTTGCAGGAAACCTTTCATTTTGACAGACCCCAAGCCTTGCAGGGA
Organism: Crypturellus tataupa; assembly: GCA_034781795.1. Taxonomy (NCBI): domain Eukaryota; kingdom Metazoa; phylum Chordata; class Aves; order Tinamiformes; family Tinamidae; genus Crypturellus; species Crypturellus tataupa. Next base: position 123,804 of record JAWLRI010000933.1, on the reverse strand, counting down.
ACATTCTGCATTCAGGATCGTTCTGTTGCAGGTGGAGCAGGCGGCTGATGCTGCAGAAATCGCACGAGCGCCACATGGTCCAGGGCAGGCTCCAGGCAGCAAAATGTAGCTCCCACTTGGGAGATTGCCCGAAATTCCCATGAGGACACCCCTAGATCCAGAATATATTAACTCATATAGAGCAGCTTGGTGAGACCGAGCTTTGATGTGCAGTTTCTATGCCCTGGCATTGCCTCTCCCTGCACCACTGTGTCCTGGTGCTCCGAGGGCAGAGCTGGAAGCTGCTCAGGTCTCGTCCCTGCAAACCTGCAGCTTCCTAATTAACCAAAACAAGTTTAAAAACTTCCAATGACTGTTAGATTTTTAGGGAGGGTAAAATTAAGCACAGCTACTAAAATCTCCTGTAACAGACTCTTGTTAGCACTAATGTTCATTTACAGTTTAACTTCCCAGCATTTAATTCCTTCTCTGCTGCAACAGAGAGAGTGACAATTTAATGCCTTAAAGATGGCTTTATGACTTGCTCTGCTGCAAATCAAACTTTTAAAGTTCATAAAAAGTGTTAAAGTAAAAAATGGTTTAATGGGGATGCTTTACGGTCCATAACATTATTATAGCTGCTTTATTCCCTCTGCATTGTTACCTTAATTGGATCACAACAGGCCTTGAGATTTGCCATTTTTATTGGATAAAATATAATCTTAAATCAGAACGACCCCAAACCTCTTCAGTATGTCTCTTGATTTAGCACTTCTTGCCTTCCTTCCTTCCGTCCCTTGTTGTTAAACTAGTCCTGGCCCACAGGAGCGTTCGACCAGACAGGGAGCGTGTGTCTCCCGTGCAAAGCAAGAGGGACCTGGCAGCACGTTTGCTCCTGCGAGTTCTTTGCTGGGCTTGGGGTTGCTGCACAAGCTGCAGCATCCTTGGCTTGGGCTGCAGCATCCTCAGTGTGAGCTGCAGCATCCTCGGTGTGCGCTGTATCATCCTCAATGCAAGCTGCAGCATCCTCGGCATGAGCTGCAGCATCCTCAGTGCAATCTGCGGCATCCTTGGTGCAAGCTGCAGCATCCTCGGTGATTGCTACAGCATCCTTGGTGCGAGCTGCAGCATCCTTGGTGATTGCTACAGCATCCCTGGTGCGAACTGCACCATCCTTGGTGCAAGTTGCAGCATCCTTAATGCGAGCTGCAGCATCCTCAGTGTGCACTGCAGCATCCTTGGTGCAACCTGCAGCATCCTTGTTGCACGCTGCAGCATCCCCGGTGCGCGCAGCGGCTCGTGCTGATCTCCCCTTCTCCTGCTCTGCCTCCCAGGTGTCGGACCGCTCGGTGGTGGCCCTGGTCCCCAAGCAGACGTCCTCCTACAACATCCCTGCCTCCGCCAGCATATCCCGGACATCCATCAGCAGATACGGTAAGGAGCGGAGTGAAGCGGAGGGGACTCCCCATTCCCAACTGGCATCCAGCCCATCCATGTGCCGTGTTCCCAGCTCCAACCGGGAGCTGCCCTTGCTCGTAGGTGAATGAGCAGCAGCTTCCTCCAAGGAGCCACTCACTTCCCATTGCTCGGAATGAAGGGCCGGCTCTGCTGGAGCTGCTGGAAAAATGCCGTTGGCTCCCGGCACGCTAGGAGGAAGAGCCTGAATTCCTGGCTAATGGGTCAGAAATGGGAAACAACATCGTAACTCAGCGAGCGGGGATTCGCGCACCTGGGGACGCAGCATTTGCATAATAGCGTGGTTAGGCATTTGCACATGGTCCCCGAAGAGCTTCCGCGCTGAATAAATGAGCCTGTGAGGTGCCAGGTGTGCATTTAAAGCACTAAATCCACAATAATAGTAATAATATGCTTCCATAAAAGGTAGCGGTGGAAAATTCTCCAGCACACTGATCTCTCATTATCTTTCTTTTTACACAATATTTTGCAAATGAGAGCTCTCCTGACTAACTTGTCTCCGTGTCTTGTTTATAGCTCCCAGATTTTTTTTTTTCCCAAGCAAGGAGGCTGGAAAGGCATCCAAATGGCAGGAGGGTCTTTAGGCAAAAGCCACGTCAGGCTCTGCATGGTGGAGAAAAGGCCATTTCTTACTGTAAAATGCAGCCTGCTCAGGAGTGCCCAGAGCTTCCCACTCCTCAGGTGATGGGAACATCCATCCAAACTGGGTCACACAACACGGACCTTACCTTCTCATTGATCTCTGTCAGGTGGAAAAGCCTCTGCGAGCTGCAAATATGAATTATCATCGCTCACCTTAAGATTAATACTTCTAATTGTGCAGACAGAATTTAAATGAGATACTTATTTACTTTCCTCGTTATATATCAGTCTAAAAATAGACTTACTAGATGCTTCTCGCTGTCCCCCTATGTTTTTCCTTAATTACATCAGCTGGAATACTCATTTATCTAAACCTTAATCAGAGATGGAAATCTAGCTCGTTTTGCAATGACTCCTGTGTTTCCTTGTGCTGATTTATGACTGATCCTGTCGCCCTCAGCCTGGCTGGGAGGGGGAGACTGGACTAGGGGAATGCAGGGGTTTTTGGGGAGCCAGGACATCCAGCGAGGGATGGAACGGATATATATTGGCGTGCTATATATTGGCCTGTTTGGTCCCATTATTATAAATGAGGCTGTTCTTTGGGAAGGTCAATATATTGCACATCCCTGCAAGTGAATTGTGAGTGGCCAAACTCGCTCCGTGCCCAGCGCTGGGCTTGACCGCGCGGTGCTCCGACGAGCTGGTGATTCCAGCGCCCGCGAGTGAAGGACGCGGCTGACGGGGACAGGTCTCACATCGGAGCGAGGGAAGGGAGAGGCCAGGACACAGGGACTCTGATTTTGGTGTCCAGGAGCCCCGTGTGCAACCAACCGCTCGTATCTTGCAGACTCCACGTTCCGGTACACGGGCAGCCCCGACAGCCTGCGCTCCCGGGCGCCCATGATCACCCCGGACCTGGAGAGCGGTGTCAAAGTGTGGCACTTGGTCAAAAACCACGACCACGGCGACCAGAAGGAAGGGGACCGGGGCAGCAAGATGGTGTCTGAGATCTACCTGACGAGGTTGCTAGCTACCAAGGTAACTGCCTTGCACTAACGTTTGCTCGGGAAACGCATAGTGATGCCCTTGATGCCTTGCTCGCCCTTGATTAGCCTTACATGTTCATTAACAAAGCTCGCCCTGTGGCCGGGCTCCTGCCTGCTCCAGCACGGAGGCAGGAGCTGCCCTGTTTCCCCATGCTGCAGCCTTGCAGTTGAATTAAGCATTGCCATGATAGCTGCAATACTCCCCTCCAAGGCATTAAAGCACCGAGAGCTGGAAAGGCACCAGAGTGCCTGTAAATTGGCACCTTCCCCTGTCAGCGAAGGTCTTGTTGCCTTTCACCGTCAGCCATCACTGCAGGCAGCGCAGCTTGGCCTTGGAAAGCACAAAAAAAACTGTATTTTGCCTTAAAATGAAGTGGGAGCGCAGCCCCGAGCAGCTGCAGCCCCGCGCGGCGCAGTGAGTGTGACCGGAGCTGCCCGTCACCCCGTCTCTGTCCCCAGGGCACCCTGCAGAAGTTCGTGGACGACCTGTTCGAGACGCTGTTCAGCACGGTGCACCGGGGCAGCGCGCTGCCGCTCGCCATCAAGTACATGTTCGACTTCCTGGACGAGCAGGCCGACAAGCACGGCATCCACGACACGGACGTGCGGCACACCTGGAAGAGCAACTGGTGAGCGCGGAGCGGCCCCGGCCGTGTGCTTTGGATGGAGCTTTGGGAAGCGCGGGGGACGGGAGGGCTGTAGCATCCAAAAACTGATGCTACCCCATGCGCAGGCACCCCAGCTGCAGCGCTCCATGGGCAGCAGGAGCTCCGCGCCTCGGCTGCTCCCTTATTTCGGGATTAAAAGCAGCGTGGGTTAGAAATGCACCTCGGTGAGGCAGGGGAAAGAAAACCAACAAATGGCTTTTCCCGGAGGACTCCGTACCCCCTCCGGTCCCTCGTGGTTTGAAAAGCCTCTAATCATCACGTCTGCCAAAGCCGCCTTCCCTGCTAAGACTGTGGGAAGCCACAAACATTCTGTTGAAAGCCTTAGCAGAAGGAGTTATTAGGATAAAACCGCGCAGATCACAAATAAAGGTGACACTTCTTAAAGCTGCGGAAAAAAGAGGGTGCCCGAGGCAGAGCTGGTCCTGCCGGAGCCCTGTGGCACCTGGAGCCCGGCCAGGCCCGTCTCCGAGGGGCACGAGGATGGATGGGGAGAGGGCGTCGGGCGCTGCAAGGGTTAAGGCTGCAGCCGCCAGTGCTTCTCGCTGGGTAGCAGAGTCGAGACTTGAAAGGTAATAGAAAGCAGCAGCTGCTTTTTTGATCCTGCTCTACAGCCGAAGAAAAAAGGAATAATAATTCCCCTTTGATTGCAACGGCCTCGGGATTTGGGGACGAAGGCTCTGATGGTTCCTGCGGCCGGTGATTAGTGTGGACGCGGCAGCGTCTCTGGCCCTCAGGTTCGGGTTAATAAACCCTGCCCAAGGTGCTCCTGGTGCAGCCTCTCGCCCGCACGCGCTGCTCCCGGCCCTGCGAGAGGAGCCGGACACTCCAGCACTGCCCACCGGGCACGGGGAGGACCAAACGCCGCTGTTCTCCTTCCTTCGCTGACCATCAACTTTGTTTTCCCTCTCCCCGCAGCCTTCCCCTGCGCTTCTGGGTGAACGTCATCAAGAACCCGCAGTTCGTGTTCGACATCCACAAAGGCAGCATCACGGACGCCTGCCTCTCGGTGGTGGCCCAGACCTTCATGGACTCGTGCTCCACCTCGGAGCACCGCCTGGGCAAGGACTCCCCCTCCAACAAGCTGCTCTACGCCAAGGACATCCCCAGCTACAAGAGCTGGGTGGAGAGGTGAGCGTCGGGGCGGGAGCCGCGCGCCCTGCTCCTGGGCTGCTCGTGGTGGGAGCTGGTATCGCCCAGCGTTGCTGCTCTTGGTTTCATCAGTGAGGGGTTAAATCCCAAGGAGAAGAGGGGTATTCTGAGCCTCGTGTTCCTCACGGGCTCTCCTCCACCCTTGTGCTCGCAGGTACTACGCGGACATCGCCAAGCTCCCGGCCATCAGCGACCAGGACATGAACGCGTACCTGGCGGAGCAGTCGCGCCTGCACGCGGCCGAGTTCAACATGCTGAGCGCGCTCAACGAGATCTACTCCTACGTGAGCAAGTACAGCGAAGAGGTGGGTGTCCCCGCAGGCCGTGCAGGGCCCTGCCACCTCCATGCCACGCACAGCGTGACGGGGGGACCCGCGTTGCAGCGTGGCCGTTGCTTGCATCCCCGCTGCCCCAACCCGTCTGTTCGTGCACAGAGAGGTTTGGGTCCTGGCCATGCCAGTAACACTCTTCCCAGGAGAGCTAAAACGCGGTGTGAGCAACTGAATTCCTCAGCCTTGGCATTTCCCCAGCGCAACCCACTCCTAAATGCGGTGGAAAATCGTCATGACCCGTTGAACCTCCCCAGAAGCATCCACATCTTTTGGGAACAGAGTGGCACAAATCCCATGTTGCAGTGATGTAAACTTCTGTTTGCAAAAAATTCCTGGCAGCATGAGCTCCTTTAATGAATGCATCACTTGAAACCAAGTTCTCGCCATCTGTTCCACCCCTTCATTTCAGTGTAAGAAGAACCTATTTTGCAATTACATCCATTAAAAGGAAGGTTTTTGTCACTTAATTGCATGTATGCATTTGTGATACAATGCCACAACCATTTTCCGATTAGGATCTGAAATCTCATAACTTTCATGCTAAATGAGACAGGAAATGTAGAGTCCAAGGTACAAGAGTGGGAATGACTGTGTTGTGCTGGTAATGTGCACTGAACAGTCCAACAAATAAATCAGCATGACTGGGGAATGGCACAGCGCTCGCCACTTTGCTTTGCCATTTATTATTTAAGTTTCTTTGTTGGAGCAAGGCTAAGGGGAGGGATTTATTGTAGCTGCAGAACTTCAGCAGCTGAATGTTGAGTGCGTCCTGGCTGGAAGGGATCTCCAACCAGAGGAAGCCTTGTTGGTGTCGCGCTGTCCCTGTCCCGTGCGCACTCGGCACTGCCGGTGCCAGCGCTGTGCCCTGCATCCACCCCAGAACCTTCCCGTGACACCATCAGGATTTACCTGGTGCATTTTACTGACTCTCCATGTGTCACATTTTTGGGCCCAAATGTGTCCCAAAATGGGCCCATTTTGGGAAGCTCATGTCTTTCTGACCATGCACCCAGCTCTGTCCACCCCCTCGCTCTCGCACTAACTTCTTTCTTCTTTCTCCCCTTCCCATATTTTTGTTCCAGCTCATCGGCGCTTTGGAGCAGGATGAGCAGGCACGTAGGCAGCGTCTGGCGTACAAAGTAGAACAACTTATTGGTGCCATGTCCATTGAGAGCTGAAGAAAGGCGGTGGTGCTCACGGAGAAGAGCCGCGCATTGCAAGGACTCGGGATAAAGAGCGCGAACGAGGAAGGCACGGGACACACACAGACACCGAGGTGTTTTCTGGAGGGAGCAGGCACTGGCACAAGGACTTGCTGTGTTCAAACGCACGTGGAATGCAGGTGGAGAAGACAAGGAAAACATAGACAAAGCATCTCAATCCAAACCCAATCAAGGTGGATCGATTCTTCAAGTACACATGGAAGGGAAGGAACCTAGAAAGTCTGGATGTCTCCATGACTGCTGCTTTGCATGAAAATTGTTTGATGTATATTAGGAAGTAAAACTTTATTTAATTTTTTTTTAAAAAAAGAAAAGAAAAAAAATAGAACAAAAACCACAGAGACCACAGAGATAATCCTGGCAGCACAGCTCAGTTCTCATTTCTGTCTTCGTGAGATTCCCGGGGTGAGGCATGCGGCTCGGATGTTCTATGAAGGGGCTCTTAAGCCAATAGGAAAGTCGGGGAAATGGAATTTCTCTCTGGGATCTTGTCGAATATGAGCACAAGTTTGCACCAAACCTTTTTACACAAGTAAGGTAACCGTTCAGCCAGGAGGAGCTTCAGTGGCAGAGTAAGTTATAGGCACTAGGAGGAACTTTACCTGAACTGAAAAAAACCATCAGATCATCCAACCTGTCTTGAAATCCAGCTTTATCTATGTATTTATATAGTGTCTATATATATATATATTTTTTAAATCCCATTTACTGTCGAATGAGGAAGGATCTGATTTCAAGAGTGTTCTGTCCCGTGTCCCGCGGCCGCGGGGCGCTGCGTGGCAGCCGCCCGGGTCTCTCGTACCGGGACGGTGGACGTTTCGACGCGGCGGTGCTTTGGGGCAACCACATGCAGCTCCTTGCAGTGAAAAAGCAAACGGCAACGCAGTGTTTACAGTGAGTGATACTTGAAGAGGCTGCTGTGGTGAGATGACGTGTTTATCGCTTCTCTGCTCGCCCACAAGGTCCGGGCAGGCTCCGCTCGCTGCTCCCCGCCAGCGGTTGCAGTCCCGTCCCCGCTGCCCTCGCAGAGCCCGAGCAGCGCCCGCGCCGTCCGTGTATCTGTCTGCACATCCCGTGGTTGCATTCGGTCCCCACTGGCCGCGCCGGCCCGTGGAAGACCGACGTTTGTGAGTGTTTTTCCTCTAAAAGGCACCAAAGCGCCCGTGTCCCCTGGGGAGAATGCCTGGAGAGGAAGGAGCGCCGCGATGCTCCTCTCTGCAGCGACTGCTCGTGTGGACACCAACAGCCTCTCCAAAAACGAGCGGAGGGGCAAGAAGACCCTGTGCGTCACCCGCAACGTGCGGATCTGAGAGCCACCTGCTCCGGGCTCGAGCGAACGGCGGGAGAACTACTCAGGAACACTGTCCTTCTGATCACCGTCCTGGAAAAGCCATGCCGAGCCGCTCGCTCCGCGTCCTGCACTCGTGCGAGCAGCTCTGGGCCCTGTTAAGAGTCTGGAGGAGACACTAGTGACTCCCTCGTGCAACGAGCGCCCGACGTGCGGCCGCCGCGCTCCGGACACGCAGGGCTCTGGTGCAGAGACGTGCAGAGCTGGTGCAGAGAGGGGCGGTCGGAGACGGGCTGAGCACCTGCAGCCTGTTAGCCCGTGCGGGGATCCACTCCTGCAGCAACCCTGACCTCGGAGATGGAAACGGGGCCCTGCCGAGGTTGTCCTGCTGCAGGTGGTGCCGGGCACCCGGTCCTGGATGTTAACTTGGATGGTTCATGGAATCTTATTCCATAGGATTCACAGCACGTGGATGCTGCCGACAGCACCGACTGTCTCGGGGCGGCTGAGGGTGCCCCGCGTGGCCCGGGTGTCCCCGTGGTGCCTGGAGCGGAGGCCAAGGCTGCGCCCAGGAGAGGACGTGGGCGACGGGGCGCTGGGTTCGCGCGTCGTGCGGGAAACGGAGCAGAGGAAGAGACAAAACCAGCGGGAGCTCTCGGCAAAGCAGGGAATATTCAGCTCCTGACGGGCCTCCCACGGGATGCGGCTGAGACATCCATTCCTCTGTCTCTTAAAAGGGCGCTGGGCTGAGCGGGGTGGTGAGGGGGGCTGCCTGGAAGGGACGGCCTATAAATTATCCACCGAGTGTCTCCTTGTGCTTGGCATGAATTATAGATCTTTACAGGCAATTATAGGGAGTGAGGCAGCACATCCCCTTGGGGCACAGCCCTGTGTCTGCTGCCCTGCTCGCATCGCACTTCCCAGCTGCTCCGCTGGGAACGGGAAGCTCCAGATCTCCCTGTGGAATTTCCCTGGCGCTGCAGCAGGCCAGACTTGGCCTTAGATGAGACATTGGCCTCCCTCTCGCTGCCCGGCCGGCCGGAGCGCAGCTCCCGCTTGTGCTTCTCCGCTCGCTCCGTTCCAGGTGTTCCGACATCAAAGCGGGAGACGTCATTTTCCGGGATCTCTCTGCCTGGCGTCGCTGCTTAAATAATTCCATTTAATCTTCTGCTCGCGCGCTTTCAAAGCGCCCGCTCTGAGGGGGAGCCAGGTGCTAATCAAATGCTTCTCCACCTTGAAAGCCTTTATTAGAATCCCGGAGACAGGAGCCGGAGGCAGAGGCGAGGCCGTCCGGGCCCGCCGGAGCACGCGGGATGCGGATGGGCCGCGCACGGGATGATCCGTGCTGGAAGGAAGGCAGGAGATGTCGGCATGGCCGAACCCATGGAGCCCTGGTGGGATCCAGCTGGTGACGGGCTGCGTCGGGAGCCGCCTTGGGAAGCCGGCACGGAGAAGCGGAGCGATGGCCGGAGCTGCGGGAGGCAGAGCGTGTTGCGGATCATCCGAGTGATGGTCCTGACTTGGAACACGTGGGATGGCGCCGCTTCCCGCGGGCTCCGGGTGCTGTGGCGGGACAGGGATGCCAGGGCAGCGGAGCCCTTCCTCACAGCAGTGCCTTCCACACACTGTCTTAACTCCCTGTGTCCCGCTGGAATTACCGAGCCCGCTTTGCCCGGATTTCACCCCAAACACCGTCACGGCGTGGGCGGGTGCCACGGGGAGGCCTTGGGGCACCCTTGGGTGCTGCCGGCTCCAAGTGACTGTGCCGGGAAGCTGGAGGCTCCGCCGGGTGCCCGAGTGCTCTGCAAAGCCCCGTGGTGCCAGTGGAGACGAGTGTCCCCGAGCGGGTCCTGCTCCGTGTCCCCACACCGGTGTCTGCCCCGCGGTGCTTTACCCTGTCCCTGCAGTCCCCGTGGAGGCGCCGTCGGAGCGTGCCCGTCCCCAGGACTCGGCTTGTGGATTGGGACAGGCTGGGAAACCTCCCCGGTGCCAGGACCCGGCGAGGAGGCAAATGCAATGGTTGGAGAAGGATAAGTAGCGATACGGCTCCACTGCCGCCGTCAAACACGGCGGGACGGGCTCTGTCCGTGCTGGGAACGCTGAAGTGTCCGTGTTGATCCCTGCAGACCCCGTGTCCCTGCGTGTGACCCATTCCTTCCTTTCTGTCCCCATAGAAGTGGAGTGTGACGAGGAGGCTCCCGCAGGGCCCTTCCTTGGAGACCCCTCACGCTGCTCCCACGGATGAGCTCGGGGGCGAGAGCCTCCCCATCCGCCGTGTCCGTGCGGGCAGGCGGCTCCGAGGGCGCTCGGGAGGAGCCACGGGGCCGAGTGGGGCCAAATCCCACCACAGGATCCGCCGACACTGCAGTGAAATGTCCCTCTCCCCACATGTCCGCGGGCACCAGGAGGGTGGGAGCAGCGGGAAGGGACGATAACGGTACTAAAATCTCCGGCCTCCCCGAACAGGAGAGCCCGGAGGTTGGTGAGGGCGAGTTCCTGCTCACGGAACAGGTTCCTCGCGCTGTCCACCCGCTCCTTAACAATAATAAACACCAGTTTGAAGGGATGTGTGTGTTGGCGGGGGGAAATGAGTCGATTTGTGTCCTTACCCCCCTCCCGCCTGTTCCCCCGTTCCCCCCCGTGATACTTGACACACTGGAGTTCTGTACTATATATTTTTTTTAAGCTGATTGTCTGTTTGTTTGGGTTTTTTTCGTTTGTTTCTTTTCGTTTTTGTCGTTGTTTTTACAAGTGTTGTGGAAAAAAAAATGTAAGAAAGTTTAAGTATTTAAAAATGTTCCGAGAAAAAAAAAAGGGGGGGTTTTGTTATTATTCTAATATATTATTGTGTACCTATTGTAAATATGAAACACTCCTATTTTGCAAGCCAAGGACTCACTTTGTACTGTTGTTATATATAAATAAAGTTTACTGGTTAAAAAAAGAGAGATTCTCCTGCGTGTGTCCGTGTTTCCCAAGGGATAACGGTGTAGCCGGAGCCCGGGAAGTCCTCCCTGATGGAATGAGCCCGTGCGGGACAGCAGGAATGGGAGGTGGGATGAGTCTCCGGGTTCCCGGCGCTTCCCCTTCCTCGACGGCACCAGCGTTTCCCTCCTTCCCATAAACTCCAGTTAACGCTTCCCTCCTTCCCATAAACTCCGGTTAACGTTTCCGAACGCCGGGAGGTCTCTGCGAAGTGGCAGGAGGCGGCGAGCGACTCCGGCAACAGCTGCCTGTCAGCTTTAATGACCAATATGGTTGCAATTACAGCAATGAACTTGCTCTAACAGCCCCAAATTACTCGGGATGATGGTAAGTGACAGAACAAATGGGGACCCTTAAGGAGGCATTAAAAATAGGAAGCTCAGGCGTCTGGAGCAAGAGGCCTTCCCGCCTTTTCTGGGGAATCTCAATCTTTATTGATCTTCATTGATTTAGTATTAACGGGGCTCGGTGCAGTGCAAAGCGCCGTGCGCTGCGGCCGCGGCAGAGCCCGGTGCTGCCGCGCAGGGGGTACCGCACAGGCCTGTGTCCTGTGTTGTCACCAGGACCCCGTCCCTGTCCCCATCCCCATGGGGGATGCAGCTGCGGAGCTGCTCCTGGATGCTGGAGACTCTCCTTGAATCCCATGGAAGTTTTTGCTTGCAACAAGTGGGAAACTGGCCATCAGGGAGCACCGATGGCCCTTGGGAGCAGCCCTGGATCCTCCGCGGATCCCGTTCCAAAGCTGCATCCGCACGATCCGCATGGAAGAGCCGCAGCGGCGCCACGGAGGGGCAGTGCTGCTCCGCACAGCCCACTCAGTGCTGCAACCTGCAATAATAGAGGCAAATCGCCTCGGGACTATATATTGTATATATATATTGCAAATTTAGGCTATTTGCAAATGTAAGAGCTTCAAAATAAAAATATAAAACAGCCAATTGCATGGTATCTAAGGTAAAGACAGTTGCAAATAGTGTTTATTGGGAATTAAACACTGCATGCATCTCTAATAAGATTTGTTTGGAGCATCGACGAGCCCAGCGATGCAGCATCGGTGATGGATGCTACTTTGGAGCAATGAATCCAGCTCACACGTCCGTGCCTCATCCATAAATGGGAGAAATAAATTGTAATCGGCAGCCTGCAGGTCCAGGCGGAGCGGCTAATCTCTGTGCTAAATTACGAGACTTTTGCTCTAATGGTTTTTATTGGTGTTTTGCAGCGCTGCTCTTGGTTGGCGCTAAGTGCTTCGGGCAGGCAAGAAAAAGGGGCTCCAGGGCTGCGCGTGACGGTCCTGTGTCCTGTGCCCCAAACAGCAGCTCCTGGGAGGGGACAAGTGGCATCCTGGGCCCCTTGTGCCACCCGCAGAGCCAGCGTTTGTGTTTCGGGGATTTATTTTCAGTTGTCTCTGGAAAAGCAGCAAAAAGAAGCCTCAAAGCCTTTCTAATACAGAAAATCAATAATTTGGGGCACATCCCTATTTCAACTGCCAACTGCTTCCCCTCGGTAAAGTTCAGCCTGGTAATAAAGCAGCAGTCGGTATTTCGGTGCCGTTATTAATGTTTCTGTAATGTGCTATTAATGGAAATGAGCTGCAGGAAGCGATTTATTAGCCTCAATCCCGCTCCTGCTCCCGTCCATGAGCAGGAGCTTTTGCCTACAAATGTCCTCGTTCTGAAGTGGCTCCTCCGCGCGTCCCTCTGCCCTAGGCAGCACCAGGGTTGGTGCTGAGTGGAGCCCAGCTGGGTGATGCTAACGGAGTGACTTGTCCCCAGCTCCGTGCGGACGCCGGCTCCGAGCGCTCTGCTTCACCTGCTGGGAAAACGGCAGCATCCGAAGCGGGGCTGGGGTGGCTGCTCTGCCCCCGGTGCTGGGTGCTACTGGCATTGCAGGGAACATCCCAAGCTCTCATCCCAAACGTTCGCTCCGTGTAGCCGGAGCGGGTGCTGCATCCCAAGTTCTCATCTCAAATGTTCGCTCCGTGTAGCCGGAGCGGGTGCTGCATCCCAAGCTCTCATCCCAAACATTCGCTCCGTGTAGCCAGAGCGGGTGCTGCATCCCAAGCTCTCATCCCAAACGTTCGCTCCGTGTAGCCGGAGTGGGTGCTGCATCCCAAGCTCTCATCCCAAATGCTCGCTCCGTGTAGCTGGAGCGGGTGCTGCATCCCAAGCTCTCATCCCAAACGTTCGCTCCGTGTAGCCGGAGTGGGTGCTGCATCCCAAGCTC
>JAWLRI010000933.1:62023-98564 GCA_034781795.1 Crypturellus tataupa | reverse complement strand
GGAGGGAGAGGAGAAGGACAAGGAGGAAGAAGAGGGGGAGGAAGAGGAGGAGGAAGAAGAGAAGGAGGAGGAAGAGGAGAAGGAGGAGGAGGCTGCAGAGAAGGAGGAGGAAGAGGAGAAAGAGGAGGAGGCTGCAGCGGCCTCCGCTCCCCCGGGGCTCCCGCGGGGCCCGGGCGGGCGCGCAGGTTGCAGCAGATCGGGACGGGCTGCGCCTCGCTGGGGCGGTTCCATCACCCCGGTGACACCGGAGCAGGTTTAGGTGGCACCTGGGCCAGCGGCTGCGCGTGGGGACACCTGCACGTGACCTCGCTCCTTCCCTGTGGAGCCTCCGGGCTCAGCGGCTGCTCCGAACCCTCCTGCCCTGCTCTTGGTCCAGGGAGGCTCCGGAAAGCATCCCAGCTTCCAGGCATGCTCCTGCTCCTGCTCCTGCTCCTGCTCTTTTCCCTCTCTCGCTCGGAATCGATGATGCAGTTTCTCTTTGTAGACTGCTCTTACAAGGAGGCGGCTGCGGCAAAGTTTGCTCAATAAACTTGCTTTTCCCCTCGGGCAGCTTTAGCCCAGCTAAATGTGCTCAGGAGTCCCCGTTCAGCCCGGGACCAGGACTGTTTGTCATTGATCCTTGCTAGTTAATTGCTATTTGCTTAAACATTTAGTTTGGATTGCATTCCTCTGGGCTCTTTTCTTAAAAATAAAATAAATAGAGGTGTGTCCCGTAACCCGGCAAAAGGCTTTCTAGAGATATTCTGCAGCTGAGAAACTTCAGCAAATTATTCTCTCTGTTTTGCATGTGCATTTATTACCTTAGTGACAGCAATTTTGCTTTCCCACCCTCTACCTACCCCAACAGATATTTTAATAAGCAGAAAGGACTGAGATGTCAGGTTCAGGGTTAGTTTCCAAAGCAAGCGCTTAGCAGGTGGATAGTTAGGGATATCCATGGGGTCCCAGGGGAAAATCCAAGAGCCCGAAGCCCCCGGGGTGGGAGGTGACGCTGGGGCTCCTGCTCGGTGCCCTAAGGAGAGACGAGGCCGGAGTTTCGCAGTGCCTTTTTTGGTACAATGCTGCAAACTCCCGTGTTCCGCTGCAGTGACCCAATCATTATATAAACAAGTGTTTATTTTTGGAACGTTAATATTTAAGAGGCTTAACTTTCTTTTGCACAGACTTGTTTCCATACGCTGCCCATTTGACAGTGTTTCTGACCTGCGCTATCTGCCGTTCCTGGTCCGTGTGAGCCAGGCCCTTCAGTCCAGATCATTCCCTTTCTCCATGTTGCCCTGTTAAACCAGAGCGGGGTTTTATAATGCCATAAATCAGCCTGTTAATGCTTTTGAGAATGCCTTTGAGAAAGGGAAGACACTAAAAGATGTCTTGATGCTAAGAGCATCAAAGCCCGGCATGGCTAATTAGCTAAAATGATGTTACCATTGGAATCCAGGGCTCTCCGGAATATATCCATAGGAATCCGTGGCCCCTCTGCTGCATCCCTGCGCTGCGAGGGGAGCCCGGAGCGATGCAGACGCCGTTTGCAGCCTCCTGCAGGGAATTCGCTCCGGCTCGGCTGTGATCCAGCACACGGAGCTCAGGGATGGGAGCCCCAACACCTCCTGGAGGGACAGAATCCCTGCTCAGCCCCTGCAGCCCCAGCCCGGCGGCTCTTCTAGCGGCACCAGCGCTTCAGCCGTCACCGCTCAGTGCTAAAACCAGTGCAGAGGCTACGAGAACAGAAAACAAATCGCATTAAAAGTGCTTTTAAGAGTGCAGTTTCCATGGAGATGGAAAGGCAGTTTTCCCTGCAGGCCATCGGAAGGTGGAAGGTCCCTCCGGATCAGCCGGTGTCCCCCTGGTGACACTGCTCTGCCATCCTGCTCCTTTAATGATCCAGTCAATAGTGAGTTTAGAATTGTCCCCTTCCTCATTACTCGAGAGCTATATATCCCTTTATCTTACCTGGTTTTTAAAGACTTTGTGGAGACAACCTGTTAGATCTCTGGTTCATCATCTCCGTGCAGGTAATGCGGGACGCAGCGCAGCAAGGCGACGGTGCAGGGTCCCTTCTCTTTCCTATTTTCTCCTTGCTCCTATGAAGCATCACAGACATCAGGTACTGTCCTTGTGAAGGTGGAGGTTTTCCCAAATCCGAAGCCTTGTTCTCTTGAGGATCGGTGTCTGCTGGACGCAGGCTGCCCCACGGCGGACATCTGTGCCAGGGACATCCTCCAGCTCTGCTCCTCTTCCCTCTGGAAGTCTCACATCAAACCCCATTTTTATACTGAATTTTGCTGCCCGAGGAGCATTGCAAAGAAACGGCAGCAAGGAACGAAGATCCCGGCTTCTAACACCCCGCAGGAGGCTGTTTCCAAGCGGATCTTTTCCAGCCCTTCCTTTCTCGCTGCCTCCTCTCCCGGTGCCGCGCGCGCATCCCACGGGCTCGGGTTGCCAAGGCGCTCACGGCACCGCGCGGCGCCCGCGGGACCGGCGCGACCGGAGCCCTCCGGCGCCGCGGCCTCGGGCCGGGTGCGGAGGATGCGGGTTGCCGAGGATGCGGGTTGCCGAGGATGCGGGTTGCCATGGTTACGTGCGGAAAAGGGGGCTGCGGGCGAGCGGGGGCAGCCGCAGCCCGCGCCGCCCCGCGCACACCTGAGCCCCGAGGAGCCGGTGCGGAAATCCCTGGATCCCGGCGGCGCCGCGGTTGGATGTTAACCCCCCGCGAGCTCCGCAACAGGAATCCGGGTGCAATCGGGGTTGCAGGAGCGATCCTGCTGCAGGCTCTGCGCTGCGCCTCGTTATTTATTATTGTGTTATTTATTATTTGTGTGCCCGAAATGCCAACGCTTGTGTAAGCCCCGCGGGCTCCGAGCTCCCAATGCTAAGCAGCAGCTCTGGAGCTAAGTCACGCACCTGAATTTACAGTCCAGTTCCCTGCTCTTTCCAATTTGCAAATCTGCGCGCTGACCACCAGCACCCAGCAGAAAACGCATTTTTTCCCCTAATTGAGGGGGGAAAAAAAAGAGGAATGGGTGAAGGCTGCCACGGGGCTCCTTGGAGGCAGCTTCTGCACTTCCATCGGGACGAGAGCCGGTCATCAGGATCCATCCTCCTTCCAAGGGGAAAGACAATACCTGGTCCGAGCGGAGCCGCTGCCTTTTGCTGCAGTTGGCAGCAGCAGGAGCAAAGCTGGAAGCATTTTCATCCGATTTTTGTTCAATGTTTTGTTTTCTGCTTTATGAATTATCCAAGGGAATCATTCAAAACACAGGTTTCCCATTCTGGAAAGGGAAGAAAATAACCACAGTGGACTAATATGACTAATCGGTTGCTCAAATAAGAAAACCAAAAATATCCTGCAAAAATGACACTTTTTTTTTTAATAACAAAGAGAAGTTTTGCATTAAAATTTGCCAATCTAAATCTAATTTAGCTTTTGAGAGATTGAAAAAATTGAAGCTAAGGAAAGTAATTTTTAGATTAATTTTCGTTTTGCTAGCTTGGATTTTAGAAATCATTTGTGGTCCTCAAATGGAAGCTGATATGGAAGGGCAAGATATCCCTTCTAGGGATTATCCTGCTGCGCCCTTGTTTTGTGCAAGGCTGGAGATGACAACTGACCAGAAAGCTGGGAAACAGTTCACAAGGATTTCCTGGTAGTCCAAGGAGAAAATAGCTGGGAAAGGAGGTTCCTCTTGCTCCCTTTCTGGTAAAAGTATTTTAAAAAGATGCTAGTTTATAATTATTTATTTTTAGAAGCAGCTAGAAGCCCCAGCTGAGATCCAGAGGCCAGTGTGGCTAAGAACTATTGAAACAAGGGCAGTTCATCCCTGGCCAAAATAACGTATATCCCCGCTTAAATAATGTATATCCTGGCTGTGCGAGGCTTGAAGCAGTCTGGGTCATGAAGCAGCCTGCAAAAGAGTGGGAAAAAAGGGAGATGAGATCTCCCGGAGGGAAGCGGAACACAAATTGCTGCTTAGGACTGTGTTGAAGCAAAATTTTGCTCCATCTCTCGCTTCCCAAAGGATAGAAAATATTGCTTTGTCACACAAAGTTTGGTGAAATTTTTAATGGGGAGTTTTCTCGTCTAGGGGGGAACTTGGGGGACTGACAATGTGGACTTGAGAACAGCCCAAAATTCCAGGACAGGACGGATGGATGTGGGAGACGGAGAGCTGCAGCGCTGGCTCCACACGGACGAGCTCCCTGCATCCCGGGTGAGCCCTAGGGCATCCCAGCCGGCCTGGTTGGGCCTTTCTCACTTAATGACAAATGTAAAAATGTGCCACCCAAATCCCGCATTTTCATTTCAGCGCAAGGAATCTCAAAAAGGTAAAAGGAAGGATTTTCTCGTGAGCTGTAAGTAAAATAATACTGAAGGCATCCTCTGAGTGTTTTAAGTAGTTCCGAATGCTTGTAAGAAAGTTATTTTAAAATATTTAACTAGAAAATCACCTATTATCCGAACATTTTGTTTTCCAGGGGTTTAGCTTGGCTGCTTCCTCCTGATCCATGGGGCAAGGCCGGTCCCTGACCTGTGCTCGTGTCCTGTCCCCTCGGAGCCCCCAGGGCCAGCGCTGCCACTCGTGTCCCTTTGGCCAAGGGACTCGTGTCCCCCTGATCCAGGGGTCCTGGAATGAGGCAGGAGCCCCCGAGCCCCGGTCTGTCCCAATGGCACTAACTGCCCCCTCCATTCAGGGCCTTTGTCACCGCGAGCGAAACAGGAAACCCTGGAAAAGTAGAAGTGTGGCTGTAATTAGGATTAATCTATTTTTAGCGAGCTGTCTGCTGCCCTGTCCACGCTCCAGCTGAGTTGTTGTTTAAATCTATCTAGCTTGAGTCGTTCTGCAGTTGCACCCCAGAACGATACAATTTATTTTTAAAACACGAGCTTGCTAGTTTTTATTTATTTATTTATTGTTAAGATCTTTTTCTTTTTTTCTTATAAAATAACTGTCTGTATTTTCCATGTATAATAGGAATCCAGCTGGAAAATCCAGCGCTAAAGTAATACAAAGACTGTCTGAATAAAAAACGCTGCACACTTTTTACTATCATTATTATTCATTTTATTGTGTACTTTGGAAGCCGAGTCACGGATTAGGAATGTATTGTACCACGAGCAGCACAAACAGCACAAAAGGGGAATCATCTCTTAAAAGCTATATTGATTAAAAGCACATAGTGATATCGTTGTGATTTTTCCTAAATAGCACCGGGAAAATATGCTGAAGATTTAGGCAGACAGTTGCCATTTACCAATCTTGTATTTAAATATCTACTGGTTGTATAGTTAACATTGTTTAACATATTTCTAAAGGAGACTTTAATATTATTAAAATATGATTACGTTAGTGCAACACAACTGGATTGAGCGCAGAGAGGACGACCTCTTGGTTGCCTTTGGTTGCCTTGTTGAGCACAGATTTCTCCCCAGTAACTGCCTGGGAAAAACTCACCTTTTGCAAATAGGAAGGGCGCTGGGTCGAGCCCCTTGGAGGAGCACGAAGGGGACGGGTTGAGGTCTGGGTCCCCATGTGTGACGTGCACGGGCAGCGTCGAGGTGGGTCGTGGGGCTGGTTCCTCTCCTCACTGGAAGCAGCAGGTCCCAGTCCCGGCTCTTGGCGCCTCTGCCTGTTGCAGCGGGACCAGGGGCTTCCCCAGGTCCTCGGGGACCGCGTCCCACGCCGGGAGCACCCGAGGAGGCCGGGGAAGCGTCACCATGAGCTGCACGTGCTGGAGCTCCGAGGGACCACGAGGAGGCTCTTCCTAGGGAAGGAAAAAGCATTTCTCAGCACAACGCTTCACCCCATCCTGTAAACACACGGCCCAGGGCCCGCGTCCTGCCTAGCGCGTGGGGGCTGTTTGCCTTCGCCCTCGCCCCTCTCCTCCCGTGTGTTTTGGTGACTCATGGAGCCTCGCAGTGCTGAGCACGGAGCCCGGCTATTTCTGTGCTCGTGCTGCAATCCCTGCTACCTCCAGCCGCGCTGCCAGGGCACCTCAGCCGCGCGGAGCACCCCCGCGGGCTCTATTCTTAGCCGCTAATAGCTGAAATAATTACTTTTGTCTCAGCGCTGCTGGCTCCTCAGATTTGGAATGTAGCAAAACCTCCCGCTCCAGAGTCTCTCTGCCCCCTTTTCCCGTTCCCTTTCCCATGGAAGGGGGGCCACCAAGCCAAATTCCTGGCATTTCCCACACTGTGCTGGCTAGAAATGCTGCAAGGTAGCAAGGGATATAAGCAGCGCTGCCATCTGAGGCTGCTAAATACCCTGCACCCAGCTTGGACACGGGGTATAAGCGCTCCTTTGAAGACGCCTGCATGCTAATGTGATGTCGGCTCTCAGAACAGGATCTCTGCTCCTCCAGCTGGGAGTTTCTGCGACTTCATGTAACAAATTCCAGGTCTGCAGTTTTTCTGAGCACTGGCCAGGTTCTCCGTGCAGGTTTCCACTCCAGTGCCTGCTCCACGGCATGGCCCAACCTGCACAAGGAAGAACACGAGCGTTTATGTAAATCTAACACGAACCTCTTCCTGACAGCGAGCGGGAATTCCCCCCACTCCAGCTCTGCAGCCTCTTGCTCTCAACATCAGCCACTCCATCTACTCGCCACGAACCAGTCACTATAGATGGATATGGGGGCGGAGGAGAGAAAAGGTTAGCTGGACAATACACAGACCAGGGTAAAGCCCTGCGTGCCATTTAAAACACTCCTTCACGGACCTTGGTAGCTGTGCAAATAAATACTCTATCTTGGGGGCTGTCAGTCTCTGGTTCCCTGGAAATCTCCTGGACTCGGTGATGGTTGGTGCAGCATTTCGATGCTGAGCAGCATCCGTGCTCCTCGCTGTGCGTATCTGTGAAAACAGAAGGAACATTTCAAAGTTTTGCTTCTGCTTTTGTTTTACGACAGAAACTCCCCTAAATAATTTCCTATCAGTTTCCTCTAGAAGCCACACTGTTCAGGCAGCTTCTATTTCAAATGACAGCTAAATTCACTGAGTGGGGGATTTTTTTTTTTTTTTTTTGCAGTAAGGACTATAATTAAGCAAGAGGCACAGCTTGAGTAAAATCTGGGAGCAGGGAACTCCCAAATTTCAGGATCAGATTTAATACTCTTTCCGTATGTGATCTGCGGCAGATTATTTAGCCTCTCCTGCAAAACTGAATTAATAACATTTTAAATAGGCACCCATTAAAAGCCTGTTATTTTCCCCAGGTAACAAATAAAACCATTACTTCTTTAGTCACCATCAATGTAGACAATTGTTTCAATACGGCAAATAATTAGAGGATTTTTTTTAAGGAGCACAGTTTGCTCAGTATTCCAACTGTCAAATTAATAGAAAACTTTAAAAACGAATCACTTTCTGATTAGTGAAGGTTAGGGGAAATAGTCCTGGCAGACAGGCAATCGCTTGTTGTATATGCTGCTATTTCTTGAATGGAACTGGTGGGGAATTCTGTGCTGAAATGTATTTTAGTTGGAAATCATCCGTTCACAGGAGTTGTGAGTATTCTGTGAGAAAGAAGAAGCTTTGACAAATTTCACAATTTGAAAAACAGATTTAGAAATAGTATTCCATGTCAGCATCTTGAAAAATACTGTTTAGCATTTTAAAACAGCTTTCAGGAGTTCTGCGGTTGTAAATTGAACAGCTCGGAGCAAAGCATTATTATCAGCACTCCCGTGCCCATCTTCACCTGGCTCTTTGCTCCCTCGGTTTCTAATCCTCTGCTCCCCGGGGTGACGTGCCGAGATGTCATTTACATGGACACTGAGATCCAGCGGTTACATGGATCTACAGCTGCACGGACTTGCTAAGTCTTGGGCAGGAATTCGCTTGGCATTGCCGAGGCCTCTGGATTATATCTCAGCCTTTGGTTACAGACGAACGTGCCCCGTTTCCTGCACTCCGGTGGAAGGTGCGGCTGATGGCATCCGGAACGGGAGCCGGCCGCGCGGGACGGCGGCACTGCTGCCTCGCGCCACTAGGGCTAATTCCTGGGAAAAAGGAGCACACCAAGGACCCTCCTTCGGGAATGGCCGGGGGTATTTTACCACTCAGTAATTTTCTAGGCAACACTTGTGAGTTTTAGATATTTGTAACTACTGCTGGGGCCATTGCGGTGTTGATAGTAGGAAAAAACGTGGGAGTTTCAAATGAGAAGATGCAACTCTATGTACTGTTTGGCAGGTAGGTATTGGTGATATTATCGCCAATATTTACTCCCCAAAGTAACCAAGAATACCTAGTGGGAAATAATCAAAGCTCCATTTTATTTTCTCAATATATCGTAACACTGATAGAATCACTGTGTGCTAAAATAACGAGTTAACCGTCCCATTTCTGAAGCCCAGGCTGATGCCCAGATCCTTCGTGAGCCTCACAGGTCCCCTTCTAGGCCTGGCTTTTGTCTTGTCTGTGCCGTGCTGCCACATTCCCGGTAGACTGTAAATCAGTGGGATACTGATGGGAAAGACGAGGAACTGGAAAAGCCCATCTGACTCTGATCGTTGATGGAGCCTGTGAGGTTAACGCAGGGGGAGGCAAAGGCAACGCAGACTGTGTAACACCCCCTAAAACCCCGGTCTGCTTTAGAGTCATCTCCGAGTGACTCATCTGAGTAGCCGTAGCACTGACAGTTTTACCGTCATTAACTCAAGTTCTTAATCCTCGTGGCTTTGGCCACACGGCATGTATGGAAGGGTTTCATCCCCGCGGGTTTCAGTGCATGAGAAAACACGTCTCGTGGCATTTAGCTGATGGAGCCCTGCTACCTCGGCTTGCACGGAGGCTCCATCTCCCCCTGCATCAGCAGAGGAAACCTTCTATATTCCCTGTCCTGGGCTCTGCTCGATTTGCAGGGGTCATTCCCTGCACAGGAACACCCCAACGTGCTCTCCAAGAGGCCTGGCTCACGTGATGATACTTCCTCCTTCCTTTTTTGAAATATCCTACCCGAGGCGCTGAGTGGAGCTCGCAGTTCTTCTCGTTTGTGTCTGTGTGTAACAGGTGTCATTTTCAGTATAGTACAGACAAAACCCAAAATAGCTCCGGCTCTTCAGACACTGTGAAGATTTAAAAAAATAGTGGTTAATTCAGCTTTGGTTCTAGAGAAAAGTCCAAAGCTCAGAGCCAGCACTGAAGCCCAGAACTAAAATGGCAGATATATCCTGGTGATGGTGCTATCGCTGTCTTATTTTTCCAGTGGTCTGTGCTCTCTCTCTCCCCTCGTACGTGCAGGCTGACGCATGAACTCCCTCACATCGTGCTGGCTTTCCACGAGCTCCTCTTGCTTCCCAGCTGCTTTATCTATCACCGCTCCTCCTCCACGTTCCCCAGTTCTGAGGACACGGGGCTGGAGAGCACTGTTTCATTCGCCTGGTGCTGAAGTTGACTGCACTGCTACGGTTAACGCAGTGGAGTGTCGTGGGGGCATCGAGGCAGGGAGAAAGCGATTCCCCTGCAACACTTCTCCTGCCTGGTCACTGCTGAATCATGGAGCTGTTTGGTGAACTTTCCTGGACAGATTCCGGTGACTCCAGGAACGCAGTTAGTGAGTCCTCCTGCCTAAAGGGAGCATTTTGAATCTGTGCGTGCACCAACACTTACGATGGCTGTTTGGATTAGGAAGAGCCTGTAGCTTTCTAGCACGTCCTGTGACTTACTTAATAGGGTGCACTTGCTGGGTGGCAGGAGCACACGGAGCTCCATGTCCCAAGGCCAATGTTGTGGGGCCACCCGGCTCCAGCAGCAGTTTCACACTTTCATGCCTGCAGGACCGGAGTTTGCTCATGAAAGCAGCTCCTCTGAGGCTGCGCATGCTGCATGCACGCCGAGTAGCACGCGGGCCTAAAATATTTTATTTTCCAATGCCAAACAGTAGTTGCTGTCACTGAAACAGTTAATTAAAAAGCAGTAACACTGGAGAGCGTGTGCGTGTGCGCGCGCATGTGTGTGAGTGTGCATGTTTGTTTTCTAGAGCCGAGAAGAGTTGCTTTGGTTTTTTTTAAAAACAGAAACCACCACAAAGTTGGCTGTGGTTTCAGCTGCGCTTGTTGGAGATTTGTATTGCTGACTACCAATCCTAAAAGAGTTAACCCAGCAGCGTGACTCAGAAGCAGAGAGGAGATGCGACGCTGACAGGCTTGGAAGGAAGCACAGAAGCAGAGGTGAGGAACATAATAACGGCAAAAAAAAAAGAAAGGAAGAAGAAGAAGGTGCAGCGCGCGGGAGCGACTTCTCCCTCGGCGTGCCTGGCCCTGGCACTGCTGGCACGGGCTCCCTGGAAAGCTGCAGTTCCGCCGGTATAACACAGGGAGCAGGCTGGAGAATTTAGAGCTGCGTCACAGAGCTCGGAGAGAGAGCGAGAGAGCAAGCTCCGTCGATAGGTCTACTAGCAACAGCCCTGCTGCAGCAAGAGGGGAGAGAGGCGGCGAGGGAGAGGGCTGAGGCAAGAGAAGTGTCGCCAGCCCTGGGCACCGGGCTCCTGCCGCCGGCCGGCACCGCTTACAGGATCCGATCCGGGCTCCGTCGCCACGGGCAGCTTCGCCCATTGACGATGCTGGAGATACGGCGCGCTTAATCCCGCGGGGAGGGAGAGTGGGCAGACACCGAAGGGGTTAACGGAAGGGAAATTTCTGGAACCTTCTATTCTGCGGCGCACCGCAGCGAGCGCAGGGCTGAAGGCTGCGCAGATGGTGCACGGACAGAGCTCCTCGGTCCGGCTCGTCTCTCCCACGTACGTACCCTTTGATCTGGATGGGGCTGGGACGGCAGATACGTATTTTTAATTATTTGCAGGGCGTCCCCTTCCCCCATCGTCCCTAAGTTCAGATCCCCAAGTGCCCTTATTATTATTTTGGCTGGGTGCGACTGCTCTGTTCTGCGTCAGAGCTGTTTTCTCAATGGAGCGATGGCACAGGTTGTACTAATGTCACTCTTGCCGGCATTGCTGTAATGCAGAGGAGGGCAGCAGTCGTGGGGGAGAGATGACAACTTTGCAAGGGCTGCTGCTTTCGGGTTCTGCCGGGGTTTTTTTTTATTCCCTGCCGTCTCCCTGGAGGCGAGCGTGTCGGCGGGGCTCGGCGGCGGGGCTAGCGGGCGCTCTGCTCAGAGCCCGGCGGCTCCTCACTGCGTAGTTGGGAAAGTGGCAAACGGTGACGCAGTGCTCACTGCGGGGCACGGCGGCCCGCGCCGGGGACAGGTACGCGGCGCCTTCCAGACGCTTCCAGCCCAGCTGAAAGGGGTTAAGGATGAGTCGAGCCGGGGAGGCAGCATTTAGGGATTAAATGTCATCATTTTGGCGTTGGAAAGTTGTTTACCTTGCTCTCGCCGTGTCTCCGCGCTGGCAGCCGTCCAGCTCCCATGTGATAGTCTTCCCTGGACTGCTGCATCATTAACTAAGTGGCCGAGCGCGCTGCCGATTGGCCGGGGAGGGCTCTCGCCGCCAAGCGCGCCGCGCCATTGGCCGGGAAGGCGCTGGCAGGTGAAGAGCCCTCGCTGATTGGCTGCGGAGCGGGTGTCAAATCCGAGCGTGGCTCCCGAGTGCCGGGACGGCTCCGGCTCCAGCGGCTCCCGCGGGACCCCGTTCCCAGAGCGGCCGGTCGCCTTTCGCCGCTGTCGCAATGACTCGTCCCAGGCGCTGGCTGCAGCCACCGGGAAAGTACGGAGATCCGGGGCTTTTTCCTCTTGCTTGTAAGGGAACCGGCTGCCAAGTCGGGAGCCCCGAGGTAAGGAGGGCGGCAGCAGCGCGGGGCGCTCGGGGCAGCGGCTGCATCGGCAGGAGGTCACGGCAGTCGGGGCAGCGGGAAGGGCTCCGCGCGGAGCTCCGCTCGCGTTTACGTAAGCCCGGATTTGCCGGAGTCGCGGTAACATCACCGAGAGCTGAACACAGCCCTGTGGAGGTCTGGAAGGAGATAACCGCATTAGAAAACAGGGAGAAGCACAGGACCGGGAAGAGGCTAGGTGCGGAGGAACGGGAGAGCGAGGGCAGGCAGTGTATCCGGACAGGACGAGGAGGTGAAGGAGAATGTTTTACCCTCTTAACTATTTCCTATACTGTTTTTCCACCTCTCTTTCCGAAGCGATCGCCAGTGAAGATGGCAGCTCTGCCTGGGAGTCCTGATGACACAACCAGCTTGGAGCTTGCTCCTCCTGGGCGAGGAAGCCGCCCGCTTGCGCAGGGCAGCGGTAACTGCGCTTTCTCACACGGCAGGGAATGTTATTCCTCAGCTCATCGAGCTTAAAATCAGTGCAGGGCTGTGGCGGCGCACGCGTTGGTTACTCACTCGCTAGATCTGGTGGCAGGAAGGGCCGGGTTGGACCATGTTCTCCGTTCCTTGGCACAGTCTGGACCCTGCGGCCATGCGGGTGCCAGAGGGGCTCTCCTTGCCGCGTCCCCCGGCCGTGGCTCCGTCCGGTCGGTGTCGGGGCCTACGCCCTGCGCTTCCATCCCCGGCACCATTTCTTTGTGCAGGAACCCAGAGGGGAGGAGACCGCCCCAAAGGCAGCGCCCTGGTAGGAAAAGGGAGGGAAGGCAACAAGGCGGTAGATGCTGCTCCCCACCTTTTTCCTCCTTGCCTTCTGCTTCGTGCCCCCCTCCTTTTCCGCCACGCTCCAGAGGGAATTTCAGGCTCTTGCTGCAGTCGTCATGGCCCCTCCTGACTCACGGAGCCTTCGCTGGCTGTAGCTGCCTCCCTTGGAGCATCCTTGCCTCCTGCAGCGCCAGTTCCGCAGAACAGGGGAACAGCAGGAATAGCAGCAGCGGCGGTGGTCCCTGCAGCAAGATGGACAGGCGTAAACACACACGTACACAAGACCAGCACATACAGAGAAGCAAGGGAAGGAGTGCTGGACAGCCAGAAGCTCCACCAAGAAATGACCGCGTTGCTCGGGAGACTGGTGGGTTCAGTCTGTTTCTCCGAGCGCTGCCCCTTCGCGCGCCATGGGGCACTGGGTCCCGTTACCTTGCAGGGTAGCGCCCCGGAGCCGCCTTCCTCGGGCCTCTGGAAGCAGATGCATCTGGCAGCCCCTGTCCTTCCCATGGCATATTCATCCCTTCTCGCTCAGCATAAAGATGCACTTGTTTTTATTCCTTCTTTTTTCTTTGCCACGTGGATGGTTTAACTGCAATTAGGTGCAGGGAAGAAAAGGATAGCAAGAGATAAAATAATTATTTCAGTGTTAAACTTCAGCTACAAATCCCGTTATGCATGAATCGGTTACTGCTACCAGATAAATCTCGAGAACTTTGCAGAATTACTCAAAACAAGGCTAAGGAAGGGCCGTGGTGTATTGGGTAAGCCAGCAGCGGTTCGGGGCAGGTTAGTGGTGTCGGTACCATGCAGGAGCGATACGGGTAACTGATCCAAAATGGTTGTCAGAACACTGCCTCAAAAGGACTTGGGAATGCTGTGATTTCCTACTCCCTCTGCCTCTCGTGTGTGTGACACTGTGCAAGCTGATTCATTTCCCTGTATTTTGCTTTTCTCCCCGTGCGAAGCGGGGTCGGTTGCTCCCCGCAGCCCCAGTGCGGCATCATGACGCAGTATATTCGTTAATGCCCCGGCTCTGCTGGCAGAATACGTGCCATTTTCTTGGGAGTTTTCCTGCGCAAGGACCGCAGGATTTGATAAGGGAAGTTAAGGATTGCAAATGCCCGTGCCATAAATTCACCGGCGTTACCGTATTATCCCCTCCGGTAGCTGAGGAGGGCTCTGAACGACGAGGCAGCCATGATACCTCCCTGCATCGCTCTGCCGACGGTCGCGTTGCCTCTGTGACGCAGTCCCATTTTGCCGTTGGTTGTTGTCTCTGCTCCACGGGATTGAGCTGATGAGGGCACAAACTACAAGAGGGTTAGCAGCGTTAATTTGCCGTGGATGGGAAAGTTCGCCAGCGTACCCAAAGCAGCAGGGATGTCGGCACCCACCTATTTCGCCACCCACGAGCGGGAGGGCTGGGAAGGAACGCGACAGCACCCCTAGCCATTTTGTTGCTCGCAGAGCAGCCTCTCAGCCTGCAGCGCTGCTGCTGCTGCTGCTGTTAATTTCCATGTCACACAAATACAGCATCGGGCTCTGTGGCAGGAGCTTTGCTGATGCTGTGAGAGGCTTACAGTCTACGAGCAAATGTTTTTCTTTTCTTATTTGGGAAAAATCCATTAGCAGGTCCAAATGCCAAGTATTTTTACCCTCACTCTCTGTACAGATCACTTCCAGACTTACCCAGAAAATTAATTGCTGCCTTTATTTTCTCCAGAACTTGTTCACGGTGTTTTCTTGCAGCTTAATATGGGTGTGGCTGGGGGGGCTGTTCAGATTTAAGTCGCATTAAGTATCCGTATTGCTGATGCTAATGGACAGAGACGCAGGCAAAACGTCTCTATACAGAGATACAAACGTTCCCAAGCCTTGGTTGCAAACGTGCCCTTCTGATGGGGCGAGAAGGGAGTTCTCCGTTCTGCTGTCACCCACCCCGGAGTTTCACTGGAAACGAAGGCAGGAAGCGGCTCCCGCGTTCTTCGGCAGCGCTGGAGCTGCCGGGTTATGTAACGCTGTCACGGCCGGGCTCGGGGGAGCAGCGCTGCCCGCTGCGCCGCCGCCGGCAAGGTCGTCCCCGGGCTCGCTGTGGGCACCGACGGCTTCCGGATCTCCCGATCCGCGTTTCTCGCCCTGCTGACGGTGCTCGAGCCCTAGCCTGGAGGGAAAGCTCGAAAATTAAGGCTATTGCAGCACGGGGCTCTGGAGCTCCAAACACAGATCCAAAATAACCCAGTATCTCCGAGGGGCTTTGGATCCTCAGTTGGCTTCCTCAGCTAACTCAGAACCCTCGCGCCAGCCCCCTCGGCCCTTTCTCCTGCAGGGCTTCCTCCGCACTCTGTTCCTCGGGACATATTTTTAGGACCAGGCATCAAGTTACTCTGTGTTCCGGGAAGAAAAAAAAAAAAAGCACCCCTGCAGCCCCTGCACGCATTTGCATTTCTCTGCCTGTACTCTACATCAGGTGGACTACGAATGTACTGAGGTTGTCTCTAGTTTTCCCAGCTTCACAGGCCACACCAAATAGTTAATGCCTCCAGGATGTCAGAGTAACTCCTTTCATGCTCATCTTTGCTGTAGCAAAATTCAACCTGGGGACATGTTCTCTGGCTCCGTTTAAATGGAGAGGGACTTGGGGTCCAGCAGAGACAGTAGAGGCCAAGCATGGTCCCAAAGGGGCTTTTCTGACTTAAGTTTTGTTACCTTCCTCCAACCCCGAGTTTCCTGCCCGCATTGACCATGCTTAAAGTCAGCCTCGGTCTCCAGTATCGTTATCCTCTAGTTTTCCAGGGAAAAGAACCTGGCTGCAGGCAGCGAGGACGCTTTGCCTGCAGGGAGGCGTGTGTGATAGCTTGTCTGCGAAAAACGGAGCCAACACGGCGTGATTCAGCCCTTCAGCTTTCCAAGGCAGCTATTTCTGAGCCGGGCACATCCCTTCAGCCCCCCGCACGAGCCTCTCCACCAGTGCAAACGGTGCTCAGCATCCGTCCGGTGGCAGCGGATGGATTCCTACTCGAGCACGCAACTTAAATACGTCTAAAACACTGACGATAGCTCCCAGAGACACAGCAGAGCTTCAGCAGGAAAGGATGGGTAGAATCCGGGGAATGGGCACTAACCAAACAGCTCAGACACCTGCGTTTGCCCAGGGAGGCAACCAGGGACTAGGTCAGTGCTTTCCTCCATCTTTTTGCCATCTTTTTTTTTTTTCTATTTTTGACTAATTTTAAGATATGGCAGAGCACTGAAAGCATCTTTGCAAATGTCTCCTTTAAAGCAGGCTACGTGCCAGTGAACACCTGGCAGTACCTGTTTCAGGATGTCCCTTATTGCCAGAGGATGCCCTATCACCTCCTTAATGACACAAAGGGAAACACGACTGTGCCGGGTGGCAGGGAAAGCAGCTGGAGCAGCGGTGGGGATGGGAACACGGGATTCCCAAAGTGCCTCCTCCGAACACGAGTATGGAAACTGCTTCCAGGAGCTGCCATCCACAGTGCACGCTGCAGTGAGGCTCGTGTAGGGCCGTCGGGAACAGGCTGCTCCTCTGCTTTTGGCTGCTTTGGGGGTCTATCACATCACCTGATGCTTTCCTCTGGTAGCCACAAACAAGCAAGTAAAAAAAAATTCTACCTGTCCCTTTTTCCCCACCTCAACCTCAAGCTCTTGCATAATGAAAATAAATGATTCGGAATGCCAGGCGGGTTGCTGACAGCTCGATAAACACAGCAAACGCTTTAACCGATTACCTTTAACAGGACTTAGCAACTCAGATCTTAAGCAGGCCTGGCTATTCCATTGGTAAAACAGGCTGGAAGGGGCAGAAGGTGCTGCAAGCTTCTACCTAGAGCAAGCCACAACAGTGTCCCAGCTACCTCGTGAGGAGTGGGAGGGAAAATCCAGAGTACCTGCTTTTGAACTGCAGTGTTTATATTGCAATTGTACAGCTGGAGTAGCAGGACTGCAGGAACAGACTCCACGCGCTCAGGACAGGTCTGGAGTTTTTGTTATAGTCCGAACCCAGTGTGTGTGGAGGGAACCTCCGTTACGCTTTAAATCCGTGAGGGAAACACACACATTTGCTGCCCCTAATTGCAATAGCGTCTCTAGAGCCACCTGCCATCGAGAGGCCTCCAATGCCCTGAGCGATGCTGCGTCCCCCCTGCCTTGCCCTGAGCCCCGCTGCGGCAGCAGCACCAGGCTGGCGCAGGCTGCAAGTTGGGGCACATTTATCCATGCCGGCCCCACGCAGCACCGCACACGAACTGCACAGCAAACACATGCAGTTACAGGCTCCCCCAGGGTGCAGAAGGTTTAGGAAGGGTTTTTTCTGTTTTGTTTTGAAACCTTAGAAGTTCACTCATTTCAATTCCCCTTACAGGTTGCCACTTGTTGTGTCACACCCCTCTGTCCTGCACCTGGCCCTGCCTCTGACTCACTCCTCGACTGTGGGGATGATGCAGGAGCCCTCTCTGCTTCGCGTTTTGTGCATTTTCCGGCCAGGAATTCCTCCAGGGAGAGCAGGGCTCGATGCACTGCGAGTTCCATTCCTGGTGTTGGAAACGGAGGAAGGAATTTCTGTTGCACACAAGGTCATGCAGAGGTCTCTTCTGCTTACTGAAGCCCAAGAAGTGCCTTAGGAGAGAAGGTGCAGGTTGCAAGAAGAGGCCTGCTAGGTCTGTAACATCCAGGCTTGCTGCTGCAGAGCACAGGTTTTTACATGGGGAAGGTCAGGGCTTTCTTCCCGTTTTGCTTTTGTCTTACATAGAACACACAAAGCAGGAGGAAGTTTGTGAAATGACTCAAGGTGCTGCTCTGGAAGAAGCTAAGTACAGAAGGGCATTGCTACTAAAACGTGCTGGAAAAATAGGAAAGAATCACAGAATGGAACCCCCCTTCCTCTTATTTCTTGAAAACTCTGGAACATTTTGACAAAGGCAACTACAGCTGGGAGTATTTGCATGTCTCTGCACCTGGGTGCACCCCCTGCATACACATTCAGCACGCACCTAGCACGTGCTTGGGGAAAACACTGGTTTATGGCAAGTTTTAGGTTTTTTGCATGTGTCTGCGTCAGCAGCACATCACTGTTTTCCACAGTATTGTGAAAGCCCTGCTCCTACCCTGGTAACGCCCCCTTCTCGTGGAGTGCTGCCTGCACGAGCACGGAGCTGGGGCTGGCACGAAGAGCCTCAGGTCCCAGGGAAGCAATGCAGCCCAACGAGCCCCTGGTCTCCAAGGGCTCGCGGCTCAGGGAAGGGAGGACACGTAGGTTTTCAGAGCCACTTTGTCAGGGGCGCTCGGAGAGCCTCAGAGAACTGTGCCAGCAAGGCAGGCACTGGGGAGGAAACCTGCTTTCCACTCGTCTTTCACCCTGTTGCCCCAGATAATGGAATTAGAAACTACAGCACGTATCCAGACGCAGCAATCTAGCACAGCTCCCTGCCTCCTCCCTTGGAAAGAGCTGCTCTTCCTCCTGGGTTCCCGCGGCAGTTTAAGGGGGTGTATTAGAGGATGTAGGCACCAAAGCAAATCCTTAAGTGCGGTTACAGTGGGCAGAGTTGCTAAAAACCCAGGGTATCAATAAGCAAAACTCCATCCCCACCTTCCGCCTAACTTTACCCCATCTCACAGCAGCCCCTGCAGCAGCCCTGACCAAACACAGCGGCCAGGGCTGGGTAGTTCCCATATTCCGTCTCTGTGCGGCACAGAGTCCCTCGCAGGCCGCGGGATGCCCCAGCCATCCCCTCTGCAGTGAGTGGCACTCAGTGCGGGCTGACAGCGCGGACGTGCCGCACCGCGGGGCTGCTCAGACCCACTTCAATCCCATAAACAGCAGCCAGTTATTTTCAGATTCTCCTACCACCTCGGCAACCTCTGCTGAACCAGTTACAGTTTTGCAAATGCTCCCCTTTTAGCTTTCATTTTAGCCCACAACTCCAAGTAGTTTTCGTGTAACTTGTTTTCATTAAAAGCTCATTTTGTGCTTATAGGACGTCAAACAGTTCTCTCATACAAATCTACATTTCCTCCCTGATTAAGAGCAGGTCATTTATAAGCAGTGAGATAGAGCTGACAAAGGAAGCTCTATTATTACTGTCATCCTTCCTTTACTTGTCACAAAAAAGCACCTGATTTCTGTTGGTCTATTGCCCTTTTAGATGACACTGAGATCCCAGTGATGGAAACACAGAAAAGCCAGGGCTCCACTTTACAGAGACCGAGGACCGGCTGCATCCGCAGCGGCTGAGAAGATGCTTAGTGTACACAGCAACCTCATTACTTACATCAGTTGCATAATCTGCACCACAAAAAGGAGTTAGACATTTTCAGTGCTTGCTGGTAACAGCTTCCATACGCGCCCCTGGCTAAGAAAAGAAATTACAGCCATTGTCCAAGCGGTCGCTTTCGTCATCACGGATCTCATTTCTCCATCAGCCTAACCCATTCACATGGTGCCAGGAAACCTGTGCCACCAAAACAGCCACCCTCACTTCACTGTCTCTCTTTCTAACGCAATTAAATACATTAATTTTTCTCCAGGTATGGTGGAGACGAAGGATTTTCTCCCGCAGCCCACAGCCTTGCACAAGATGTGTCTTCCTCTGGAAGCTGGTTTCACATGGTGGCTTAGATTTTCCCACTTTGTATCTAGCACCATTTGAAATCAGTGTTCTAGGAGCAAGAATTACAGCGTGGGAAGAGACCAAGCAGCTGCTAACCACACCAATGGCCTCTGCTCCTTAAAATAGCGCTTTCTCCAATGGTTAATTTTTGGCCGGTTATCCGCTTTGTAATATCTCTGATTTCTAGACACTATAAAATCACTGTAAACACCCTCTGCAGCTAGGGCCACATCAGGATAAGTTTCCACCAAATGTACTGCTACTTAATAAACAGTGGATACCGAGTTAAAGTTGTCCAGAGTAAAGTGAAGCGATTCAAAAGTTGCATGACAAAAATCAACATAGTCCTTATTGTAACTTGACGGGCAAGATTCCTATGAAGGATATCTCCCTTATTCTACAGTCAGGAGGACCCTAACATTTAATTTACTAATGTAATCAGATGCATTTCCCCTCTGTGCCTCGGGATCTTGCATTATCACCCTGTGGTTTCCACAGGCCTGTTCTGCAAACACAAGCCCCGTCCGTGAGCAGGACGAGGTTGTGCTGATGCACAGGGCAACCACTTGGGTTTTGCCCATTCATTGCTGGTAACTCCCAGCAATGTTTCGGTAACCTCCTACCCCCGCATACAAGCCACTAAATGAACTCAGCTCTTTGCCTGACTTCGCTCTGGTCAGACCGGTGATGCACACAGAAAGGACCATCGCTGCGTGGAGGAAGGCTCTGATCACACCACCGAGGAGGAGAGTCTTCTTTAAAGCGGGCGTAGCTGTCATCTGCAAGAGGATTCTTCCCAGAGCCAGAAAAATGTCTCTTACACAGGCTGACCGATTTCTCTTGGTGTTCAGAGTCTCAGTTTTTGTCTAGCACCATTTGAAATCGGTTATGATGTAGGGGGAAAAGCAACAGTAATGGAAACCTTCATTCCCCCCTCCCTAGAGTCCTTATAGCTAAGCACCAAGGTGCGCTCTGGCTCCACGCGCAGCAACGCCGGCCTTGCTGTCCCCTGCCCTCGCGCTGCGCCCGGCCGAACATCCTGCGGGAACGGAGGACGCTCAGCAACGAGTTCAACCAGGACGGATGCTTAAAGGGAATGGGAGCATCTGTTCCAACACGTAACTAAGATTCTTCAAGTCGAGCACGCCAGGGCACATGCTCGAACACGGCCACTTCTCTTTCTGACCAATTATATCCATGTGCTATTTGTTTGCATTTAACCTGTTATTTACGCAGATTTCTTTTCCTTTAAATAAAATTGTGTTACTTGGTATTGGCCTCTGTCTCAGGTAGACAGATAACACGCTTCTCTGCAGGACAATATCTAATTGCTGCAAGTCTCTTCATTTCAGTCCCCAGCTCCAATTCCACCGTCCTACACCCACGACACGGACTCACGCGCGAGGCTGAGCCCACCACACTCCGAAACATCCCACCACTTAACAGATGTTAGAGCACGATTAAATTAAGACGGAAATGCATGCATTTATTCCAAGCACTGCTGCTCAGCACCGTCCCCGTGTTCCTTTACTCGCACGGTGAGGACAGGCAGTTTTACCAGTAGATGGCAACACCACAGCGTTTTTATTACAGCCAGCCTTTTTAATAGCACAAAGTACCTGCATTTGTTGTGCAACATGAGTCAGTATCATCAGCTCCCGATTTTAAAATGAAATAATTCATGTGGGACATAGTTTTACAAAAATGGCACAGCATTCTTTGCAATTAGGACAGATTAATTTGCAGTGTCTAAGTCAAACTGCCTAGGAGCAGCCTAGCCCTGTATCACAAGCTCATTGCAACCCCATGAGATTTAGCATTTTCTAAAGATATATAATCTACATACTATCATCTTTTGCAATCTATACCTGCTAATTTGAGAATCACAATCAAGAATTAAAAAATGCAGCATATTAAGTTATTTTCTATTCCATCCTCTAAAAAGCTCCATCCTATTAAGGGAGCTGATACCACACATTTCTTTGCAAAGAAAACAAAGTAGATCTTGATGGTGAAACTTGGCACAGTAAATAAACACACAGATAAACAAATGGAGAACATTCCATTCACTTAAAAAAAAGAGAATTATGTCTGTCACAACAGACAAAGGTGCCAGATGGACTAGGGACTAGTTGCCATTGCTCTTGATTTAGTGCTACATCAATGCTGGCACACTCATTTAGCTTCTATCATTTTTTTCAGGTGTCAATATTGTAATGTTTTGGAAACTCTGGAAAATCCTCTCCATTTCCCAAAGGAAACCAAAGACAAGAGGCTGCTCAGCATATAGATACACGTTTTCTACACTACACATCCAAGTTCTCATCAAATACTTTCATGCACACAAAGTTAAACTTTGATCTTAACAGTTATCATCTAGCACGAGTTTGATGTGGGAACAGTCAGAAACGCACCCTCAAGAACTGTTTACCGTGTGATAAATAAAAGACAAACATTTACTACTAAATAATTTAGTATTTTTATTTGCAATATTACAAATTGTTGCTAGGCTTTACATCAAAAATAGAAAAATAAACCAAACTTTTACAAAGGTTTTTCACTTAAGCATTAAGTGCACTTCAGCATATTTTAACACATTTGAAGATGCCAAAGACAATCAAGCTAGCTAATGTGCAACATGTGCAGGTCCAATATATTAACACAGTATTTACAAACAACAAATCATTATCAAACTATACATCAGCCACTGAAAAGGCACTAAACAAAAAGTCGCTCTGTTTAGCCAAAATCCTCTTTCATACCCAGAGGCCATTATGAACTCTAACAATACAACTGCTGGGATTGTCCCAAAGAGCCCTATAAAACCCCAAATAGTCTTACACTGTAGACCAATCTGCTCACAACAGTGCAGAACAAGAGCCAAGCTACCACAGACAAGCAAGAGCAGCTTAAATGCTGCCTCAGCCAGCTCAAGTGAGGCAATTAGGTCCTTTTTTTCTCTGAGAAATGTGGTTCTTGCAAGTTGCCTGGACGTTCTTCGATTACAAACTCAGAGATTCACTGAGCCAAAAACTGTCCTAATTAGGTTTTCAGTTATATTAGAAATTACATGCAGGCATTTAGAGAAACAGCTATCAGTGCAAGTCCAGGTCTTAATTCTGGGTTATTTCTATGAGGGGAGCTCCTGGAGTCACCACGTAACAAAACTGCCCCCTAAAGCCACCAGACATCTATAAAGTGACATTCCTACTCATGAGATAACCACCCTTTCCTCTTGCAACTAGGTTGGCCTGGCTTCCTTCAAGACAAAAAGCTAGAAGTCAGACAGGGAAAGGTTCATGTTTCTCCACAGACATCCACACTACCCTGCACGAGGGATTTACACTTGGCATTGCAGTGTGAATACAGAGATTTGATATATTCTATGTGAATATATGATTTTAAGGGGAAAGAAAAAAAAGGCAAGGAAGCTAGGTGTATACAGCAACCTTCCTACCCTAAGAAGCAACATAATTATCTCTGAATTTGCCAGTAACGCTAAATAAAAGTCAAGCCTGCATCTAGCAAATGCCATTTTGCTCCCAACAAAAGGTGGCTACCCTGGGTTTCTCAGGACATCTCTATGAAGAGGCCACCAAATCTGAAGGCAAGGGACAATCTTGCTAGGAAGCCTTCCCTTTCCTATTCCAGCAGGGCCAGAAATACATATATGGCTTGCCTCCTTCTTTAAGGCAACAGAGAAACTACAGAAGTCTCATTCAAAGGCACCATTTAATTTATTAAATACAAAGAAGCAAACTTTGGCAAAGAGGTAGTGCATCTGAGAGCTAAACTGAGAAATGTTGAATAAAGGAGCCTTAAAAGGCACCAATCTCTTAAGCAAATAAATAATTGTAACACGAACACAACACACATCATCATTTACATCTCCTCAACTGCAAACTAGAAGCACGTTGAGGGGCAGAGCTGAGAGTCTTCTGCAAGGAAAGAGGCAAGAGTGAAGCAGCAGCGGCCGGGCTGCGACAGCGGTGCCAACGCAGACACAGTCCTGCGTGCTACAGTAAGTGTCTTTGGAAAGGCAATTTCACACACATAAGAGACAGGAGGAGTAATCCATAAAGGAAAACACAGATACAGATTCTGACTTTTTGCCTAATAACAATCCCCTACTACAGAACATATGTAACAATGTTTTCAAGGGCAGAAGTACAACGTATTCCCTGCAGAAGCTCAACGCCAGTGCAACCATTTCGTTTCGGACAGGTACATTTAACTTCAAATTCCCTCCCACCCCCAGGAAAGGCCATTCATGCTTTACAGCTCGTATATTTGGCAGTACATGGAGTGCTGTCACGTTTCCTACAAACAAAAAAACAAGTCAAATCAGAGATTTTATATTTAAATACTTTTTACATTTATGCTCAAAGCACACCCTCAGCTTTATCATTAAGCCAGCAGTTAAGGTCATGAGACACCATCGTTCGTGCTCAGCGTATAAAGCAACCCCCAGGCTCAGGAGACTGGAGACATTTCATGCCCTACACTGCTAAGAAATGAGACCCAGGGTCCAGAGCAGCATCTGATCCAAATGGATCAGATGGACAAACCGTGCCAGAGAATTAGCAGAAACTGAACACAGACCGGGACAGGCACAGGCCTCCTGATTCATGTGGACTGTATTAGTCTGAATACTAGCTAGTAGTTTGTGAGACTTCGATTCTGTAGTCCACTAAAACTGAATTTACAATATTTAAACAAACAAGGATTCAAATTTTCAGTCATATCCATGACTACATACCCCATATATTTGCAAATCCTTGAATTACTCAATACTCTTGAGTTATGGGGCATGTGCATGTCTGTGTTATATGCCATCTCAAACTTAGCAAAGATACAGAAAGGTCGATTAATTTTAAAATAAAAAACAAGGCTATGCATTTAAAGACCTTTGCATTAATTCAGAGTAAGAGACCTAACATTTCAATAATTACCTCCTCACGATTTGTGGAATGGTAAAAAGCAACACAAAGATATTACAACTACTGCACAAACTCAGACCATGAAGCCAGTAACAAAAAAAAAAAAAAAATTCAACGCAGCACCTACACTGTTCTAACGCAATACTAGGCTCATACATCTGTGCTGCTTTTTGGTCCTTTTTAGGGCTCTGGAACTCCATATTTGAAAAACAAACCAGCTTTTTATACCAAGCCTTAGGAGACCTTGTTTGCATCTGCGTTTATTTTTCTTAGAACGTTAAAAATGAGTCAGTTATTCATTCTTTAAAAGCAACTCAAAGTTAAGATGTGATCCGAGCAGTCACTCAAAGCTACCATTTAAGGTACCAAATGACAATTCTTTGCGTAAGGGTGACACTCACTATTCCCTTAGAATAACTGACCATGGAAAAAGAGGCAAACCTATTATAACCTTTCCATAGGGAATTGCTGTTCACAGCTAGTTAGATTCCACACTTCCCCTGAAATTCAGAGTATACTATAAAAACAGACACTTAAGCATAACTGCAAATGTCCAAATTAAGTGGATTGCATATACCTTTTTAAGATTCAATTAATTCATTTGTGCAGAGTCTTCCGTCTCAGATGGGACATTAGTTTTTAAAATACATGTTTCCTTGCAAAATTCATCAACTGTATACGAGCTGAACAGCAGAAGGGGGAAAAAAGATCTAATTGAATATTCTATAAAAACGGTAGATTAAACACAAAAGAAAAGAGCGGGCAAAGAAAGACTTTTGCTGTAATGTGAAAACTACAACCCAGCCAGTATCAGCACAATAGCTGTAAAGGCTCAGGTAATTCAGGAATCCAACAGCAATAAATGGTGAGATTTAGGTCTTAGTAAAAGCAGATTAAAGTTATTCTCCTTGTCTGAAAGCCCAATCTTACTTTCAGATATTCCTAGCATGGAAGCTTAAGGAAAGCACTGGGTACAGCAAGACTTTGTCACGCAGTGAAGTTTTCAGGAACAGGACGCTGGATAATGTTTAGCACTACGGGGTTACACCTCGCCTCCTCTCTGCACCCCAGAGCTCTCTCCCTCCACAAAGGCAGAAAGTGCCCAATGCTACACAATTCCCAACACTGATACTCTGGCTCTCCAGGTTGCAGAACACCCAAGCAACAGATTAAAAGCAAATGCAGCAGCACAGAAGTATACAGCCTCAGACACGCTGCTTACAGGGCCTTTTGCTTTTAATAAGCCCATATAATCTTATGCAAGTTCCTTCTGGTAGAAGAGATGAACGCACTGCTTCTTCGGTCCCCCCCTCCACTGTCCCTGGTGCATCCTCCATAGAAGAGAGGAAACTCTTCACTCCTAACACTTCCCGTTTATTTGAATCACCACCCCTGCCTCTTAAACCCTACGGAGACTTTTCCTAAATGATTCCAGCAACTATTCAGGCAGAAAAATAAAAAACGAACAAACAGCCGAAGCTCACACAAGCCACCACTACACTGCTTCTAAGATGGGAACTCGCACATTTTGGAGCAAACACACATTTCTTTCACAGTTAAGCACCCCTATGTCAAGCGTAAGCATGAAGGATGTTATTTTCCTTGAAATTAGCACAAGCATTAATTAGCAGTTTACCTGATCAACGGATACAAAAATAAAGCCAAACATATAGTTAAGCACTTAGCTTTCCACCAGCTGCTGCGTTAAGCTCACATATTATTGCAGAGCATTTTAAGCAGAAAAGGCAGATAAGGCTTGAAAAACTTACATACTCGTTGGCTCTTGCACAGTCACACAGAAATTGGCAAAACAACAAACAAACAAAACAAAACAAAACGAGGTTTACTCACCCTTTTTGTGAGAGGAACTTCTTATAGACCCAGATGACTACCAGCAACAATACAATTGCCACAATCGCTTTAGGAAAAGAATTTAAAAAGGCTTAGAATGATAAAGATCTCCACTGTATCTCACAAAAAAGACCCTCAAAAATAGCAAACTAGCAATATCTTCACCCTCCTGTCAGTCTATTCAGCACCCTCCCGTTCCAGCCAAAACATGCAAAAAACTTCACACTTCTATCTCCAAACTGAAACATCTTGAAGAGTCTTTGGTAAAGCATCAAGGGCACTGCTCACTAAGATGGTAAAATTCTGCCAGCTTAAAAATATTACAGCAGTTGTCCAATCCTAATATTAATGTGTTTGTAGAGAAGACAGTGGTAGAGAACCACATTCAGGAAAGTTTTCCTTAAAAAATGTGTAACAAATGCACAGAAGATGGAGGAAGCAGTTTGAGATCCCTGTTATTTATCTACTGAGAATTTCAGTAAACCCAAAGCACTCTCCACGTTTTAGGTGCAGGAAGCATGGAATTATACCTCCTGCTCTGAAGAGTTTACAAAGCTGATAAAGCAGGAATACTACCTTTGAAATCCAATGACAACATAAAATAATTTTACAAATAAAATTAACTCGTAATTGCTAAACAATGTTAACTTTTCTCAAATCACACAGCCTTAGAAGTAAACAAGCATCTTTAAAATCTTGCTGCATTATTGTAGTTACAGGTGATACCCAAAACCAGACATCAATTCCACATACACACACACACACAAAAAAGGATCTTGCTCCGTGTTCATAAGATACTTACCACAGATGATGACGATAACATACGCACCTAAAAACAGAGTACATGAGTATCACAAGTGGAACATTCAAACATAGAAATATCTACCCAATGTTATTTCAAATAGATCAAGCTCTTTTGCCAACACAAGCTCGGTAGCAAGCCGGTTTATATCTTAACATCTGCTATAGCTTACAATATTACTGTTCTTAAATGGAGTTTACCAAAATCTCTTTTTCCTCACGTCAAAATAGAGAAGTTTGCATTAAATTACTTCTCCTAAATACAAAAACATGTCCTCAATAAACAAGCCGCCTCTTACAGGCATTTTTAACTCCAAGGGAAATTCTTGCAGTTCATACTTACTTAAACGGCAAGTGGGTACTTCAGGTATCCACAGGTTTTTTCCAGCATACTGAATACTAGCTTCTCCATGCAACGTGTAGCCCGCATAGCATTCAATTGTAATAATATCCCCTTCAGAATATGAAGTCTTTAATCCAGAAATTATCCTACCATAAGGGATGTGCGGAGTGGGATCACCTGAAAAAGAATGAAATCCAAACATGGAGCTTAGTCGATCTCGCATACTCTTTATATCGAAAGGTTTCCTGCTTCCTAGTGGCTCAGACACTTCTGTTGATGGATGTTTCACACATTAACAGAAATGTCTCAATTTCCTCAGAACCAACGGCTGC
The DNA here is from genome assembly GCA_034781795.1 of Crypturellus tataupa. NCBI lineage: Eukaryota > Metazoa > Chordata > Aves > Tinamiformes > Tinamidae > Crypturellus > Crypturellus tataupa. The sequence goes on along the minus strand of JAWLRI010000933.1, from coordinate 71,134 downwards.
AGCACAGTAACAACCACCTTGCTGTTACGCTACAAGCAGCCAGTGTTCCCGTGGTACAAAGAGAGGTGGCTATAGAGCCCATCACTGTCACAGGAAGACTTTTGAGAACACTCTCTCAGCATTTCACACTACCCATCAACTTTTACCACTTTCTTTACACAAATCTAAGACCACAGGGGCCAAGTAGCCCCCAAACCGCTCTCAATTACTCAAATCCTACCCAAAACACTCGCAGCCTGTTAGAAGCTGCTTCTTCCAATTTAGGCACGCTACCAGGCTCTAACGTTCACACACTTAATCTACCTGGAATTCTCTTTTACTCACATGTGCAATTTTGCAACAAACTCCACTTTTCATGTCCTTCACATGTTATTGTCATCTCTCCAGTACCATCAGGAAGGGTGCAGTGAGCGTCGCATTTTATCCGAACAGACTCTCCGTTCCTGTATTTGGTTTTCAGTGGAATTAGTTCTCCACCTGTGATCTCTGGGGCAGCACATACAACTTGGTCGCCTGACAAAGATTTTCAAAGGTAATTAGAACATTAAAGTTTAAGTTACTCGGCCCTTTTAATGAGAAAACACTGCTTCAAGATTTGGTTAAGAGAGTTGGTAGGTAACTGCAACAATTTACATTGCTCTGGGAGGACACTAGATTTCTCAGCCTTGTGCATAACCTTAATCCTTTCTATCAGAAAGGAGCAACACTCATTTTGTCTTGAATTTCTGTAAGAAATGACCAGAACGAACAGCACAACATCAACTGCAGTGTGCCCCTGAGCCAGCTTCAATGTGCATGTCTGGAACTCAATTCCTTCTCACCTGTAAAATCACACTAGGAAGAACCATCACAACACCCAGAACAGTTGTGTGCAGGTCAGACTCTGCATCAACTTCTTTTCCTTCAGATTTCAAACCACAGGGTAGTAAAATTTTAACAAGAACAGACTAACAGCATTGTCCACATACAAGAAGTCAGGTTCTATTTAAAGACTTACTTTTTACACAAGATGGTTTTGGGGGGTGCCAGGCATTATCTTCTAGGCAGTTAATTGTCTGGCTTCCAATCATAGAATAGCCTGGATCACACTCAAATGTAATGGAGTCCCTATAACTATAGGAAGGCCCAAATCCAGTCATTTTTTTTCCATGTTCAACTTCCACGTTATCACATTTGACCACTGGAACAGATAAGAGAAAAATATAGCTTTGAAACATTTCTTAACAGCACCATTATATTAGACATTGTATTCTCTTATTCATGAGTTATTTCTTTTTTTAATCTAATCATTCAAACCCCAAATTGGAGGGGCTTTATAAAAAGGTTAAAGATTATTTTCATCTACAAAGCACAGGCTTTATGTTTTTCAGGCTTTGCTTAGCAGAAGAATTCTTCCTTCTCTCTTCACTATCCATGATGGAACTCACACTTTCTTGCTCTTTCAATTTTTTCTTCAGCTGCTCGAGGTTTTACAGTCTTTCGGTTCATTCACTTTGTTCTTGTCACTTCTATCAACTGCATGCTTACAATTTGAGTTCTGACTTCTGTCATTCACATTTTGTGAAACAATCAATTCACACGCAGAACGCAGCTCATCTGATTGCCACTGGACTTACATCGATTAATAGCAGCAGAGGATCTGTTCCTTCCTTTCCATTTCTCACACACCCACCCATCCCCATCTTCAGGAAAGGGACATTCAAATTTGAATCACAAAACTACAATAGAGAAAATATATTAAAAAAAATAATATTAACCTTTACATTCTGGAGGCTGTCCACTCCAAATTCCATTTTTGTCTGCATCATATGTGCAGAAAATAGAACTTAAGCCAACGAGGGAGAAGCGGTCCATGCCTTTGGGTACCTCGTTACACCGATAGGTTACTGTTGTTTGATAAACGTAGTTCTCTCTCTCATCATAGACCCCATTGGCTATACTTGGGGGTGGTTCACAGGGAATTTCTAGAAATAAATCAGTTGGCAGAATTTTACTGTTACTTATTTCAAGAGCGGAGGAAAAAAAATAAAATCAATCCTTGATTTTCAAGTAATTTCATTTAAAATCTAGTATAAGGCCAATTCTAACACAGTGAAGCTACAGTCAGAATAAATTATTAACTGTGGTCACTTACAACAGAAAGTTGCAATTTCAAGAAGTCTTTGGCTTTAACCCCCACACACTAATTATCCCAACGACTGCAGTTTTTCTGTAGTCATTCTTCAGATGCACAACTTTAATAGCTCAAAATAAAAACTGGTCCTGTTTCATAATCATCTCTTATAATAGCAAATTCCTTTTACTGTACAGCCTGTACAACTGGTTTTGAGTTTATATTCATCTGAATCTTAAACATGGTAGTATTTACTCACGTTCACAGAAAGGAAGATTGCCACTCCAGCCAACATCTGTGCCTTTAATTACACAGACTATTTCTCTAGCTCCACGTAACCGGTACCTAGACGCAAAAATTTTACAGGGATACAGCTTTAGAAATCACTTATTACTCCACCAGGCAGTCAGAAACTTTTTCTGTAACTTTCTTCTACCAAAATGGGGGCACAACATAGCATTTTTTTTGTTTTAATGAGAACGGTTTCTTAATTGCAAAGACTATATTTTTGCAAAAAAAAAAAAAAAAGCAATGAGAAATCATTACAGAGATGGCAAGTGCTCTTGTGGTTTTAAGGTCTGTATCCACTAATGATGAATGCTTTAAAGTTACTAGCATTAAATAAGCTGTTAAAAGACAGAGGAATAGAGCCTGACAAAAGCTTAGTACTTTTGACTTCATTTGTTATAGGAAAGGGACAGGTGAGCTATTATTCAATACCATAATCAAGTACTGTTGACACACTCATTTCTCCTTTCACAGAAGCGTCAAAAAAGTCATTAGAGAGAACACTACAGGTTTCACTCTGCAGAATTCCACTAAAAAAACCTTAAGCCTTGGTTGATGCTATCAGCAAGCTGAAAAAGGGAACTAATTTCAGGTTTTGCTGTGGTTTAATTTGCTCCAGGTAGAATTCAGGAGACATTTCAAGTCAGAATGGAAATGGGTTCTGCATAAGAGTTCAGATTTCATTTCAATCTAGTCTAAACAGAAAAAAGAAGAAAGAATATTCATTCACTTTCAAAAAATCCTTACCCTTCTTCACATGAAAAAGTAATACTTGAACCAAATTTAAGATCGACTATATGAACTGAGCCATGTTCTATGTCATCAGGACGAGCACATGTTTTCTCTGTGGGGGAAAAAAAAAAGAAAAAGAACTTTATATCTACTGCAGTTATATACAAAGAATAAATCAACCGCCCTTAAAGTCAGTCTTCAGATCACAAATTTACCACAGGAGACTTCTGTTTGGAGGAGCTATCTGCAAGCACTTAAAAGAACACTCAGAAGACACCTCTATGATTTTTCCAGTGATTACAGAAAAATTAAAGCAACAGTTAAGGGTTTTTTCATATAAGTTAGTAGAAAACATTATTTCTACCCAGGAAATAACTGAAATTGCCAGTTAGAAGGCAGGAGGAGGGGAAGAGCCACAAGCGCACACTACCTCTACAGAAGGGCTCTGTTTGTGACCACCGCGAGTCCGTACAGGTGAGAGTTAACGGTTTTCCAGGGATCCTCCGGTATCCTGGGCGGCACTGGTACGTGACGGTGGTCCCAGACGGGAAGCTCTGCATCTGTTGGAAGTTTTCCAGGAGCTCCGCGTAGTGAAGTCTCTTTGGAGGCCCGCACGCTCCTGCCGGGATAACGGGGGACAACGCAGTAAGGAACTTTATCAATGTGAGGAGACACGGGCTGCAGCACCGCGGTGCAAGGCCAAGGTAGCCCTGAAGGTGTAAGGAGGCATCAACATGTCAAAAAAGGGATGTTAACAGACAAACCTATTATATATTATACATATATATGTATATATTATATATACACCTATACACATTCATATAATATACAGATATACATACACACACATATGTTTATATCTTAATTACAACCAATGGCCAGCTCTAATACAGGTTACTCATATATATACAGGCACATATATACTATATACATTTCTATGACTATATATATGTTTAGTTTGTATTTTACCTGCATCCAACGGGCAGCTCTAATGAAGGCTACTCATACACAGCTATATATTTGTATTTATTTGTAGTTGGTATTTTATTTGCATCCAAAGCGAGCCCCCGCGCCGGTCACCCACCCATCGCCTCACGTTCCTGCCTTCCAGCCCTGGTCCCGTCCATAAAATAACCCCAAATTCACGCACCGCCTTCGGGTCCGCTTCCCAAGCGCCGATGGCGGCGCGGAGACCCCCGCGCCCCGCCGCCCCCCGGCCTGGCTTCGCCGCGGTTTTTCTTTAAAAAACAACAAGATCGGGGCACAACCACCCCCCGGCTGTGCCCGCAGGGGCTGCCCCCGGCTCACCCGGGTCCGACGACGACAGCGACAGCGACCGCGACGGCACCGCCGCGGCATGGCCCAGCCCTAACGCGGTGCCTGCGCCAGTCAAGCGCCTGTTCTGGTGCAAGGGAGTAAGTAACAGCAAAAACTGAATCTGTAAAAAAAAATGTCCCTCTTCTTTCCCTCACTGGGGGCGTGCAGAAAAGTAACGCTCTATATCCCAAGCAAGGGTTGGAATATAGGGCTCCCAGAATGAGTTCTGTGTTGCCTTTAATTGTTATTTCTAAATAGCAATAACAAAAACAACAACAACAATTAAAATTAAAATAAGGAATCCTTATTTCCTTATGGAGTCCATACCACCAGGACAATTTTCTTTGCATATTCTCATTTGTTGCAGGTTAAGATGCAGCAGAGCAGTTAATGCTTCCTAGAAGAAAAGTCTGAAGACCACATCTGAAATACGTCTTTCTTCTTTCTTTAAGAGGCGCAGAAATAGCCCTATGTTAACCCATACCCAATACCCATAACTCTGCCCAATACCACCATTTCCACACCGCACTCATCAGCAAGTAACAGGCATGTACCTAAAAAATGCATAAACACTGTGGGCTCCAGCACAGCCCGGCAAAGGCAATGGGTCTTTCCTGCGGTTCCCTGAAGCTCAGTCTCAGCCCCTCACTTAAGCTGCTTAGCTTCACAATTCAGCATGCACGCAGGGAGACACATACGTTTGGCAGCTTCTTATCAGCTTCCCCCTACGCCCAGGGAGGGATTTTCCTACCTGCTCTCTGAGCTGCTGGACCGAGGTCTGCAGGTGGAGGATCTGGCTGAAGAGGGGACTCTGGAGCACCGACCTCAGCAGGCTCAGCTTCTCCTCATGGGCAACGTCACCGCGCTCACGCAGCTTCGCCTGCAGGCGCTCCACGGCCTGCAGCGCCCGGTGCGGATCTGCGGAGACACCCGCATCCCGTGAGCCTCAACACAAACATCACGCAGTGCAGGAGCCCAACACACCACCCGGCTGCCCTGCAGGTCGGGACAGACTGCAAAGAACCCGCATGCCTCAAATCCCAGCCCAACCAACATGTCTCTGGTTTTCAGAAAGTCGAGGGCAAAGCACAAAATTCCAGCCAAAGGAAATTACGTTATTGTCCATTAGGAACTGGGCTACAAATGTGAAGGAAGCTTCATTAAAATTTCGTTGCAGGAACTATGGCTGCGGGCAACAGTAAATGAGAAGTGACAGACACACCCCTAGTTTCATACAAACCGTTTTAAATCTATTAAAAATTAATCTAATGAAATCAAGGCAACAGGCTATAAATTAATACACTAAACAGATGACACTCCGCCTTTGTATTTTTCGATATAAAATGCAAAAATAAAACATATTTCTAAGTACAGAAGCTATTTTTGAAAACACATATTTCAACTGTGTACAGCAATGTCCTAAATCTATCATGCACATTTAATTTGGTCACAAAAATAGACTTATAAATATTAAAAAAAAAAATTACCAATCATTTCCAACATTTTTTCTGCTTCTCAGCTTCTATTCAAAAAGATAAAAGGCACCTAATGCAGTATTTCACTGAAAAAGCAAAAGATAAGGAGAAGGGTCAGAATCATAAATTAAGCTTTGAAGGAGGAAAAAGAAAAAAAAAAAAAAAACCTCCTCAAAACAAGAGAAAAAAACAACCCATGCACAAAATCCCAGCCTTCTGGGATAACTAAAATAACCTGAGAACTGACCCCATCTTTGGGACTTAAACCCTGCAAATTGTTTTAAGGAATGTATTCTCTAATATTTTTCACATTTCCATATCAAAGATGCTGTCTGTATAAAGTTGCACAAACTGCCCTTCACTTCTTTTATGAGAAGCTATGAATCACAGCTGCCACTGATACTTTACACTGTTTTATTCCTTCACTTTTCAATGATTCATAACAACATTCCCTATGGGAACTATTTTCAAGACCTATGTTGACAATTTCAAGTACATTTCTAAGTGCAAATGTAATAGCTTCAGAATGAGCCACAGCACATTTTTGAAGTCACCTTTTAAGAAAAAGAGTCACTTAAGTCACTAAGCCCTAATGCCACACAGGCTTGCAGGACACAGGCACTACAGCTTATTAACACACTAAGTTTAAGCGTAGGCTCTGAAACACAGCTGATTTTTATGAATTCATATCCAGTAAGGTATAAATTCCACACATGAAGGATATAAGGAATCTCAATTTTGGTGTGTAGGGTTTGGTTGTTTTATTTTTTATTTTCAGTGTCTCTCTGAAATTCATAAGAAGTCTGGAATGTTAAAATACATCTGATGCAGATGGGTAACTGAGATTTAAAAAAGCAGAGAGGAGACCAAAATTCATCACGGGTTTCTAATTTGAACTGCGCACTTTATATCTTTCACAATAGTAATTACATGCACTCTTGATAATAGCAAATAAGTTTAATATACCAACCCAATATCTGGTGAGCTGATCATTGAACAAAGAGCTAAGACCTCTTACTCAGGAAGAGTAAGGTTTTCCTGAAACTCGGGTGATAAAGAGGTAAAGGATGGTGTTGAGAGATAACGGCATAAGAGAGGTACGAAGAACTCAAAAGGACCATTAGTCACACAATCTCGACACAATAAGAATGCATCAATCCCTACAATAAATTTGAGGAAAAAAATAGCTGACAAAACATTCACTTGGAAGGAAACCAAACCGGGCTGAATAATAATCTACATCATCTGTAGCCCAGAAAACCCAAATTAAATGAAATTGTTTTTAGTTTCACTGACAAAATGTCTACAGTTTCGATGTGCCTAAGGTTTCATATCAGTTTATTTCATTGCATCATTCAGATACACTGACACTTTATCTATCTGCATTGTGCAGATACATTGACATAGAGCCACTGAGGATACTTTTACACAATCTACCACCTTGGGATAAGCAAGAAATTCAATCCCTTACAGCAACCATGTTAAAGTAACCTTAATCCATGATCTAAATTACACAATCATACATGGCAGTAAAAAATACATGTAAACACAGTAACAAATAAAACAAGCTTTTTTAATTTATTTTCTCACTTGGCAAGGTAAATGCCAAAATTTGATTACCAGATCCAAAAATCAGACCTAAGAACACACTGTGGTTTACTTTACCGGTCTACAAAAAACAAGACAAGAATATCTATTTCACAAGAAAAGGCTTGTTTTTTTTTAAGATTATGAAGGAAGGTTATTCCTTATCAATACACCTCAATCACATCCTTTATTGAGAATTCTTATTTACTAACAGTGGCATTTATGCCAATGGCTCTTTTTCCAATGGCTAAAGAAATTATTTCCTGGAGCTCCTTCTCTCTACTATGGGACTGTATAGTGAAAGTATTTTTTTTTTTTTAAGAGGGACTTCTAAGTGCCTTCAGGTTCAGAATCCTGTTCATCCTGCATAGCACAGGCACAAGGACAAGCAATTGACAGAAATGACTGAGGAAATGGGCATCGGGTCTTCAGCTCCACCTTGCAAAGAAGTGAGCAGGAAAAAATACAAAATACAGGGTTTTTACTGTTTTGCTCCAGCTTCTGACTGCCTCAAAAGGAGAACAGCTATAAGGAACAGTGCATATCTTTTCACACTATCTAGATCTAGCTTTAAATTCTGACTAGGCTTACCTAAACTCTTACTCTTGGTGTGCTGTGAAAGCAAGTTTTACAAGTGAGAGAACAGACAAGGTCAACACTGTGCTCATGCAGACCTAGAGGCAAGATCTCCCATGATTAACAGTGTAAGTTTTCTCAAAACATACACTTATTGACAGTGCGTGTTATTAATATTACAGCATGAATATACTGTATAGATGAAGATGATTCTATCTGACTGGCAATGAAAAGACATGCATGGCTCTGAAAAGGTCCTTATGTTTTACTTCCTCTCTTCTCCCTGCTTTTCTTTGTGTTCACAACTACCTTAATGCCAGCAAACCAGTCCTTATCTCTCAGTTTAATATAACTCTCTGTAAATCCCCTTACTCTGTGTTTGCATTAGCAGAGATTCCTTCGCCAGCCGACCTGCTTAGCGCTTTTGTTGTTTGTGGCAAAAAGCTGGATGCAGCCTGAAATTGCCACCAGGATGTTTTCAGCCAAGGCGCTTCCTCTGACGCAGAATCAGGCCAAAGAGGCATTAGCAGGGTATTCAGCCGCACAAGGAATCTCCATATGCCGCATCCCGTGCTGACCCGCCGCGATGGGGGAGAGCCACGTGACGCTGCCCCTGCTGTGTCACGTCCATGCCAACAAGTGGGACCTGTCAGCACCAGCTTAATGTCACTTCGGCGCAGCGAAAATAGCGGAGAAATGCCGGTCCAAAACACACCACAACACAGGCATTAATATAATCACCACCACCCATGGCACATATAATTCCTGGCTTTTAGAAAGCTTTTTTCCAGGTATTTTAATAATTCTGCAGTGGAGCAAATCTTGCCTGGGGAGAATTATAGAGGCATACATGATTATTTGTTGAAAGAACAAAAATCGTGAATATTTTCATAATACCATCACATGCTTTTAGATGCCCAAAAGATAAATTTATTTCTGATTCTCTCATTTTATGTGCTCTTGGCAAACTATACTACAGCAGACTCATGCCAAAAACAGCCCTTCTATACGATACAAATACTG
>JAWLRI010000933.1:20719-56560 GCA_034781795.1 Crypturellus tataupa | reverse complement strand
AGGCGCCGCCCGCTTCCCGCCGCGCCGCCGAGGCGGCCATTTCCTCCCCCGCGGGGGAGACCCCCGAACACATCAAAACCGGTTAATCTGCCCCAAAAAGCCTGTTTTCCCGCACCAAGCAGTGTTAAGATAAGAGCCGGGAGCTTCAGCGACAAAGGCGAGGCAAAACGCTGCGGCAAGTTCTGCTTTTATTGGGTTAAACGTCCCAGAAACGGGTGTTTCTGAAGGAGGCGAGAGGCGGCAGCACAGAGATGGCCTGGGCTTGCTACGACTCTTACGGGCGGCACTGGAGATAAACTGGAGTCCTAAAATGACTCCTTTTCAGGGGAAAAAGGGACGAAAAAAATAAAAAACGAAGCTCCCTGTTTTTGGGAGTAGCTGCCTTGTAATGACCACTTGGAACAAGAACTCAGTTCTACAGACATAATGCACATTCACTAACCAGGCATAGGAAATCTGTGGGATTTTTTATTTCTATCTGTTTCCAGGCAAAACTGTAAAAATCTTTTGATTGTTCAATGAATTCTTCCTGCCAAGGCGCAATGCTTCCGTGCGTCTTGCTTATCCCAGGAGTTTGAAAATAAAAATAAAGGAAATGTTCCTCCTCAGGCAGCACGAGGGCAGACAAGTCTCTAAAGGAGCGTTTGTGCTGTGCACCATTGGGCCTTGGTTAGGTCTTGCTGCAGTGTCGTTAATGGAAGCAGAAGCAGCAGTAATTCCAGTCTGGGGGTAAAGTGCCTTTTTTGCTACAGAATTCCAGCCTCAAAGAGGGAGCAAAGCTTCCGTGGAAGCGGCTGCGGGTTTCTTTGCATGGGGAAGGAGTCAGGGCAGGCGACTGCAACCAGGCAACTGCCTGTGGAAAGACAAAAAAGACAGATTTGTGTTAAAAGTAAATGAGACTGTCCTTGTTTTGCAATAATGCATAGACATTTTATCACAATTCATGGTTAGGGAGCGAGGAGAGAATAGTTTCTGCCTCAGTGGCAGCGACTTTTTCCAAACAATCTCCACAAATAAAAAGAGCTAATGTTGACATTGTGCAGTCAAAGGAGGGTATGTTGTGAGTGCTGGTAACTGTGCAGCTTATCTGCAGTGCACATTCCAGAGAGAAGGTAGATTCACTTGCCAGTTCAACTTGAATGATCTAATTCTGCTTGAGTAACTATATTAGAACAACACAGCTATGCAGCTATAACAGGTTTTATATTGAGGAATAGAAATCCATACCTGCTATGGAACACACAAGGGCCTCTGTTCAGCCGTCTGGTCCACAGGGCTATGGCACCCATAGTTTTCATATGTGTGATAATAGCTAGGAGATAGAGAAGCAAATAAAAGCAGCAGGCTGTGTTTGTTTGTAAAGAACTCTCACGTGCATTTCCTTTGGACATAAAACAACATACCCACTCAGCTGATACTAGGTTCTTAGGCCTTATGCAGTTTGTACTGTCAAGGTAAAGATATACAAGTACAAAATCGAGGTACAAATAACTCATTTAAGTGTTTTGCTTGTGTAAAATTTGGGACTTGACAGCAAAGGAAATGAACGTGCAGAACGGTGCCTTACCCTTGCTTCTGCTTTGAAATAACCTTCCAGATAACACCCACACCCAGGAAAAGCAAAACCACTGCAGCTGTAATGCCTGAAAGAGAAGAACAACATCCACGATCACTGTTTTCACGTCGGCTGAAATAGCCAGCTCTTCTCCACTAGGAAGCAGAGGGAAATAGCAGCACAGAGGCCACTAAAGCTAAAGATCTGACCAACAAAAGTGTTTCCAAGCTGCTTACCTAGGCCAACTGAGCTAGACTTCTGTGAAGCTAAAGGGAAGAGAAAAAGAAAATCAGTGAATCATTTTAATATGAAATAACAGAGTTCTCAACTGTACTTAACCACTTTATTAAACTTAATCTTAGGCTTTTGCTGCCAAAGCCTAGAATACAGGATATCCTTTAGCAGCTGTAGCTGATTAATTATCCTTATTGAGCTAAACAGTGACTGGTGAGACCTCTCCAGAGGGAAAATAAATATTTGTGCCCGAAAATAATATATATTAGTTGAACTGCATCAAATTGTAATAGTCAAGACACCTCAATGACTGATATAAGCAACAGAAATGGAATTTGTGCCTCCTTCCGCTTGTCTTCTGTCTGCTAATGATTGCAAGTCGTTAGGGAATGAACTTGCCTGAACTTCAGTGCATTTACGTTTCACTCACCTAGTTTACAGGCTGGCACAGGGGGGTCCCAGCTGGAGTCCTCCTGGCACTGGGTCTGGGTGATGCCTTCCGCCGTGTAGCCGTCGTCACATTCAAGAGTGATGTTAGTCCCCAGTCGGTACGTATTTCCCGTTATGGTTTTCTTAATACCTGGAATTTCTGGGAATGCACATCTGATCTCTGAAATTAAACAAAACAGAACAAAGATGTTTAATGGGGGGGAATACAAGATAAGAGGTATAAAATTGCAGGTCTTTTAGGCATTATTGAGTTGTTTCTGAAAGTATCATGAAAATAATCTTTATTCCAAAGTGTATTTTGCTTCCTTGGGGCTGTAGAAGTGAGTGTGTAATGAGGAACTAATGGCTACCGCAGTCTGTGGGCTGTTTTGCAATGTTTTTCTTACAATTCCATGCTGTGTTGGGGCCTCAGGGAACGGTACCTTGGGAGAAGCCTGCCGGAGAGGCACCTTTCAGTGAAAGTGAAGTAGTTATTTCCATTTAAGTGACTAACCACATTGCATAATCCATGCCCAAGAATTCTGGAGAATATTCTCAGTGGAAATCAGGATTTTGTGTGCAATTTTTGCACTGTTTTGTTTTACACCTTAATTCTTTTAAAACCATCCCACCTAATAGTTGCTAAGGACACTTCAAAACTATGAGAATGTGGCGTGACAGGAAGAGTTTTTTTCTGTGAGACCACTTTAAATAAAGAGCTTCTGACTTCATTTATATAAACATTTCATGTTATTTCCTCTTATTGTTGTCCAGGTGCATTTCAGTTCCTGAGTCACTGAGGTGGGTGGGTGCAGCTCTACCAAAGGAAATGACATATTCTGACAATGAATTTATTCCAGCAAATAATCCAGTTTTTAGTGCAGGAACACCCATACAAGGAATCCTCTCACAGTCATGAGATTGCCTGTGGTCAAATCTGCTTGAAGAACCGACCTTCACAATGAGCTATGAGGAAGCGCCAAGTCACAGGGCAGCTTTTCCAGTAAGGAAACAGGCTCACGTCCAATTTACAGTCAATCCACTAAGAAAAAATCTCAGATGTAATCACTGTCTTTGTTTCTTCTGTTAGTCATACTTGGGGAGAGATGCAAAAGAAGCAAAGGGAATGGAAAAGGTTCTTACTATTAAAAAAAAAAAAAAAAAAAAAAACTCTTAAAGGGTTCACTTACCTGGAGGAAACGCTATGTGTTTCATTCATAGCAACAAGAGCAGAAATGCAAACACAAGAATTAAAGCCATCTTCCAGAATTGCCTCCTGTCGTAGTCATAGCCTTTTTACTGTTAGCTTGAGATCCCCATCCTCCTCCTTTACAACATTATACTCCTCAGAAGGATATCAGAAAGTGGATAAATTCGTAATTAATAGGTTAACATTATCTAACTATGAAATGGAAGTGCTTCTCCAGCAAAATAAGAGGTTGGAATTCAGTGTTAGTAAGTGCTCATGTGTTTAGTACATGGATTTTGGCCCATGTAGGAATTCTTTCCCTTAGGAATTGCATTCCCTGAAGAACAATGTGTAGCCATGGCTGCCACCTCAAGCAAGCAGAGCAGGGACAGACCTTCACACCGAGGAAGATGCTGCTCCCAGGTTCCAGACACCATGCAGCTGATGGAAGCATTCCCAATGAGCGAATAACCAGGATTGCAGCTGTAGGACACGGATGCTCCATAGGGAAAAGTGTCAGAGATGTGACCTACGAGCTTCCCATTGGTGATGTTTGGAGGATGGAGGCACCTGACAACTGAAAAGTTGGGAGAGATGAACAAGACAGCATTGAAATTAGGATCATGAGGGGTTGCCAGAGAATAGCAGCGGCACCGCAGGTTTGTAGCCTTTTTGTTCCTGTGTAATATCCTCCTCTAGCTCTGACTGGTTTTGTAACCTTGTAACTCAGTGTGTTTCGGCAAAGTGTATAAATTTGGTATTGTTCTCAAACCAGGCTCTGGAATAAACGATGCACATTTAGTCTTTACATATCTCCCAGGCAGGTCCCCCGTGTCCCTTCCTCTTGGCGCCGTTCAGCAAAACAAACCTTGGCAGAGCGGAGGGGGCTGGCTCCAGGCTCCGGCCCCCGTGCAGGACGCGGCGGCTGCCCCGCTGAGCACGAAGCCGGGACCGCACAGACGTCCCGGGGGCAAACGCCGCTGTTGCCAGGCCCCTGTGCCACCCGTTGGCAACCTCGGGAGGCTGGGGACAGCGCAGGGCTAACGAGAGGGAAGTGCTAATTAAAGCAGAGCTCACAGAGACCTGAGAGGGAACTTTCAGCATGAACATTTGACTGTAAACTCCCTGCCACAGCAATGACACCCAGTGCAGAGCCAGCCCTGCTCGACCTGACTTCAGCACAAGCAGCTGCAACGTGTGTGGGATCAGGCAGATTTCTTCTTACACAGTGAAACATCATCCAGCACCATCATTCCCGGTGCATGAAATAGGAGAGTAAATTGTTCGTATTTATAATGTGAACTCCTCACTTGTGAGACCACCTTCTTACAACACCCATACAAGTTTCTTATCATTGGTGAAGCTGGCCTAAGCTCGGTTATAAGAAGTTAATTCTGAGAAACTGAGACAGCAAATACTGAGATAAGAGTGGGGAAAGAGTGGGGAAGAGTGGGGAAAAAAACAAAGTTAGACTGATAATTGCTTTCTCTTTCGATATAAACACTAGGCTAAGGACTTCTCTGCTCTCCTCTACATCCTGCCACACATTATTAGCATGAGTGATAAGTGTAGAAAGGACAGTCATCAAAAAAGGACAGTCACCGAAGGCTCGTGCCTGCTTACTTCTTTCACAGACGGGGAGTGGTGGATCCCAGGTCCCTCCAGCCTGGCACTGGGACTCGTGAAGGCCTTTGGGGCCACTGTCACTTTTGCACTGGACCCTAACGATGTCTCCAGGTCTATAGAGAGACTCAAATCCAATCACTTCTTCATTCTCAATTCCTGGATTTGCACAGCCGACTGTGGACAGTAAGAGTATAAAGAACCCGTTAGATCGTGAGCAACAAGGTCACAAGGAGGATGTTTGGCCATAGTCTTCTCTCCTGCAAGGGTGGAATCTGTTAAAGCCACAGCTTATCTCAGATGGCCCTCAGCCAAGTATTACATACTTAACATGCTTAGGAAGTCAAGAAGAATTAGCAAGAGCAGAACACACCTTCGCACCGAGGTAGAGGACGACTCCAGATTCCGTATGCCGTACAGCGGATAGACGCGTTCCCCACAAGGAAGAAGCCAGCCTTGCAGCTGTAGTGCACAAGTTCTCCTATGCCAAACGTGTCCGAGGAATTCCTGCTGTGCTCCCCATTAGCAATGCCTGGGGGAGGCAGGCACTGCACCCCTGGAAAAGGAGAGGGAGAAGATGAAGAGGTGGTGCACATCTCCGGAAGGAGGGATAGCAAAGGAGTAGAACAGCACAAGAACCCTTCTTCCCTGCAAGGAGCAGGACAGGAGCTAGAATCTTTGACCAGTTTTGTCTTTTCTTATGATAGACGTACCTGGTCTTGTTGAAGTATCAAAGGGCTGATAATAGTGTTCTGTCGTTCCACCTAGATACAGCATTGAGAGTTTAAAATAAACATTTGCAGAACAGTGCCCTGTACAATTTTACTTTCATTTTCTATCATTTTCTCCTTTATGTTTTAGAATAATTTTCACTCTTCTGTGATAGTCAGTTCCTGCCTTGAACCAATCAAGTTTCTTATTTTCAGAGAGTGAGGAGAATATGGATTATGGACACTGATATTTATGACATCGCCTTCAACCTGGTCATGAGAAGAGTAATAAATGAAAGGAACAATTTCTTGTTTTGCCATTTGGTCAGTAAAGTACCTTGATTTGAGAAGGGGGCGAGCAGGACAGCAAGAGGCAAATTCAGCTTCCGTGAGTTCCTGGGAGCAGTGAGGAAGGAAAGAGCAACATGACCAGGTCGGCAGGGTGGCACTTACCCCGTTTGCAGACTGGCACAGGCGGCTCCCACGTTTTGTCGGCTCTGCATCGAGCTGTGTGATGGCCTTGCAGGGTGAAGCCTTCGTGGCACTTAAAGCTAACAGTATCTTCGTATGCGTAGCTATTTTTAGGAATGGATATTCTCCCATTTTGGATCTTCGGGATTGGGCATGTCACCTCTGAAAAAGAAATTCATTACTTCAGATGAGGAGGCCTATGTCTGCTGAAGGTGATGCACATATAAACCCCCTCCTGAACCTGGCAGTGCTCCCCGAGGGGGTTCTCTGAGGTGTTTTCACAAGTAGCACTCAGAGACACACAGAAGAATTAATTACTGTTGTGAAACAAAAGAGATGAGTCCCTGTTGGGATGTGGCTTTCCTTCAGATATAACTCTGAAAGATCAATATAGCACATCTGGGGCATTTTTAGAAGAAATAAAGCAAGCAAAACAACTATTAACTATTAAAATTTATCTACTTTGGGCCAATACTAGACTTACTCTGGCAAATGGGAGGAGCGCCACTCCAGCCAACAAGCATTCCAATAATCTCACAGCGCCTCTGAGACTGTCCAACCAATTCGTGCCTGGAAGGGCACAGAGGGAAATGTCAGTCGATACCAAGTCACTCAGCTGCATCGTGCGCTCCCACCACCACAACCCGCCGAGGTTTCCTTATGCAGCCTCCCGATTCGGGCTGGTCACCCAGGGGTCTTTGCTGGTTCCACCCATGGGAATAAAGGACAGAAAGTTCCTTCACCTTGGACCGACAAGGTAGAAAAATGATCACAAATTTCTCCAGATTACACTGGCCAAGTGCTATAATAGGACTCAAACCCGGAGGATGCAAGAAGTGCTGGAGCCTCCTCTCTGCAGGCGTTTGCTCGGCTCCGATCTGAGAAGTCAGACTGAAACTGAAGTTTGCAAAGTAGTTCATCAAGCACAGACTGGGAAAAGGGGAGGGATTTCTCATTTCCCAAGCAGGCAACTCAGATATAACTGGAACCAAAACACAAGTTCTGACTTGCTGTGAAAAAGTAACATGCACAGAGGAGCTGGGATCCTTCCCTGCAAGTTGTTCAACACCGAGCTCAGGAAATAGTGTCAGCAAAGGCTCACCCGGTATCACACGTGTGGTTCACTGCTGACCCGATGCGGAAGTCTGTCAGAATGACAACTCTGCCATTCTGTGGTGCTTCTGGATATTTGCACTGTTTTCCTGGGAAAGAACAAGGCTGATTTTAAACTCCTCTCTATTTTGTGCTGCATTATGAGAAATATTATGTTAAAGATCTGTCCACATTCTGTCACCATAAAGGAGTTTTAAAGGGTCAATAATTGTCAAAACTATGTGACTAGTAAAGCCATGTATGAATCTTTTTTTAAAGAACTGCTTTAAGAAACCCACAAATATAGTTTATACAGTTTTCAAAAAAAAAAAGTAAAAAAAAATAAACAACACCAAATGGATGGAGCTATTCACTTTTACAAAACTCTAGTGCTTCAGACCACGTCTGATTTTTGAGGCACGTTACTGTTGGGGTTATTCTAGGGTAGCGCATGTATCCAGGCCGGCAGGTGTACTTCACTGTGTCCCCAACAGAAAACTCTCTCTGGTTTTTATATTCCTCAGTTAGCTGAGCAAAGGGTAAGTCTGGAGGGGCAGCACAGCCACCTGTTGAGAAAGAAAATACAGGGAGGAAAATTGGGGTGTATCTATCACCTAAGACAATTGTTTTAAATTGTATACTGAGTACAGAGAGATGAAAATGTAAAGACTCAACAGACAGCAAAAGGGAAAGGGTGAGGGATAACATTCAACCTTCTGAGCAAGGGAGAGGGCCGGTCTTAAGAGCTCTCAAAGACAGGAATACCCAACAATCCGCAATGCTCTGTAAAAAGGGCTACCTTTGCACTGAGGAAGAGGGAGGCTCCAGTTTCCAGCATCTGTGCAATAAATGGATTCCTCTCCCATTAGGGAGTAGCCAGGGTCACAGCTGTAATTTACAGCCATCCCAGGAGTGAAAGCTTCCAGGCCCTGGCCGTTATGCTTTCCTTTGTCAATGTTTGGAGGCGAAGGACATTGCAGCACTAAAGGGAGAGCACAAATGCAGCTGATGGAGAGCACAGATCAGGTAACACAAAGAAATATAATGAACGTTGCAGAATGCTCATTGCCACCGTGCCGAGCATCCTGCGTGTGCCACAGCAAGCCCAGATGTGCGGGTATCACATGGATGCACTGGCACCCGCTCCCCGCTGTGCTCAAAGCTCACCTCTACATCGAGGGTAGGGGAGGTCCCAGGTTCCGTTCTCGGTGCAGTAGAGAGTGGTGTCTCCCACAAGGGAGTATCCCGGCTCGCAGCTGTAATTCACAGATTTTCCAGGCTGGAAGACTCGCACGTCCTTGCCATCATGCTGACCGTTGTCTATATCCATCGGGGAGGGACACAGGAGCCCTGCGAGGAAGGAAACCTCTAAGAAGGGGGTGGATTTTTGTTATTTCTCCCCTCTCTTCACCCTCAGCGTCCACGAGTGGGGAGGGCAGGAAGGCTGATGCGCACCCGTGCACTGCGGGGCTGGGGCGCTCCAGGCTCCCGAGGACGTGCAGACGAGCTGTGCCTCTCCAACCAGAGCGTAGCCGGGCTCGCAGCTGTATCTCACAGACGTCCCATGGGCAAAATCCGCTGTGTCTTGGCCACTGTGGCCTCCGTGGGCAATGGCTGGGGGTGGAGAGCACTGTGATTCTGCGTGGAGAGAGCAAAACCGTTCCCACATCAGGGACAATGACAGAAAAAGGTTTGAAAAGTGAAATGACTTGGTGCAAAGGAACTTCTCAGCCAAGTGAGAGCCTGTGGGAAATACAGGCAGCTTGGACAGGTGTCCCTCAGCCCACAGCTCGTACCTGAGCCTATTTAGATTCTGCAGAGCTCCGGGCTGGGGAGCAAGAGGCTGTGGGTGCTCCTTTGGTGCAGGACAAGGAGCAGGTCGAGCGGCAGGGCCGGCACGCGCGTCATTCCCTACCTCCGCAGCGCGGCGGCGGCCCGCTCCACACGCCGTGCAGCCCGTCCTCCGTGGTGCAGAAGATGGAGGCCTCCCCCGTGAGCGGCTGGCCGGGATCGCACGTGTACGTGACCACCGTGGCGAAGGAGAAGTCGTCCGTGTGACGGCCCGAGTGCGTCCCGCGAGGGATGTCCGGGGGCGGCTCGCACACGATGGCTGCGGGGTGACACGGTGGGGGCACAGGGTGGCTGTGAGCGAGCGCTGGCAGCAACAAGGCACACACGCTCCCCGAAGAAGGGAGCCGAATGCACCAGCCCCATCTCAGCCCAAGCGTGTGTTGCCCGTCCCGAGGAAGGTGTTTTCCAAGGAAAGCCCTGGCCCGGCTCTCCCTTCCGCGCTCCCGCAGGAGGTACTTACGCTGGCAGACGGGGATGTCGCCGCTCCACACAACTTGCTTCCCAGCCTCGGAAATCACGCAGCGCCTCTGAGCGTGTCCAACCAGCCGAAACCTGCAGGGAAACCAATCCCTGTTACCGCATAGGAACTGTCCTTGGAGCTCTCCCCCGTGCCCTGCACGTCTCACCCTCGGTGCCATCGAATGCTGTCATCGTTAGGGCTCTCCCAATAAAGGCTGCAGGCAGTAAATCCCCAGATATCCATTTTAAGCTCAGTCTTTCAGAACGAACCCCCATTTTTCCATCATATACTGCAAGATCGGACTTAGAGGGTCATTCACTCTAACTGGCCTTTAAAAGCCTAAACCTGAGCACTGGGCTCCACATTTCTGTTGCTAATCAGCCTACAGACCCGATCAGAATTCAACCATTGCAAAGACTAGATTCTCCTCAAGCATCACACTGAGTAGGTCACTTTGATGGTCTCTAAGCACAGAAGCACAAGAATTGGTCTCTTGTTTAAAACCATGATGTACCAAAGAGCTGGAGAGAGAACAGAGACATTGCTGCTTGCAGCTCAGGGAACCAAGCGAGCTTGGCCTGGGACTCACCCTTCCTCACAAGTGTAATTCACTGTTGACCCAAACAGCACGTCCGTTGTGACAATAACTCTGCCATTTTCGGGTTCTCCTGGATGCTCACACCTTTTCCCTGGGACAAGACAAGAGCTGGCTGTCAACTTTCTACAGTCAGTGCAGCAGGAGAAGCAGCACTTTAATCCTAGGAGTCCTTCCACCACCCCCACCACGAGGGGAACAGAAACAGAAGCAGCCACCGGGCAACAGACTTTGGTGGCCACACCGCAATCGAAGGAAATAGCAGCATCTGCCAGACATACGTTTGCAAAACTCCTGGGGGTCCGACCACGTTCGGTTTTCCAGACACGTAATTGCTGGTGGTATTTGTGGGTGTCTAGCATATCCCGGCCCGCAGGAGTATTTCACAGTTGTCCCAGCAGGAAACTCTGTCTGATTTTTGTGTTCCTTGGTTAGCTCGGCAAACAGCAGTGTTGGTGGAGCAGCACATCCAACTGCCAAGAAACCAAAGGCTCGTGAGAAATGAGCGCAGGCAACGCAGTGCTAACAAAGATCAGCAAGTGCATGGGCGGGCACTGCTACGGGAGCCAGGGACATTTATCTCTTCTACACATCTTCACTTCTATCAACGTACAATAACACGTTTACTCCTAAAGGTCTTCCAAAGGGAAAAGATCATCCTGCTTAGCCCTGTGGGGACCTGCTGTTTCCTCCCCGCACACAAATCCTGTGGATTCCACAGGTTTTGCCGGCTGCGGTGCCAGGGGTTCAGGGGGAGGGAGGCAGCAGCCCCAACGCACCTACACAACGCGGGTAGGGGAGGCTCCAGTTGCCCGCGGGAGAGCACAGAAGCGACGCGTTGCCCATGAGGGAGAAGCCCGGGTCACAGCGGTAGGTGACGGCCATGCCGCTGGTGAAGTTGTCCCCGAGCGCGGCGCTGGCCGTGGCGTTGGCGATCACCGGCGGTGGAGGACAGGGCTCCGCTAGGAGGAAGGACGTTGCTTTAGGTTGGCACCCGACGGAGGAGCACGTGCAGCACAGCCAGACACTGTCGCTTCTCCGACAGCTTGAGCGAGGCAGAGATGCCACCTGCAGGCCATCTCCCACCCAGGGACAACCCTGAGCCTCTTCAGTGCTCACCCCCAAGCTGCTCCTCTTTCCCTGGAGGAATTTAGTTGCTGCTTGTTGGATGTCAGGAGAGCTCCCTTCAGCGGGACGTCCCCAGCCTGGGACGTTTCTCTCTCCATTTCACAACCCCTGCCCGTGCCATGCTGTGGGACAGCCCAGCAAGCCGCGGCCCCGCTCACCTGGCACGCACACGGGCACCGCGGGAGCCCAGTGGCCGTCGGGCCGGCACTCGGCCCTGCGGCTGCCCTGCAGCAGGTAGCCACGGTGGCACTGGAAGGCGACAGCGTCCCCGGAATTGTACGTGGCTCTGTCCTCTCCAGCTACCGCTCCGTTCTGGATGGCTGGGGTTGTGCAGACAACAACTGGAAAGGAAAACGAGCAAAGCGTGGGCTGGGGAAGCAGCTGCCAGGCTGGGGATTCCCTCTTTGTTTCTTTCTATAGTGAAAATTCCCCAGAAACGTAGGAATTCTTCCCTGCCTTCAGGGAAAGGCACACAAGGAGAATGGAGAGCAGTGTGTGTAAAGCCTTGAAATCCCCACCTGGGTGCTACCCCTGCCCGTGCCTGATCCACACGGCTCCACAGGGACCTCTGCACTGCCAGACTCCTCTTTGAACGCTCGCTGTCTCCGTTTCTACATTAGGTACAAGCACACACCTTCACAGCGCGGGTAAGGGATGCTCCACATTCCGGATGGCAGACAAGAAACTTTGGTCGTCCCCGTGAGCGTGTACCCCGGGTCGCAGTGGTAGTTCACCGATACTCCGGGGATGAAAGGTTTCACGTCCCTCCTGCTGTACTGGCCGTTCTTGATGCTCGGTGGGGAGGGACACAGCAGCACTACATGGAAGGGAAAAGTCAAAAGCTGTGAGGAGGTAACACAGGCACAAGCTGTAGGAACAGACAGCTCGCTCGCTTTCCCATTGATCTTCCCCAAATAAGTACGGATGCCAATGTTTGAGTCATATTTCTGCCTTGTCAAGATGTCTTTCTACCAATATTTTTTTTTCTAGCTTATGAACATCCCAAGGGAGTATTTCTCACTTAATATTTGCAGTAGTACATTTTCTACGGTTGTAAAAACAATCAGACAACAGCCTGGCTATACTTGCCTTCCCCAGGATTCAGATAGGAGGTGAAACCCCTACATATAACAGGAATCTGAATGGAGATTATGAGGATGGAGGGCATATATTTGTGTGCTTTTCCTTTCTTTTCCTTTGGACAGAGGCACTTGGTATCCTCTTACCCCAAAATGAAGCAACTGTCAGCTGTACTCGTGTGGTGGCTTCAGGAAAACCAGCTCCACTGCCTCATTTCCACTTACACTTTTCACAGATGGGGACAGGAGGGTCCCAGGTGCCTCCAAACTCGCATCGAGACTCTTGAGAGCCCTTTAAGGCATAGCCAAAATCACATTCAAAGACAACTGTGTCCATAAGTTTGTACGTGGTCTCAGGTCCAGTTGTTCTTCCATTCTCAATCTGGGGTCTTTTGCAGCCAGTGGCTGGAAGTGAAGAACATAAACCACCGTTTAGGATATGAGACCTGTCTTGTGTGCAGAGGAGCGCTGCCACCAGCCACCAGCTACACCAAGAACCTTACCAACACTTCTGCAGGCACCTTAACGCTATTGAGTATTACTCACACAAATCCTTCAGGAATATCAATATCCAGCTGTGTTTGAGAGTCAGCCCTTACTGGACTAAAGAAAGGGAAATCCAAAGGAGCCTGTGGAGCTCCATCTTCAGCCTGTGCCCTTCGTGGAGAATTGGTCTGCGGTGTTTAAACCAAGAGCTAATGGAAAAAAAGGGCTCAGGAACAAAAAAAGCGGCAATATGAACAGACCTTCACAGCGGGGTCGGGGCCGGCTCCACGTTCCCGAGGCAGTACAGTTAATGGATGCATTCCCAATGAGGGAATAGCCCTTCATGCACGTGTATTGAACGGTTGTTCCAGGGGGAATCCTGCCTGAGGACTGATGGTTGT
Source organism: Crypturellus tataupa (assembly GCA_034781795.1). Classification (NCBI taxonomy): domain Eukaryota; kingdom Metazoa; phylum Chordata; class Aves; order Tinamiformes; family Tinamidae; genus Crypturellus; species Crypturellus tataupa. Next base: position 43,257 of record JAWLRI010000933.1, on the reverse strand, counting down.
GCTTCCCATTGGCAATGTTTGGAGGAGGAGAACAGTAGGCCTCTGAAAAGGGAAAAGATTAAAGATTAAACATACAAAAAGGGCAAAAAAAGGGAAAAAATATACATAAAATATTCTAACCTTCAAAAATCAAAGGAGGAAGACAATTCCATTAATTCTTTTTATTAAATTTCTGTGAAAATAGTTGTCTTCCTATGATTGGATACAGTACCTGCATGTGGGCCAACCACTTCACTGCTGTGACTGTCCTTCCTTCTGCAACTCAAAACTAATTATCCACACGTATGGATGAAATATTTGTGAGGCTGCTATATGAAGTTGCTAAATTCTGTGTAAAATTTCCCACACCTGTGATTTCTCCCTCATCCCTCAGCAGTTTCACGGCACCACTGCTGCCCTGGCTGCCCATGAGAAATGTTGTGCAGCAAAATTTTTGGTTTGAATCACGAGCTACTTTCTCTTAAAAACACTGGGGCAAGCAATCTCCAGGAACTGTTTGTTGCAACCTACTTACTCCGGCAAACAGGAACATCTCCACTCCATAAAACACGTGTGCCAGAGACCCCGCATCTTCTCTGAGAAGGTCCGATCAATTTGTACCTGTGGTTACACAGAGGGATTGTGAGTAGCAGCCCACACTTCTCACCTAGAAACTAGGTTCCTTAGTGTAAGACTGTTTTGACACTTAAGATCTCCTAAGCTTGCATTTGGCAGCTGGAATCAGCTAATCGTAAGACTTACCCTTCTTCACAAGTGTAATTCACTTTTGACCCGAAGAAGAGGTCAGTCATAATTTCGACTCTGCCGTTCTCTGGTACCTCTGGGTCAGGACATTGCTTCCCTAGAAGGGGACATCAATTAACATTAGACTTCTCCTGCAGTGAAATCTTATCCCAAGAATCCTAACATAGAGAAAAGGCTGTAGAAAGTAAAGAAACCCACAGAGTTAGAAGGATTTACACTCAAAAGAGTGTTAAGAAACAAGCCAAGCTCAAGTTGTTGGGTTTTTCAGCACATACTTTTGCAGAACTCCGGAGCTGCAGACCATGTCCTGTTCTGGAGACACGTGACAGAGGGCTGCACTCCTGGGTGTTTGGCATATCCAGGCCGGCACACATATTCCACTGCCCTCCCCACTGCGAAGACAGGCTGACTGCTGAACTCCTCCCTGAGCTCCGCAAACACCAGCCTTGGAGGTGCCTTACAGCCGGCTAACAAGAAAGAGAAGAGATGTTACACAAAACGTAGGCAGCGTAAATTGTAATAGAGAAATTGTCTTAAGCAACCTTCTGTTTACCTGCTTCACTTTTTCAAGTCCTAACTAGGCTTGTTAGGACTTGCTTGATTTCCACAAATAATTTCCACCTTCTACACATTTTCTATACAAATGCCATTTTCAGTTCTCCATATGCCCAGAGCATCCCTTCGCATCTTAAAGCAAAGGATTCTATAAACTCATATAGGACCCATGAGATCCTGATTACATTAAAGTATGAGCTCTTTTTAAACTATTTGTTCTGTCCCTGAGGCCTGACATCAGTTACATGGAGGTACAGTGCTCTACTCAAACAAGCAGTGTTTCTTTTACACCAGTGATAATTCCAAATAGACTGATCTCCAAAACAAAAGGGAATCGTTTTTGATTTCCTGAAACCAATTTGCTCTGCCTGTCCTTCCCCAGAGGCTCCCCTGTCTCTGTAGCAGAGCAAGGAAAAACCAGCAGCTCAGGAAGGGCTTAAGGACCTTCACAGCGAGGGATGGGGAGGCTCCATGTGGCGTTTGCAGTGCAGTTGAGCCGTGTTTCCCCGACTAGAGCGTAGCCATGGTCACAGTGGTAATCAACAGATGCTCCAGGGCCAAAAGTCTGCCCAGGCTGCCCGCTGTGCTGCCCGTTGGAGATAGCAGGAGGGGCTGGGCACGCCGACGCTGAAGAGAGAAGGAAAATCTTATCAACATCCACAGCAGTATGAAGAAAAAGTGAAACCAGAACCTCTCGTTCGATACAAAGGTCTGGAAAGAAGTGCAGGATCTCAGAATAGAGGCTGTGCAGAGCAATGCAGCTGTGAAAAAGCCTCTTAAAATTGCAATTGCTTTTAGCCTTAAGTCTGAAAATAATTTTCCTGCAGACAGGGAGGATTGTGCCAAGGGCTCCTACCTCCGCAGCGCGGGGGCGGGCTGCTCCACACGCCGTTGTGCCCGTCCCTGGTGGTGCAGTGCAGGGAGGCCTCCCCGCGCAGCGGGTACCCGGGGTCACACGTGTACGTGACAGACGTGCCGAAGTAGAAGTCATCCAGCAGCCGGCCCGTGTGCTTCCCATGGGGAATGTCTGGAGGAGGCTCGCAGGGAATCCCTGCAGAGATGCAGAACAAGGCTCCTCAGTTCAGCAGTGGCACTGAAGTATCTGCAATCCCCCTGCTTGGGGCATAAATACTTGCCCTAGGGATGCAAAAACTGTCGTGAACTAATCTTCTAGGTGATACCTTGTAGACATCTGCATCCCATTTCCCTAACCAGCAATAGCATGCTAGGCAGAAAGCTGACACAATAGGGCAAACCACTAGGGACGATGTATCTACATACTTTATCTTTTCTAATCTTTCAAAAATAAAAAAGCAAATAATATTTATTTTGTGTCAACTGTGTAAAATATTGATATTTCAGGTGCACACAGTGAGGAATTTCTGGGGTACATTTTAGGTTAATATACACCATCAAAAAATGCAAAATGCTTTTAAATACCTAGAGCTGTAAGCTACTTACTCTGACAAATGGGAAGGCTGCCACTCCATTCAACACGCGCCGTGCCAGCAATCTCACATCGCCTGCTGGACGGCCCGATTAACCTGTGCCTGGAGTTAGAAGGATTTAACATTCATTCCAGGTCATTTCAACCCGAGTTATCTCCTCTCACCACCCATGACAGCCCGAGCAGCCCTGCTGACACCCTGCTGATGTCAAACCTCATGGGAGAATCTCCCTTCCCAGTTCAGCATCCCCTTGCCAGTGTGGCAGTATATACACATAAATACACGAGACAAAACACCTTATCTGTTCATATACATAAAGCACTCTATACAGGAGCCAAATCCATTTTGAGGGAATGAATGAATACAAGGAAAAAACAGAGACTTACCAACTGCTACTTTGAAACAGCAGCAAAAAATAGGTCTGCAACCTTGCACTTACCCTTCCTCACAGCTGTAGTTCACTGTTGACCCAAATAGGAGATCGGTTAAGGAACTAATCTTGCCGTTCTCAGGTTCACCAGGATGACTGCACTGTTTCCCTGTAGGAAAACAAAACTAATTTTAGGCTTTTATATACACCATGGTGCAACAAATGCATTACTACCCCAATAATTTGTCCTCATTTCCACTTATCCACCAAGTGGGTTTTAAATAACAAAGTTACATGGCTTTACTAGTCACATACTGCTTCAACAACAAAACAATGCTAAGGTTTTTGTAGCATGGACAGATACGCCTAATTCCTTCTTGACAAGAGACACCAAATCAATGGAGCTATTCACTTTTACAGAACTCTAGTGCTTCTGACCACACTCCACTGTCAAGGCATGTAATAGTAGGTGACATTCCTGGGTGTTTAGCATATCCAGGTCGGCAAGTGTATCTCACAGTCTTCCCAACAGGAAAGTCAATGTCATTTTTATACTCCTCAGTTAGCTCAGCAAAGAGCAACCTTGTAGGAGCGCCACAACCACCACCTAACAAGAAAGGAAACACAGAGAATTAACACTTGGCTTTGGCAGGACAAGCACACCAGATGCAGGTGCAGAAAGAAACACTGTTATCAAAAACATGTTTGGTCTTGCGTCATTTTGATTAATACAGAAATGAACACAGAAATGAAATATCTTTTTTTTCTACAGCACTTAGTCCTGTTTTTGATGGCAGCTTGTTCCCAGGATATAGTTACATCTTCCACTTGCTTGACAAATAAAAATATAGGAATTAACCATTTTTTTAAACAGTCAGAGCAGAGGACATAGAATAACAGAGCACCCCAAATGCCATGATTTACCTAGAAGTGAGTGCTTCTGGGGAAGGCCGGGTGAAGATTCACCCCTACCACACACAGGAACAGGAGGATCCCACGTGCCATTCTTCTGGCAGTAGATTTTAGCACTTCCTTGCAGGTTGTAACCATCATGACACTGAAAGGTAATCGATTGCCCAGGTCCATAGATGAGTCCATGACCATCAACTTTCCTTCCATTCTTTATATTTGGATTTATGCAGATAGTCACTGAAAATAAAGATGTGCAGAACGAACGTGCAAAAGTGGTTAAAAATAAAAACTACTAGCGGGTGTCATTACTGCAGGCAACAAATTCTACGTGACATTACTATCACCTTCCCCAGTCCCCTCTTCACAGTAGAAGAGGTTGAAATCAATTTATGCTAGACCACACATTAAAAGGGATTAACCAGCTCTACAGCCCCAGTTGCAATGAGCAGCTTTTCCTCTTGTGCTGGGAGCTGCTGGATTCGGGGTGAGGTTGGAGACCGTGGACCCACCTTCACAGCGGGGCGTGGGGAGGCTCCAGTTCCCAGACGCTCTGCAACGAGCAACCGCGTTCCCAACGAGGTAGTAGCCGGGATCGCAGCTGTAGGTCACGGACATTCCCAGGGTAAAAGACGCCGTGCCCAGGCCGTCGTGATGACCATTAGCAATCCTGGGGGGCATGGGGCACGGTCGGACTGTAAAAGAGGAGGACAGTGTCTCTAATGAAGCAAGAGAATAACTGAAAACAGGGAAGAGGTTGAGCGTGTAGACCGAGGTGCTGGAGCCAGGCCTGGAGTGCTGGGCCACGAGCAGGTTGGGGCAGAGACACCCAGGAGGGCTCGTGGTGGCACCTTGGGTCTGCCCGGCTCCAGCAGCAAGGAGAGCAGCGGCACTCACTCCTGGTGCAGCTGAGCACCGGCGGGTCCCACGCGCCCCCCGGCTCGCACCGGGCCTCGTAGCTGTCCTCTGGGGCGTAACCGTCTTCACAGCCAAAATAAAGAGTCTCTCCAGCTTTGTAGCTCGTCTGCCAGCCGTAAACTGCCCCGTTCTGAACCTTGGGCCTCTCGCATCCGATGGCTGCAGGGAACATGGAACACAACATCCTCTAAATGCTTGTGCATGGGTAGGACAGCAGCACACCCATCCACGTCCCTTCCCGTTGCTCCCAAAGGCGATTCTGTGCTCCGCTGACACCCAGGTGCAAATCACTGCCCCCACGGCCCTGCGATGGGCACAACCCACCTTCGCAGCGGGGAAGGGGCCGGCTCCAGCGCCCGGCGTCCGTGCAGTTGATGGACGAGTTCCCCACCATGGCGTAGCCGTCCCTGCAGCGGTAGGTCACCGTGGTGCCCCGGGGGAAGGTGTCTGAGGCCTGGGCACTGTGCTGCCCGTTGGCGATGTTGGGTGCCCAGGGACACTTCACCTCTGGAAAGGGAGGGAAAGGGTCAGGAAGGGGCCTGGAGGGGGTGCGGTCCAAGACAAAACCACACTTGAAGTCGCAAAAGCTGCAAAAAACAGCGGAGAAGCTGGAAGGGGATGCAGGGACCTACCCAAGGTACGGTCTGTGTCTACCACTTAACAATCAGTCTTGTGGCATCCCGTTACTCCTCTGACTTCTCTGGAGAAAGAATGTTGGATCCATGCATAAAATGCAGCAGTTCCTACCTGGAAGGCTGCGTCTTGGAGCGCAGCAACAGCTGCCTTGCAGCAAAGCACCTCCAGATTGGTTGCTTCTTGGGCACAGTAGTGCCAAGCTGGTGTTGGAGGACCTTGTGGAGGGAGCTGATTTTGGAGACTCCTTTGCATTTGGTCTCAAATCAAACCATGTGCTGGCTTTAGGAGTCAGTACCAGGCATTCACATGCAATAATTTGAGTTACTGAGCCACACCACAGCAGGGAGCAGCCTACACTCACCAGAGCAGGGAGGACGGGTGGGAAGGCAGCAAGTGCCCAGCATTTGGAGAGCTACATTTTTCAGAGCTTGGAAACACAAAAATGGAAAAGGCTGGACGGACTCTTGGCCGATGGCACATGGCACCTCACACAGGAAGTACTGCACTGATAAAACCTGCAAATAAAGTTACCTGGCTCCCTGTTCACAATCATAAGCTTGTCCTTCGTGTTTTACAAAAATGTAGGACTATTGAAATGGGACTCACATCCCCACTGAGGGTCTTAATTGCACTGATTGACTTCCCTGTCGTGCTGCCTGTTGCACTGGGAGCTGCTGGATTCGGGGTGAGGTTGGAGACCGTGGACCCACCTTCACAGCGGGGCGTGGGGAGGCTCCAGTTCCCAGACGCTCTGCAACGAGCAACCGCGTTCCCAACGAGGTAGTAGCCGGGATCGCAGCTGTAGGTCACGGACATTCCCAGGGTAAAAGACGCCGTGCCCAGGCCGTCGTGATGACCATTAGCAATCCTGGGGGGCATGGGGCACGGTCGGACTGTAAAAGAGGAGGACAGTGTCTCTAATGAAGCAAGAGAATAACTGAAAACAGGGAAGAGGTTGAGCGTGTAGACCGAGGTGCTGGAGCCAGGCCTGGAGTGCTGGGCCACGAGCAGGTTGGGGCAGAGACACCCAGGAGGGCTCGTGGTGGCACCTTGGGTCTGCCCGGCTCCAGCAGCAAGGAGAGCAGCGGCACTCACTCCTGGTGCAGCTGAGCACCGGCGGGTCCCACGCGCCCCCCGGCTCGCACCGGGCCTCGTAGCTGTCCTCTGGGGCGTAACCGTCTTCACAGCCAAAATAAAGAGTCTCTCCAGCTTTGTAGCTCGTCTGCCAGCCGTAAACTGCCCCGTTCTGAACCTTGGGCCTCTCGCATCCGATGGCTGCAGGGAACATGGAACACAACATCCTCTAAATGCTTGTGCATGGGTAGGACAGCAGCACACCCATCCACGTCCCTTCCCGTTGCTCCCAAAGGCGATTCTGTGCTCCGCTGACACCCAGGTGCAAATCACTGCCCCCACGGCCCTGCGATGGGCACAACCCACCTTCGCAGCGGGGAAGGGGCCGGCTCCAGCGCCCGGCGTCCGTGCAGTTGATGGACGAGTTCCCCACCATGGCGTAGCCGTCCCTGCAGCGGTAGGTCACCGTGGTGCCCCGGGGGAAGGTGTCTGAGGCCTGGGCACTGTGCTGCCCGTTGGCGATGTTGGGTGCCCGGGGACACTTCACCTCTGGAAAGGGAACAGGCATTGCTGAATTAGCTATGTACCATTTTGCACGTTATCCAAACTGCCAGGGTAATATCCTGAATGCTGCTCAGTCATTGCTCTATTTCCCGTGCCAATGTATTAGTTAACAGAAAAGCTCAGCCACACCAAGATTATTTATCACATTGTAGCTGGAGGGAATTGCTAATAATGAAAACATTTCCTGACATAAAAGTTTACATCTGAACATACAAAAACAATGGGAGTGGGAAGCTGTGAATCCTTCCTGTTCCCATTTCATATCACAGAAGCTGCTAGCAGGAAGCAAACAGGGAAAGTGTCCTGCTTTGGGCTATAAGCAGAATCAGCAAATTCCCCATCGGGAAGCAGACATTGCCACTTCCCTGCAGCTGGCCTGCTCATCGTTTGCACGTTAGAGGATTTGCAGCCTCCTGCGGCAGCACAGGGAACACAAAGACCACAGCACACAAGAAGATCAGGCGGGATCTTAATATCTTCACCTCCCTCTCAAAGCCCAGGACAGAGCAGACTACACTCAGCCTTATTTCCCATCCTAGCAGCAAGCTACTTTTGAGCTGATGATGTCCCCCTGGAAGTGCATTGATTGAGAAGCAAGATGCACCCAGGCTTTGCTTTCCCACTGAATTTGAGAGGACACAAGAGGGAGCTTTTCCCCTGCGGTCGTTACTGTTCACACCCCTGTACAGGGACACTTGCCCTTTTTGCAGCTCGGCAGGGGTGGACTCCACTGGAAATCGGCTCCGCACACGGCTGCGCCGGAGCCGTGCATGGCGTAGCCGGGATCGCACGCAAAGCTCACGGTGTCCCCGCGCCTGTAGACCTGGAGAGCAGGGGGCAATCTCCTCCCATTCTTGATGTACGGGATTGGGCATTGACCATCTGGAAAAGGGAGAGAAATAGCAGCATTTAGCTACACAGCTCTCAAGCCTCTTGTACCCATGAAGGTTTCCCTGTCGCTTTTTGAACGGTGACCTCCCTGGGGAAGAGCTCCGTCCTTCACGTGGGGGACAGGCTGTGAATGGTGACAGTGAAGGGGACAGGGTGGCAACGGGGACCCATGGGGACAACATGGGGACAGATGGGTTGGGACAGCAGGGTACAGGTTGGGACCAAGAAACGGGGACAGTTGGGGACAGATGGGGATAGACATGAGGGGACATGAGGGGACACATGGGGACACTTGGGGACAACAGGACGGTTGGGGATGGGGACAGGCTGGGGCAGTTGGGGCGTTTGGGAACAGTTGGGGACAGGGGAGAGTTGGGGATCAGGAGAAGGTTGGGGACAAGGGACAGTTGGGGATAAGGGGACAGTTGGGGACAATGGGGACAATTGGCGACAAGGTGACAGTTGGGGATCAGTAGGTGGGGACAACTGGGGACAGTTGGGGACAGTTGAGGACCAGGAGATGGTTGGGGACAAAGGGACAGTTGGGGACAGCTGGGGACAAGGGAATAGTTGGGGATCAGGAGATGGTTGGGGACAAGGGGCAGTTGGGGATAAGGGGAGAGTTGGGGACAATGGGGACAGTTGGGGATCAGTAGGTGGGGACAATTGGGGACAATTGGGGACAGTTGGGGACCAGGAGATGGTTGGGGACAAAGGGACAGCAACCTGAGCTGGGATGGCTCTACTGGGCTGCAGGATGATCCCAGCCACTTCCCCAGTGGCAGAGCAGGGACACGGGGTCTATTTTGGTGGCACTAAAAGGCGCTCCAGACCTTGCTGCTTCCCCCTAAAGGCCCAAGAGTGCCTGGACACATCTGGAGCCAGCGTGACCTGTCGCCTTGCGCTAGCACCACGCATCTTCATCTGATCTTTGCCACGGAAACGCCGGGAAGATTTGACCAGGAGTAGAAGCTGGCTACGCTCTGAGGGCTCCTCTGAGGAGGGAAGGAGCCGAGGCGGGGGGACAGCGCCGTACGCACCGCACCGCGGCGGGGGCCCGCTCCACGCGCCCGTGCGCCCGTCCTTCGTCACGCAGTAGATCGAGGACTCGCCGACTCGAGTGTAGCCTGAGTCGCACGTGTACGTGACGACCGATCCAGCAGGAAATGTGCGCATGAACCTGCCCGTGTGCCTCCCGTGGGGAATCTCCGGCGGCGGGCTGCACTGCATGCCTGCAGGGATAAGAGTCAGCGCGAGCGGAGCGGCGGCGCTAGGTAAATATTTGCGCCGGACACAGGAATGCAGCAAGAACGCGAAACAGGCGGGCTGCGGCGACGGGCGGCGACGTCGCAGAGCAGCAGGGTGGAGGCAAGCGCGTAAAAATAAGCATTGCAAAAGGAAATGCAACTTAATCCTTCTACAACGCGTTGGTTGGGGACAATTCATCCTTTCTCCCCCAAGCCACCCCTTTCCACCTGCGCGTTGCTGCCCGGCGAGGAGGCTTTTGGGGGGATTCCCACAAGAATTATGTTATTTAAAGAGCCTTTTTGACTCGCTCGAGGTGATGGGAAGGTGTTCAGCCCCCTCCGTGTCCCCTGCTTACCTTGTGCCTGCGCCCGGGCGGCCGCGAGCAGCACCAGGGCGCCCAGGAGGCGGCGGGCGCCGGCGGGCTGCGCGGCGGTGCGTTTCCCTCCGCTAAATCCTAACGTCCCTTCACCGGGGGTTGGGGGTTGACAGCGGCGCTGGTGAGGCGGGCGAGGCTGGGCTCAGGCGGAGCCGGCACCTTCGAGCCGTGTTGGTGCGCTGAGGGGCGTCGGGGCCCTTGGCCGGGAGCAGAGGGCAGAGCTTCCTGAAACCCAGCAAGGGCAAAGCCTGGAGCCAGGGTGACCCTGCCCTGGGTACCGACTGTCCCTGCCGAAAACGGTGTCGGGGACCGGGTAGGTTGAGAGAGGGGCTGGGAGAGCCAGGGAAGTGACTGTGCCCCTGTTCTTGACGCTTGCCAGAGCACGTCCTGAATAGGCTGCCGGCGTTGGGCTCCTGGCGTGGGGAGATGTTAGCACAAACACAAAAATCCCCGCAAGGGTAAGTAAGCATGGAGGGAGGTTGCTGAGAGACATTGTGCCATCTCTATCCTTGGAAGATTTCAGGAACCACCTGGGCAAGGCCCTGCGCAGCCTGCTCTGAAGAGGTGGTAGTAATGGGGCTTCGCGAGGAAATGGGCTTCAGAGAAAATCCCCGCTTGATTCGTTTGTTTACGTGTGTTAGTGTCAGGTGTTCTTTACCTGTGACTTGATGTTCTTCATTTGCATGAAGCTGAAAACACAGATACTGATCTGGTTGTGGAGAAAGAGCTCCAGGTTTTTGTTCAGAAAGCTTTTGCAAATGCAGATATAGGCTGATAAAACTCCAGCTGTACCTGGCACATCGCCTTTCCTTGAGAATTCAGGAGTTCTGTCCTAAAATGAAAAAAAAGATGTCAATTCAGGTCATTCTGAAAACTTTTTTTGTTTTCACAGAGACATTTGTTTTTATTTTAATATGGATATATGAGAGTAAGATATTTATGTGTTGCCTTCAGATTGTAGTTTTAAAAATATCGCTAATCTCTGGCCCCATGGGATACCACATCCAGGTTTGACCTGCACGTCAAAAATGCATCGGTCTCGTGATGCAAAACACTGAACTGCCTCGATTTAGCCTATTTCTAATTTGTTCAAAAATCCTTAATAGAGGTAGTTTGTAGATATTGTTTTCAGTAAGTTACCCTCTGTACAATCTAACTTTGTGCCAGCTGAGGTACTAGTGTTTTCCTGTTTTCCAGCATAAAGTGGGTATTGTGCTGTATTGTGCTCTTTCGTTTGACGTGATGTTAATATAGTACTCTTGATGCAGTTTGAATCAAGTGGCCTGGTATTTGGTGCACCATGGTTTTGGTGTGCGGCTGCACGAGCAGCTCGAGCCTTCTCTACCTTTACAGATTTTTATTGTCATTTCTCTCTCCTCCCTCTCCCCGCCCCCGAAATCCCCAAGACAACCCACCCCTTTGTTTTTGCCTTTGAGCATCCTGTGCTGCGCAGATTAACCAAGAGAGGGAGCTCAAAAGCTGCTCTTCACCAGTAGACCGGGCGTGTTTGCAAGTAACGCTCAACCCGTTAATGGGACCAGTGAATTAGTTTTTTTTTTTTTTTAAAGTGTGCAAATAAAAGATTATAAGCAGTTCCAAGGCCTTATAATTAGTTCCAAGGAAGATGTCTTTATCTTCAGGGACAGTCGTGCATGATTACTTAAAAAATCTAAAGCTTTTTCCTTATTTTGTTTCAAATGGAAAAAAAAAAAGGAGGAGCATTTTATGACAACTTTGTATACTTCTGATTTTAGATTCAAACATTGAAATTCTCGAAGATCAGTTTGATGAACTTCTTGTAGAGATAGCAAGAAAACGTAAGCAGTGGCCTAAAAAGATAGTAATGCATGCTGTCCAGACCATGAAAGACGAGCAAGAGATGTTGGTGAGTAACCTAAAATTTTCTGCAAACTTCGCGTAGAGTAGTTGCTGATCATAAGTAGCTAGGGGAATTCACTAAATGTTGATTCGTAAATTCCTTTCCATGGTTGTTTTGATTTATTTTTTCAAATAACAAAGTCATTTCTTTGCATTAATTTGCCTTAATTTGCTCTTGAGTAAATTGGAGGTTGCCGCGAAGTCTTGTAAAGTATGAGTGGTTTGGGGCTGTGGCAGTTTGGCAAGTTACTCGCGCAGGTTGCTTCAACAGAATTACTCATGGGTTAGAAGACAGTGTGTCCCTATTTATCTTGTCATATTAGGGTTTCTGAAATCCTTGGCTGAAGGCTGCTCTTGAAGTGTTAAATGTTATGATATATATAGGGAAATACTATCGTGCAGCGTATGGCTTTCTAAAGATGTCTGAGTTTTTCCTGAGCCCCTTTGTTGGATACGCAAGTATTCAGTAAAGAAGGGGAAAAAAGGTCAATAAATGCAGTTTTATCAGTTTTGTGGCATTGAGAGTAAAATTACTCCTGCCATAAAACAACCCACTTGCATTCTTGGATGCTAAATTTCAGTTTTGCAGCTCTGCTAAGTCTGCCTTTTCCTTATCTGTTAACTAATCAGGGACCAACTTTCTTTCCATCATTTATGTCATCCTAAAAAGACTTTTTTTTTTTTTTCTTTTTGTTTATTTATTTTTTCCTGTCTCTTATTAATGTATTTGTCCTTTGGCTGCATTTTTAAACTTTAATGCTTTAGTGTCTGGCTTTATAATATGATTTTGAAGAAAAAAATCAGCTCAGACTAGGAGTAAAGGCTTGGATTTTTTTAAAAGAACTGGTGGTTCTTTGAGCCATTTCAATTGACGGACTTATGCTTGTAATCAAATACTGTTCAGAGGCTCCAGTTGAGGTAGAAGATACGAACATTTGCCACATAAATCTATAAGTATTTCCTCTTTTTTTCTTCTTTTTCTCCTTTCCTGTCCTCTGTTAGTTTCACCTTGCATATATTGTACTATCAGCCTTCCACAGGCAAGCAGTTACTGCTTTTTTCATAGGTTTCTGCCTCACTAAAGACTTCAGAATTGCCTTTTTCAAATGCATTTTTCCAGTCGGAAGCCTGGGACTCATTCATACAGGAATGAACTGCACACTCGCTAGAGGAGAGTGGCTGAGGAAAGGCTAGCATTATACACTACTGTCACGTATAGGGCTGCTGTAGCATACAGGAACTAGGTTAGGGAAGACAAAGCCCTCCTGGAGTTGATTCTTGCAAGGAGCATGAAGTGCACCAAGAAGGACTTCTGTAGGTCTATCAACAGCAGAAGGAAGACAACTGAAAATGTTGGTCCTCTGCTCAATGAGGCAGGTGACAAAGAGCATTGAAAAGACTGAGGTATTTAGTGCTTTCTCTGCCTTAGTCTCTAAGCATTAAGACTGTCCTTCTGGAAATACAGGCCCCTGGAACCTGTGGGGAAGTCTGGGGCAAGGAAGATTCACCCTTGGTAGAGGAGGGTCAAACTAGGGAACTTTTAACCAAACTGGAAGTAGACAAGTCCTTGGGACCTGATGGGATGTACCCACAAGTGCTGAGGGAGTTTGGCTCATGCTCATGTTATTGTTTGGCTACTCAACTGCCTTTTAAAGGTCATGGCAATCAGAGGAGGTTCTTGAGAGCTACAAGAAAGCAAATGTTGCTTCTGCCTTCAAGGAGAGCAAGAAGGAACTTCGATCAAATGGGATCTGGAATTCTGGCATTTGCCTTGCACCAGTACAGGCAGGAAACCAACCAGCTGGAGAGCAGCTTTGCAGAGAAGGTCGAACCTGGGCCAGCAGCACTCCCTCGCAGCAAAGACCAGCAGTACCCTGGGTTGCATCGAGCAGAGTTGCCAGCAAGTCAAGGGAGGTGATTCTTTCACTACTCAACCTTGGTGAGGCCCCACCTGGAAGGCTGAGTCCAGGGCTGGGCTCCACAGTGCAAGGAAGACATGGACATACTGCAGCAAGCCAAGTGAAAGACCACAGAGGTGACCAAGGGACTGGAACATCTGATGTGTGACGAGGTGGAGGGAGCTGGAACTGCTCAGCATCAAGAGAAGGCTCTGGAGATCTTACCAATGAACATAAATACTTTTTGAAGTGTGGGTAAAGAGAGCCAGAGTCTTCTCAGTGGTGCCCAGGGACAGAGCAAGAGGAAAAGGGGACAAATGGAAAGACAGGAAATGCCATTTAAACATAAGAAAAAAATATTAATCTGATTAGTTAGTCTAACACTGGAACAAATTCCTTGGGAAGCTGCTGGAGTGTCCAGCTTCAGTGATAGTTTGCTATTGTATAGCCCAAAGATTTGATATCACCTTTTAATCTTTTTTGCAAAGGGAAAGCGCTCTTCCAGTAGAGGAATATTTAGCATGCCTCTCAGCCTGCCCTTCTTCTGTGGCTGATCCTTTCAGATTTTACAGCAACACAACCGGATGATTATTTTAGTTACGTGTCTGCAACATATGGGAAGTTTCTAGTGTATCTATAAATGAAGTGGCTTTTTTTCCTCTCAGCACTTTCTCTGCTGCTTCTAGTACTTTCCTTGTTGAGTGAGGAGTTCTCATGTTCTTTTTATGCCCTCACTAAGATGAAGAGTATTGTCTGACATGAGGTAACTATGAAGATGCTGCACATAACAGAGGTTTAACTAGAGAGAACTGTTCCTTTAGTGTGGTGATCTCCTTATACCTGAGAAAGCAAGGCTCCTCCTGAAAGTTTTCAGTCGATAGTCCTGCAGTGTTTTTTGAGCTAATGCAAGCTTTCTTCTGTCTGGAACTGTTACTGTAGACTTGCTAATAATACGTAAACTGTGAAAATTCTGCTGAATAGAACTACAAGGAGGAATAAATAATTTTCTTCCTTTTTTTGGCTCAAGAAGAATGAGGGATATCTCTTAAGAGGATAAAAATATTTCACTTAAAGATGATACACCTTATGTTTCTTTGTTTTGCTTTGTTTCCGCTTTCCCCAGCAGTCTCTTACTTACAATTCCACTTTGACTAAGACTAAACATTATGACTTTGTCACCATTAACTGATGTCAAGTCATAAGATGCACAGTAGGGCCAAAGAGCCAGAGACCCTGGTTTGTGAAGGAGAATGATCTTATTCAGGCATAAATACTTGCAGAGAAATAATATAGTCATTTAAAGTAGTTTTCTTTTCCTTAGCTTTTTGTATAAATGTAGCCTTTGTTCAAGTTTGCTTGCTCTGTGAAAACGTACCAATTTCGTGAATGGTTCCTTAGAAGTCACAGCAATTTTCTTTCCTCAGTTGTGCAGCAGATGGCAATGCTTCATCCAAAATGGCTGGATTTTAGTCTAGAAATCCTCACACGTTAATAATTAGAATTTTAAAAAATAAAATAAGTTTTGGAGTGAGCATGTTAACTGTGTTAACCACAATCCTGTTTACAGTAACTGACATGAAATATGCATACAATGTTCTCTTTGTCTAAACACCACCACCATCTCCTAACTGTCTACGTATTACAGCAAGAGGATATTTCAGATTTTCTTTTTTTTTTTTTTTTTTATATATATGCAGAAGCTCTACCAGCCTGTTGTAACTCCAGACGAGATAAAATCACCACCTTCCCAAGGTAAAGATTCCTTAAGAGAGGGCAGCTGTGTTGAGAGAATACTACCTACCTTGCTGCCTGTTCATCTTTAAGAAGTTTTCTTTCTTCAAATAGTTCAGCAAAACAGCCAGAAGTTTTTCATAGCTGAATATATTACCACATCAATTTATTAAAAATTATCCAGCTTTCTTGATGCTGTGCGCTGCTAGGCACGACATCATGCAAAGTTGAAAAGTGAGGTTACGGAACCTCTCTGTGGATTGCTGCACACCGCATAAAACTGCTGTAACAAACAGCATTGGTAAGTGGGATTTGAGGAGCAAAGCTTAAGCTTCCAGGTCTGAGTCTGCTGATCTGAGTTTCCTCTGGGCCCTGTTCCCTCTTTGCAAGCAATAGGAGACATTGCTTCCAGAAATGCCAACTTGTGCAGCAGAGCACCACCAGGAGCAGTGAAGCTTCCCTTCATGTTCAGTTTCTTTTAGCTTTTGATATCCAGATCCATGCTCTGTGATGTGAATGTGTTGCTCCTTGACAGCTTACACTAAGATGCTGCCTTTTCAGGATGGGTAACAGTGAAGTCCTAACCCCGACAACACAGTTTGTGTTGAATTTTAGTATCTATGTAGTCTTTGGGAAGTTTATGTATCCCAGTTTAGCAAGTACAGTGGCCAGAAACCAAAAATGTTTAGATTACTCAATACCTTTCATTTCCTTTTTTCGTTTCCCCATGTTTTGGGAAGCCTTGAACACTGAGGAATATAATCTTGTCCATGTAAAGCTCAACTCCTGCAGGCAAATTTCTTTTAACTGCGTATCCGTCTTTCTGTATATCTGGATTAATTTAAATAATTTTTTGTGTTTTGTTTTTTATTCCTTCACTGGAACTTCATAGGATCACCAGTGTTCTAATCTCCATATCCTATTGTAAACAGTCTTTATTAAGGACATAATTTTCTTTTAGAGAGTGCCCCTTCGTTAGTCTGTGTTGTGTATTTAAAGAGGATGCTACTTCATTATTTTTCCCTGCAAATGCTGAATGATGGTGCGTTTTAGCCTCCATTGATTACAGTTTCCTAAAACATGTCTAATTAGTACATCGTGCATATGGGCAGACATCTGAATTTTTGTCTCTTGCCACTTGCTTATCTTTCAGCAAGAGGTCACTAACACTTTGCACTAGAATATAATGATTGACCTAAATCATCTTCAATAGCACCAGTGAGGTTGCTACTAAAAATAGTAAGAATAGTATAGTAAAATACATAGCATAATTTAAAAAAAAAAAAGTAAGAATAGTAAGTAGGAGATGGAGACTAGTTAGTTCCGAACAGCACGCTTGGTGGAAAGTTTTTATTGATATCGTAGCTTTGCAGAGAATTCTACAGGGAAAAATGAGAGAGAATATGTGAGCTTGTTTGATTTCCAAATTTCAAATACAATTTTTGTTTCTTGTGTTTTGTCTAACCTGTAGGCTTTCTAAGTAAAGAACTTTGTGGCTTGCTGTAGCAGAGACTTCTAAGCACTGTTGCATATTTAGTGGTTAAGAATAATAATAGCAAGATAAAACGCAACAGCTGTCAAGCCCAAAGCTATAATGCTACAAGTAATTTGCAATATAGATGGTTTTGCAAGTGAAGGGAATGTGCTGCAGGTTATACTGGGACTCTGCAACTTCTCTGTGAGGTGAATAGCAAGCAAGGGGTTGTATTTCAGAAGTTCACTTTGTTTGTTTGTTGCTAGATACCTACATGGCAGAGCTGAAGCAGCTGACAGAAACAGCATTCAAACAGATCAGTGACATAATGAAGGTGAGATCTCTGTGTACTCCAAGAGGATATGCTCTTTTTTTCCTTGATGTGATAAAATGTCATCAAAAACGATTTCTAACCAATCTTAGTTTATAATTTTGTACCAAAGAAAGCCTGTGTACTCTTTAAGCAAGTACTCCTTTAGTTTGGGACTGCTGAAGATGTATCTATAATGCATTCCTTCCTCAGCCAGGAGCAAGGAAGATTGTCCTCTGCCTATAGAAAATATTTTTATGGGGATTCCAGAACCTGCAACATGGGAAAAATTAAAACATTTTCACAACAGACCTGTCCAACATCATGTAACATGTGATGCTCATTACTGTGATACCAGCTTAGACGTGTGCTTCTAAGACGCATGCCTGTTCTTCTCATATTTATTCAGCTTGGAGGTGAAACTTGCGTGGAAAGCTCTTTGCGTGACCTGTGCATGTCACGTATCACTGCTGGGCTGGTAGCTCTGGCTTCTTAGCCTTCTGTCACCATAAGGTGCAGCTCTGCAAGTGCTGGTGCTTCTTTGCCTGTCGGCTCCTAATCAGCATGTTGTGTTCGCTGCAATTCTGGCTTTTCCCATGTAATGTGAGGTACTTGCATTTGTTTTTGCAGTCTTTCCCAGCACTCATAGAAAGAGCAGAAGGTTTTTCCCAAGCATTAACTTGGCAACCAACCTTGGAGCTCTGCAAGCTGCAGCAAAAGGTCTTTGCTGACTGTCAGATGAAGGGGGAAGATAACGCCAAGAACGCCCTCCTGCCAGTAGAAGTCACACCAGCGAACACTGATACCAACAAAGACACTTACCTTTTCTTGAAAAGGAAGAGAACTACAGATCCACCCCTAGCAAAACGCTATCCACTGCGTCGCAGGAAAATTACTCTCAGCACCTGAATTTCTCATGTAGCATTTTGAGATTTGAAACGCAGTTGTTCTCTTGTTCAGTGTGTGATTTTTCTTTTCCCTCTAATTCAGTGCTATTCCTAAGAACTTTCTGTCTGTGATTTTTTTCTTAAATAGTTCTCCTCTTAATGTGACGCTGCTAGTCTATGAAAGCCTAAGCACATCAGTAGCACCTATTCAGCAAGTGTACTCTCTTTTCTTGCACTTTTATTAGAGGGCTGACCGTGGGTCCTGATGTTTCAGAGAGCTGTGCACATGCTTCGTGCATGTGGGCAGTCTTTTTGTAGCTCACTGCTCACTTACATGAAGCACGTGCCTAAAGAGGCTGGAGAGTCTCTCTTTCTCCAAATACACCTTGCACTCATTTGAGAGACTGTTTTTCTTTACTAAATGAAGAAAAAAAAGAGTTTTATAATAGAATACATTAAAAACACCATTTTATTGTGGTGTTAGAGTTTAGAAAATCCACATGTAAGTATGAAATTGGTCCCTGCTATTAGACTTTTCCTGAATTTAGGTTGACTGGACTTATTTATAGTCATGTTTGTTTAAGTGCAGAGTTTTTTTAGTTGTATATATTTACCTGCAGTATGCTATTCTGAACAAGAATGGACCATACACATCTTCTCTGATATTTTCATTTCATGTAATCCAAATTTGCAGTCTGGGGGTTTCCTGGACATTATTTCTACACATTATAGGATCTTGACTTTGGTCATGTATACATCTGTGATATTTGACTAAACTTTTAAAATCAGTGTAGAGTGACAGTAAATGGGGTAAGTTGAGCTATCCTACACTATTTTTTTTTTTCACACATTCGTACCTAGACAATTGCACAGTGCTACTAAACTGAGCAGCATGACTTAACTGTTCATAAATTCTGGCTTATGCTTGCAGCATATACTCATGTCTAATGTATGTTTTCTCACACAGTAACTTGAGTTTTTTTGAAAGGTTTTATTAATAGAATGTACTGTAGTAAGAAGGCGGTCCAACTTAGTATTTAAGAATCTGAAAAAAAATTCAAGAAAATGTGTGACAAATTTTAGCATCATTAGATTTAAAAAGATGAACATCAGCATCTGTTCTGAGGTTTTGTATAGGTAATCACATGTAAATACTTGTTTTAGATTGCTTTTGTATATATGAAGTACTGTCCTTATATAAAGCAAATTAAATCAATTAAGAAAGATCAAAGTTTCAGATCGTGTTGTGCCTTCTAATCCTGGCATTAGTGTAGTCACCCTTCAGAGGACATCTGTGTTAAATTCTGGCTTGAGTAACTGAAGTAGTTCCTTTTAGTGCCTTTGAACTCGCAACTGTTATTAATCTCAGGGCTACAAAGCCTCTAATATAAGAGAAGACGGGATGTGTGAGGGACTGGAACAGCAGAGCTGGGAACGTGGGGCCGGCACTGTTTTTCACGCAGCGAGTTGCTGTTTCCGCTTCTTGGAGTTCGTGAGCTCCTGTCGGGGCTGAAGATCGTAACCATCCCTTTCTCCATCAAGATCCACACTCTTTATTCTGACTTTTTCTAGACTAAGGTGTGCATGGTGAGATTCACGTGTCTACCATCATGGAGTATGAGCGTTTTCTGTATTGATAGAGAAGGTCAGGGAATCCTGGATGGACAGTTAAAGAAAATGTCTAGGATTTTTGAGGAATAGGTGTGTTGAGCTAAAAAGGTCAACAGAAGACAAATGTTTTAAGAAACAGGGAGGGGGAGCACTGTGGATTAATTCACTTTCAGGTCTTAACGAATTCATCCTACAGTGCACATTAACACTTAACCTAGGAGGCTGCAGGTCAGTTGGACTGTGTGGGATTTGAAAGAGGTGAAAATGGATGCCTGGTAGCTTGAGCCAGGGCTTGAGCCAGGGCCATCGTGCCTTGTTCTGCACTCCTCATTTCAATCACAGCTGGATGGAAAAAGAAAACATCTGGAAACACTGGCTATAAAGAAGGATAAAGAAAAATCAATAGAAAATCCCAAGTGCACCATTTAAACTGTGAGTTCAGGGAACCCTGGGGCCGCTTCTGGCTGTGGGGGGTGGAAGGTGTCAGGGGCCCCCTCTTGAAATGAGGATCAGGTGAAGAGCTGAACTCAGCACAGGAGTGGTCAGCTATTTAAGAAGTCTGCATCAGTAACTTCTTGCAACAAACAATGTCTGGGATAGATTTTTCCCCACTGTCAAAATATTTATTTCACATTTTCACATTCTAACAGTGCTGTGTCCTCTAGTTAACTTTTCATAGAAATCTGCGATGTTGTGCAAGACAAGTGTCTAATCAGGTTTCTAACGAAATGTCACAACCTTCAAGCTTCTTATTTTTAACTTGGGTGATCTGGTATTGCATCAAGAAATGTCTGGTCGTTTTTCTTAATATAGCCCTTGTAAGACTTTTGTAAGACAGCTCAATGGCGATGCCTCCTTGGGAACATTTGCAAACGGCTTTTGAATTTCTTAGCTCCAGAAGTCTTCCTGTGGGCACCAAGGATACTATGGAAGATTGGGCCTGTGGTGTTCAGAACCCGCCGCTCTTCAGAAGAGCTGCGTTGCTTTAAACTGCATTGAGCAACCCTGAATGTGTGTAGGTTGCTTCACTGCAGACAGAAATCACCAATAAAACTGCCACTATAAAATGTGAACTCAGCTGAATAGTCTGCTTTCTGGACTCCTGTGTAGATACGCTTTGCCGTTACTGCTGCGTTACTTGGAATTACTGTGTAGGCATTTCTACAGATGCAGCAGAGATAACTTTAACACCAAGCAGAAACTTGTTCCCATAAGCAAATTTTGAGTTTTCATTTCCTTTGTTGCATTGAACAAGAGTGGACCATCCTCGGGCTCAGAGGGACTTTTCTGTGACTTGTCCTATATTTGCGGGATCCTGGAAGCTGCCTTTCTCTGCAGTATTCGGAAGGCATTGGCTTTTGCCAGGAGTTACTCGGCAGGGTAGTTATACAGCACTAACAAGTCCTTGGTAAACTGGTCAGCACTTGGTTCAGTCAGATCGTGTGCTGTGCAGGTGCCGTTAATAGCAGTATTGCTGCTGGAGAAGCACGGGAGCTCCATGCAGAGCACACTGACAGTCCCTCTGTGAGGAGGGAGCTTTTTTTTTTCCCCTCAAATCACTCATTTGCTCATAGATAGTTTTTGCAAGAGAGAATATACCTGTTCTCTGAGCTCATGCAAATACTGACTTCTAATCCTACGCTTTGTTTAAAATGTGCTTAAGCTGCAAAGACAAGGAACATAGTGCTCTCTTCTTAAGCAACTGTCCCAACCAATTCTCCACTCATGCCTGTATTTACTCCTTTAACTCCACGATGAGTGTTTTAAGGCAAAACTGGACCGTTTCCAAAGGCTGAGCGCAACCCGCCCTGTGACTACTATGCCCTCTGGCTATGCCGTTGCCCTCAGCGGGACAGTGCCCGGGAGCCTGCGCCCTCTGCCTCCTGGTGCGCCCCCGTGGCAGATGAAGTGCAGAGGGAGCAGGAACGGAACCCAGGGCAGTCTGCGGTTGTGGCACTTTGGCAAGAAAGCCAAAGAAGCCCTTGTGGTTTGTGGCTCCAGGGTCCGCGAGCGTGGGGAAGGCTCATGGGCACTCAGTCCTTGTGGGCAACAGACTCTGGGAAGGGTAAAGCAGAGCCTTGGTGGCCTGGAAAACGGAGAGCAAAGCTGCTGCAAGGTGGAGCAGCTGGGGAGAAGGGCTTCCCGGGGGGAAGCCCCATTCAGGTCTTTCAGTAATACTGAGCAAGCGGATGGTCCCCGAGTCACCAGGAAACTTGCGGTAGAGCAGAGGCTTCGGTTGGGCTCCAGGCAGCGCGGTTCTCTCACGCTCGGCACGAACTGTTAGCCAGATCTTCCTGAAAGGATAGTCTATATTTACTCAGTTCGCAAACTTTGCAACCTGATGATCAGCTAAGTCTGTGTGAGTTGAGTGTGACTCAAACTTCTGGGGAAACCAGAAAAATAGGGAAGTGTCCAAGTTAGTAATTTAAGATACCTGGGGCATTGCAACTGGCTGCACTGCAGTTTGGGGGCACTTTCCCTCACATGGATGTGCTTTTCCATGCGAGTTGAGCACAACCAGAGCGCACATTAGGCACCACACAAATATATGTACAGTGCAGCAAGGATGGTGCCACATATCTATCAGTGCAAACAGGCATTCCCTTCCCTTAGAGAAGAGGGATGGATCGGTTAAGTGTTCAAAAAGTGTTTGGCAAAGTAAACATTACTTGGAAGGAAGAAAATGGTTTGGAAGGATGAGAACCACAGTTGCACTGAAACGCTGCTGGGCAGAGACTCGGCTTTGAGGCGCCTGCACGTTCAGCATTGCCTTGCTTTGCCTTTACAAGAAACGTGCGGCATTTCCTTATTATTTAAGGGAACAGGACGAGTAGCGAAAGTGAAAATGTTTTCATCCCAGCACTGATGCCTCCTCCTCACGCCAGGGAATGCGGGCTCCTCCCGCCGCCGCGTCTCCGAGGTCCGCGCCGCCTGGAAGCCCATGTCGCTGCACGCGCTCAGCTGCGGCCACGGGGTGAGTCCGGCTCTGCCGGGGCCGCTGCTCGCTCGCCATGAG
>JAWLRI010000928.1:2155347-2172486 GCA_034781795.1 Crypturellus tataupa | reverse complement strand
AAAAGAGTGGGAAGACTTGTTAGTAGAGGTGAAAAGCCTATCGAGCTGGGTGATAGCTGGTTGCCTGTGAGACGAATATAAGTTCTCCCTTAATTTTACCCCCCCCCCCCCAAGACCCGACTACTCTCCCGTGGAAATTAAGAGCAATTTAAGGGAGGTACAGCTCCCTTAAAAAAGAATACAATCTCCCCCAGAGGATAAGAACACCCACCCCCCAATCTGTAGGCCCTCAAGCAGCCACCAACAAAGAATGCGTCAAAGCTCTTTACCCTAAAAAATCTAAAAGCACACACGACTCCCTCACCCCCAACAGGCTAACCTATCAAGAATAGGAGCATTAATGCTAGAATAAGTAACCAAGGAACCCCCTTCTAAAGCACAGACTTACATCCAACATTATTAACAGACTAATTAATACCCCTACTAACCCAAGCCCAAATATTTAATTAAACTGTTAGACCAACCCAGGAGTGCATAACTAGAAAGATTCAAACCTGTAAAAGGAACTAGGCAAACCCAAGGCCCGACTGTTTACCAAAAACACAGCCTTCAGCAAACCAAGTATTGAAGGTGACGCCTGCCCAGTGACATAAAGTTTAACGGCCGCGGTATCCTAACCGTGCAAAGGTAGCGCAATCAATTGTCCCATAAATCGAGACTTGTATGAATGGCCAAACGAGGTCTTAACTGTCTCTTACAGGTAATCAGTGAAATTGATCTCCCTGTGCAAAAGCAGGGATAAACCCATAAGACGAGAAGACCCTGTGGAACTTAAAAACCAACGACCAACCCAGACCAAACCAAAACCCACCAGGCCTACCACCAAAAATAACTGGTCCGTATTTTTTCGGTTGGGGCGACCTTGGAGTAAAACAAATCCTCCAAAAATAAGACCACCCCTCTTCACCAAGATCAACGACTCAACGTACTAATAGTAACCAGACCCAGCACAGCTGATCAATGGACCAAGCTACCCCAGGGATAACAGCGCAATCCCCTTCAAGAGCCCATATCGACAAGGGGGTTTACGACCTCGATGTTGGATCAGGACATCCTAATGGCGCAGCCGCTATTAAGGGTTCGTTTGTTCAACGATTAATTAGTCCTACGTGATCTGAGTTCAGACCGGAGCAATCCAGGTCGGTTTCTATCTATGATTAAACTCCTCCTAGTACGAAAGGACCGGAGGAGTAAGGCCAATACCCCAAGCACGCCTTCCCTAAAAGTAATGAACACATCTAAATTACCAAAAGGAACCCCTCCCCCCTCCTAGACAAGGACAGCTAGCGTGGCAGAGCTCGGCAAATGCAAAAGGCTTAAGCCCTTTACCCAGAGGTTCAAGTCCTCTCCCTAGCCCCATGATCTACCTCATCACATCCCTCTCATACATAATCCCCGTCCTAATTGCTGTAGCCTTCCTAACACTAACTGAACGAAAAATCCTAAGCTACATACAGGCCCGAAAAGGGCCAAATATCGTGGGCCCATTTGGACTACTACAGCCAATTGCAGACGGAGTAAAACTCTTCACCAAAGAACCAATCCGCCCTTCCACATCATCCCCACTGCTTTTCGTTACAACCCCAGTCCTAGCCCTACTTTTAGCACTTACAATTTGAATCCCACTTCCCCTCCCGTTCCCCCTCACAGACCTAAACCTAGGACTTCTCTTTCTCCTAGCCATGTCAAGCCTAGCAGTATACTCAATCCTATGATCGGGCTGAGCCTCAAATTCAAAATACGCACTAATCGGGGCACTTCGAGCAGTAGCACAGACCATCTCCTACGAAGTAACACTAGCCATAATCCTGCTGTCCATAATCCTACTGAGCGGAAACTACACCCTAACCACACTAACTACCACCCAAGAACCACTATACCTTGCCTTCTCATCATGACCCCTAGCAATAATATGATATATCTCCACCCTAGCCGAAACAAACCGAGCACCCTTCGATCTGACAGAAGGAGAGTCAGAACTAGTCTCAGGATTCAACGTAGAGTACGCTGCAGGGCCATTCGCCCTTTTCTTCTTAGCAGAATACGCAAACATTATACTAATAAACGCATTGACAGTCATCTTATTCCTAAACCCAAGCTCCCTAAACACGTCCATAGAACTATATCCAACTGTCTTAGCAGCAAAAACTCTCCTACTATCCTCAGGATTCCTATGAATCCGCGCCTCATACCCACGATTCCGCTATGACCAACTCATGCACTTACTATGAAAAAACTTTCTCCCCCTAACACTCGCACTATGCCTCTGACACACAAGCCTACCAATCTCCTACGCAGGCCTTCCTCCTTACCTAAGGAAATGTGCCTGAACGCAAAGGGTCACTATGATAAAGTGAACATAGAGGTATACCAATCCTCTCATTTCCTAATGAGGATTAGAAAAGTAGGAATCGAACCTACACAAGAGAGATCAAAACTCCCCATACTTCCTTTATATTATTTCCTAGCAAGGTCAGCTAAAAAAGCTATCGGGCCCATACCCCGAAAATGATGGTTAACCCCCTCCCTCGCTAATGAGTCCTCACGCTAACCTGGTCTTTTCCACAAGCCTAATCCTAGGGACAACAATTACAATTTCAAGCAACCACTGAATAATGGCCTGAACAGGGCTAGAGATCAACACCCTAGCCATTATCCCCTTAATCTCCAAGTCCCACCACCCTCGGGCCACTGAAGCAGCAATTAAATACTTCCTAGTCCAAGCAACTGCATCAACACTACTCCTATTCTCCAGCACAATCAATGCCTGACACACAGGACAATGAGACATCACGCAACTCACCCAACCAACAGCCTCCCTACTACTGACAGCAGCAATTTCAATAAAACTGGGTCTAGTGCCCTTCCACTTCTGATTTCCCGAAGTTCTGCAAGGCTCAACCCCGACCACCGCCCTCCTCCTATCCACACTCATAAAACTGCCCCCAACTACTATCCTACTGCTAGTATCACACTCACTCAACCCAACTCTATTAATCACATTAGCCATCCTATCAGCCGCCTTAGGGGGCTGAATGGGCCTCAATCAAACCCAACTACGAAAAATCCTAGCCTTCTCATCCATCTCCCACCTAGGATGAACGACCATTGTCATAATCTACAGCCCCAAACTAGCCCTACTAGCCTTCTACCTATACTGCCTAATAACCACCCCTATCTTCCTCACCATCAATACAACCAAAGCCCTAAAACTAACAACAATAATAACCTCATGGGCTAAAACACCTGCAGTAAGTGCAACCTTAATACTCACACTACTATCTCTAGCAGGCCTCCCACCCCTCACAGGCTTCCTACCAAAATGACTTATTATTCAAGAACTCACCAAACAAGAAATAACCCCCATAGCCACAACCATTACTATACTATCTCTACTAGGACTATTCTTCTACCTCCGAATAGCATACTACTCTACAATTACCCTCCCACCTAACCCCGTCAACCGCATTAAACAATGACACATCAATAAGCCAACAAACACCCTAATCGCCGTCTCCACATCCGTATCAACTCTCCTCCTACCCCTATCACCTATAATCTCAGCCATACTTTAAGAAACTTAGGATAGACCGTAAACCAAAGGCCTTCAAAGCCTTAAACAAGAGTTAGACCCTCTTAGTTTCTGCTAAGACCCGCAGGACACTACCCTGCATCTCCTGAATGCAACTCAAATACTTTAATTAAGCTAGGGCCTTACCTAGATAGATGGGCCTCGATCCCACAAATATCCTAGTTAACAGCTAGGCGCCCTAAACCAGCGAGCTTCTACCTACCAAACCTAACCACTAGACCCCGGCACACTTCCATGTGCATCAATGAGCTTGCAACTCAACATGAACTTCACTACGGAGTCGATAAGAAGGGGAATTAAACCCCTGTAAAAAGGTCTACAGCCTAACGCCTTGACACTCGGCCATCTTACCCGTGACATATATCAATCGATGACTATTCTCAACCAACCACAAAGACATCGGAACACTATACCTAATCTTCGGGGCATGATCCGGCATAATCGGCACCGCCCTTAGCCTGCTTATCCGGGCAGAGCTCGGACAACCTGGCACCCTCCTAGGAGATGACCAAATCTACAATGTCATTGTCACCGCCCATGCTTTCGTAATAATCTTTTTTATAGTAATACCAATTATAATCGGAGGGTTTGGTAACTGACTAGTTCCACTCATAATTGGAGCCCCGGACATAGCATTTCCCCGCATAAATAACATAAGCTTCTGACTCCTCCCACCCTCCTTCCTCCTACTTCTAGCATCATCCACAGTAGAGGCAGGAGCAGGTACAGGCTGAACTGTATACCCCCCACTAGCCGGCAACCTAGCCCACGCAGGGGCCTCAGTAGACCTAGCCATCTTCTCACTGCATCTAGCAGGAGTTTCATCCATCCTTGGAGCCATCAACTTCATCACTACCGCCATCAACATAAAACCACCGGCCCTATCCCAATACCAAACCCCCTTATTCGTATGATCCGTCCTAATCACAGCAGTCCTACTACTACTATCCCTCCCCGTTCTTGCTGCCGGCATCACCATACTACTAACCGACCGAAACCTAAACACCACATTCTTCGACCCAGCCGGAGGAGGAGACCCGATTCTGTATCAACATCTATTCTGATTCTTCGGACACCCAGAAGTATATATTCTAATCCTCCCTGGATTTGGAATCATCTCGCATGTAGTCACATACTATGCAGGGAAAAAAGAACCCTTTGGCTACATGGGCATAGTATGAGCTATGCTATCCATCGGATTCCTAGGCTTCATTGTATGGGCCCACCACATATTTACAGTAGGTATAGACGTAGACACCCGAGCATACTTCACATCAGCAACAATAATCATCGCTATCCCAACCGGAATCAAAGTCTTCAGCTGACTAGCCACGCTCCATGGTGGAACAATCAAATGAGACCCCCCTATGCTCTGAGCCCTAGGCTTCATCTTCCTATTCACCATTGGAGGCCTAACAGGAATCGTACTAGCAAACTCCTCACTAGACATCGCCCTGCACGACACCTACTACGTAGTAGCCCACTTCCACTACGTGTTATCAATGGGGGCTGTATTCGCCATCCTAGCAGGGTTCACCCACTGATTCCCGCTATTCACTGGATACACCCTACACCCCACCTGAGCCAAAGCCCACTTCGGAGTCATATTCACAGGCGTAAACCTAACCTTCTTCCCTCAACACTTCCTAGGCCTAGCAGGCATACCACGACGATACTCGGACTACCCAGACGCCTACACCATATGAAACACCATGTCTTCAATCGGCTCGCTAATCTCAATAGTAGCCGTAATCATACTCATATTTATCACATGAGAAGCCTTTGCATCAAAACGAAAAATCCAACAACCAGAAATAACAACCACCAACATCGAGTGAATCCACGGCTGCCCTCCCCCCTATCACACCTTCGAAGAACCAGCCTTCGTCCAAGTACAAGAAAGGAAGGAATCGAACCCTCACATGCTGGTTTCAAGCCAACCGCATCAAACCACTTATGCTTCTTTCTTATGAGACGTTAGTAAATCAATTACATAGCCTTGTCAAGGCTAAATAGCAGGTGAAAACCCAGCACATCTCACATGGCCAACCCATCCCAACTAGGATTTCAAGACGCCTCCTCTCCAATTATAGAAGAACTAGTAGAATTCCACGACCACGCCCTAATAGTCGCACTAGCAATTTGCAGCCTAGTCCTTTATCTGCTCGCACTTATACTAATAGAAAAACTGCTATCAAACACCGTAGACGCCCAAGAAGTAGAACTTATCTGAACAATCCTACCAGCCATCGTCCTTATTTTGCTAGCCTTGCCTTCACTCCAAATCCTATACATAATAGATGAACTAGACGAACCGGACCTTACCCTAAAAGCCATCGGACATCAATGGTATTGAACATACGAATATACAGATTTTAAAGACCTCACATTCGACTCCTATATAATCCCCACAACAGATCTCCAACCAGGACACTTCCGGCTACTAGAGGTAGACAATCGCCTAGTAATTCCCATAGAATCCCCCATCCGCATTATCATCACAGCTGACGACGTACTACACTCCTGAGCAATTCCTACTTTAGGAGTAAAAACCGACGCAATCCCAGGACGACTAAACCAAACATCATTCATCACCACCCGACCGGGCATCTTCTACGGACAATGCTCTGAAATCTGTGGGGCCAACCACAGCTACATGCCAATTGTAGTAGAATCCACACCCCTCACCCATTTCGAAAGCTGATCCTCCCTACTATCCTCCTAATCATTAAGAAGCTATGCAACAGCACTAGCCTTTTAAGCTAGAGAAAGAGGCCTACCGACACCTCCTTAATGACATGCCACAGCTAAACCCACACCCATGATTTTTTATCCTACTCATAACATGACTAACCCTGTCACTAATCATTCAACCCAAACTCCTATCATTCCTCCTCACCAACCACATCCACGACAAACCCCTCACAAATACTAAAACACACTCCTGAGCCTGACCATGAACCTAAGCTTCTTCGACCAATTTACAAGCCCATCCCTCCTAGGAATCCCCCTAATCATAATTGCCACATTGTTCCCGGCCCTACTCATCCCAACACCAAACAACCGATGAATCAACAACCGCCTCTCCACCATCCAAACATGATTTCTACATCTCATCACAAAACAACTGATAATCCCACTAAACAAGAAAAGCCACAAATGAGCCCTAACTCTCACATCCCTAATAATACTACTACTCACCATTAACTTGCTAGGCCTGTTACCCTACACCTTCACCCCCACAACCCAACTATCAATAAACATGGCCCTAGCCTTCCCACTTTGACTAGCCACGCTCCTAACAGGACTACGCAACCAACCTTCAATCTCCCTAGGTCACTTACTACCCGAAGGAACACCCACACCACTAATCCCCGTACTAATCATAATCGAAACTACCAGCCTACTAATCCGCCCACTCGCCCTAGGAGTTCGCCTGACCGCAAACCTCACGGCAGGCCACCTGCTAATCCAACTTATCTCTACGGCCGCAATCACCCTGATCCCCATCATACCCACAATCTCTGCCCTAACAACAGCCATCTTATTCTTATTAACTATCCTGGAAGTAGCAGTAGCCATAATCCAAGCTTACGTCTTTGTCCTCTTACTAAGCCTATACTTACAAGAAAACACCTAATGGCCCACCAAGCACACTCATATCATATAGTAGACCCCAGCCCATGACCAATCTTCGGAGCAATAGCCGCCCTACTCACCACCTCAGGCCTTATCATATGATTCCACCACAACTCCTCGCTACTACTCATCCTTGGACTTACCTCTATAACTATAATCACCACACAATGATGACGAGATATTGTCCGAGAAAGCACATTCCAAGGCCACCACACACCGCCCGTTCAAAAAGGACTGCGATACGGAATAGCACTATTCATTACATCAGAAGCATTCTTTTTCCTAGGCTTCTTCTGGGCATTCTTCCACTCCAGCCTAGCCCCAACCCCAGAACTCGGTGGACAATGACCTCCAACAGGAATCATTCCCCTAAACCCCTTAGAAGTTCCACTACTAAACACAGCCATCCTATTAGCCTCAGGCGTCACCGTCACATGAACCCACCACAGCATCTCATCCGGAAACCGAAAACAAGCAATTCAAGCATTAACCCTAACCATCCTACTAGGCTTCTACTTCACAGCCCTTCAGGCAATAGAATACCACGAAACCTCATTTTCAATCGCCGACAGCGTATATGGATCAACCTTCTTTGTCGCCACAGGCTTCCATGGGCTACACGTAATCATCGGGTCATCCTTTTTACTAATCTGCCTACTGCGCCTAATCAAATTCCACTTCACCTCAAACCACCACTTCGGATTCGAAGCAGCAGCCTGATACTGACACTTCGTAGACGTCATTTGACTCTTCCTATACATATCTATCTACTGATGAGGATCATGCCCTCCTAGTATAATAATTACAATTGACTTCCAATCTCTAAAATCTGGTGTAAATCCAGAGAAGGGCAATAAACATAATCACGTTCATGCTTACCCTATCCCTCATTCTAAGCACTGCCCTAATTACACTTAACTTCTGACTTACCCAAATTAACCCAGACTCAGAAAAGCTATCTCCATACGAATGCGGATTCGACCCACTAGGATCCGCCCGCCTTCCCTTCTCTATCCGATTCTTCCTCAGTAGCCATCCTATTCTTGTTATTCGACCTAGAAATTGCCCTCCTACTACCCCTCCCATGAGCCACCCAACTCCAATCCCCCACTACTACCCTAGCCTGAACCTCCACCATCATTCTACTACTCACTCTAGGATTGTTCTACGAATGAACCCAAGGTGGCCTAGAATGGGCAGAATAACCACAGGAAGTTAGTCTAGTAAAGACAGTTGATTTCGACTCAACAGACCATAGCACAACCCTATGACTTCCTTTATGTCCCCTCTCCACCTAAGCTTTTACTCAGCATTCACACTAAGCAGCCTAGGACTAGCATTTCACCGAACACATTTAGTGTCAGCCCTACTATGCCTAGAAAGCATGATACTGTCCATATACATTACCCTCTCAATCTGACCCGTTGAAAACCAAATAGCATCATCCACAATAATACCAATACTCATACTGACATTCTCAGCCTGCGAAGCAGGTACGGGTCTAGCCATACTAGTTGCCACCACACGAACACACGGCTCTGACCAACTCCACAACCTAAACCTCCTACAATGCTAAAAATCATTATCCCTACAATCATACTAATCCCCACAGCCATACTAACCCCACAAAAGCTCCTATGAACCACCTCTACCATATACAGCATACTAATCGCTTCCCTAAGCCTACAATGACTAACCCCAACATACTACCCACACAAGAACCTATCCCAATGGGCCAGCATTGACCAAACCTCATCCCCCCTACTAACACTATCATGCTGACTACTACCACTCATAATTATAGCAAGCCAAAATCACCTACAACAAGAGCCCTTATCACGAAAACGGATATTCATTGCAACAATAATCATAATCCAACCACTCATCATCCTAGCATTCTCAGCAACAGAACTAACAATATTCTATATCTCATTCGAAGCAACCCTAATCCCAACGCTAATCCTAATCACACGATGAGGAAACCAACCAGAACGCTTAAGCGCAGGAATCTACCTAATATTCTATACCCTAATCAGCTCCCTCCCCCTACTAATCACCATCCTCTATCTCCAAACACAAACAGGCACCCTCAACTTAGTGATATTAGCACTAAACCACCCCCACAGCGCAGATCACTGGTCTGACTTATTATCAAGCCTAGCACTACTAACAGCATTCATAGTAAAAGCCCCATTATACAGCCTCCACCTATGACTACCAAAAGCCCACGTAGAAGCTCCAATTGCTGGGTCCATACTACTAGCCGCCCTCCTACTAAAACTAGGAGGATACGGAATTATACGAACCACTCTCCTAACGGGCCCACTTTCAGACCTCATTCAATACCCATTCCTCACTCTAGCCCTCTGAGGGGCACTAATGACAAGTTCCATCTGCCTACGCCAAACTGACTTAAAAGCACTCATCGCATACTCCTCCGTAAGCCACATGGGCCTAGTAGTAGCCGCAACCACTATCCAAACCCAATGATCATTCTCTGGAACAATAATCCTAATAATCTCCCATGGGTTAACTTCTTCAATATTATTCTGCCTGGCAAACACAAACTACGAACGTACCCACAGCCGAATCCTCGTATTAACACGAGGACTACAGCCCATCCTACCCCTAATAGGAATTTGATGACTCCTAGCCAACCTAACCAACATAGCCCTACCACCAACAACAAACCTAATAGCGGAACTAACAATCATGACCGCCCTATTCAACTGATCCTACTTAACACTTGCCCTAACCGGCATTGCAACTCTACTGACCGCTGCATACACCCTATCCATACTACTCATAACCCAACGAGGCACCCTTCCAACCCACCTAACCTCCATCCAAAACTCCAATACACGAGAACACTTATTAATAACCCTCCACATCATTCCCCTATTACTCCTAATTATAAAACCTGAACTTATCTCTAGAGTTAAAAGGCAAGTATAGTTTTAACCCAAAACATTAGACTGTGATCCTAAAAATAGAAGTTAGACCCTTCTTACCTGCCGAGGGGAGGACTAATCCAACAAGAACTGCTAATTCTCGCCCCTGAGCATAAAACCTCAGTCCCCTTACTTTTAAAGGATAACAGTAATCCACTGGTCTTAGGAACCATCAACCTTGGTGCAAATCCAAGTAAAAGTAGTGGAAACTATACTCAGCACACTTGTACTAATTACACTAACCACACTCACCATGCCGCTTCTTCTCCCACTCCTATCAAAAAAATTTAAACCCACACCAACTGCAATCACACACACCACTAAAACGGCCTTCATAACAAGCCTACTACCAATAACACTATTTGTATACTCAAACACAGAATGCATCACCTCCTACTGAGAATGAAAAATCATAACTAACTTTAAAATCCCACTCAGCTTCAAAATAGACCAGTACTCCATAATATTTTTTCCTATCGCCCTCTTCGTAACATGATCCATTCTCCAATTCGCAATGTGATATATAGCCACAGAACCCTACATCAACAAATTCTTTTCATACCTACTAACATTCCTAGTAGCCATACTCTTACTTACCATTGCCAACAACATATTCCTCCTCTTCATTGGCTGAGAGGGGGTGGGTATTATATCATTCCTGCTCATTGGATGATGGCAAGGCCGAGCAGAAGCTAACACAGCCGCCCTACAAGCCGTACTATACAACCGAATCGGCGACATCGGCCTAATCCTAAGCATGATATGACTAGCCTCCACCACAAACACCTGAGAAATCCAACAGACCTTCTCTCAAACACATACACCAACCCTCCCACTATTAGGCCTAATTCTAGCTGCCACAGGAAAATCAGCCCAATTCGGCCTCCACCCATGACTTCCCGCAGCCATAGAAGGCCCAACCCCAGTATCCGCCCTACTCCACTCAAGCACAATGGTAGTAGCAGGGATCTTCCTATTAATTCGAACCCACCCCATACTCGCCCACAACCAAACAGCCCTCACCCTATGCCTATGCCTAGGCGCCCTCTCCACACTATTCGCCGCGACATGTGCTCTAACACAAAACG
Source organism: Crypturellus tataupa (assembly GCA_034781795.1). Classification (NCBI taxonomy): domain Eukaryota; kingdom Metazoa; phylum Chordata; class Aves; order Tinamiformes; family Tinamidae; genus Crypturellus; species Crypturellus tataupa. Next base: position 2,161,216 of record JAWLRI010000928.1, on the reverse strand, counting down.
ACATCAAAAAAATCATTGCCTTCTCTACCTCAAGCCAACTAGGATTAATAATAGTCACCATCGGACTAAACCTGCCCCAACTAGCCTTCCTACACATCTCAACCCACGCTTTCTTCAAGGCCATATTATTCCTCTGCTCAGGCTCAATCATCCACAACCTGAACGGAGAACAAGACATTCGAAAAATAGGCGGCCTACAAAAACTCCTGCCAGTAACCACAACATGCCTGACAATCGGCAACCTCGCCCTAATAGGAACCCCATTCCTGGCAGGATTTTACTCAAAAGACCTCATCATTGAAAGCCTAAACACCTCCTACCTAAATACCTGAGCACTCCTACTTACCCTACTTGCCACAACCTTCACTGCAACCTACACCATACGCATAACCCTGATAGTACAAACAGGACACACCCGAATAGCCACCATCACCCCTACAAACGAAAACAACCCCACAATCACCAACCCTATCACCCGCCTTGCCCTAGGTAGCATCCTAGCCGGCCTACTAATTACATCATACATCATCCCAGCCAAAACACCCCCAATAACCATACCAACAATCACAAAAACCGCAGCACTCACCATCACAACCCTGGGCATCATCCTAGCATTAGAACTCACGAACATAACACAAACACTAACCCCACCCAAACAGAACATTTACCTAAACTTCTCCTCCTCGCTAGGATACTTCAACCCTCTAACACACCGCCTAACCACAACAAAATTACTTAACAACGGACAAAAACTAGCCACCCACCTAATCGACCTCTCCTGATACAAAAAAATGGGCCCAGAAGGCCTCGCTGACCTACAACTCATAATAACTAAAGCCCACACTACCACCCACACCGGACTAATCAAAGCCTACTTAGAATCATTCGCCCTCACTATCCTAATTACACTATTCTACCTAAACTAACATAAACCCAATGGCCCCAAATCCACGAAAATCCCACCCCCTACTAAAAATAATTAACAATTCCCTAATCGACCTCCCAACACCGCCCAACATCTCTGCATGATGAAACTTTGGCTCCCTACTAGGAATCTGCCTAATCACACAAATCCTAACTGGACTACTACTAGCCATACACTACACCGCAGACACCACTATAGCCTTCTCATCAGTCGCCCACACATGCCGCAACGTACAGTACGGCTGACTCCTCCACAACCTACATGCCAACGGAGCCTCCATATTTTTCATCTGCATCTACCTGCACATCGGCCGAGGATTCTACTACGGATCATACCTCTATAAAGAGACCTGAAACACAGGAATCATCCTACTTCTAACCCTAATAGCAACCGCTTTCGTAGGCTACGTCCTCCCATGAGGACAAATATCTTTCTGAGGCGCCACAGTCATCACAAACCTATTCTCAGCCGTACCATATATCGGACAAACTCTCGTTGAATGGGCATGAGGCGGATTCTCCGTAGACAACCCAACTCTAACCCGATTCTTCGCCCTCCACTTCCTGCTCCCATTCATAATCGCAGGCATAACCATGATCCACCTCACTTTCCTGCACGAAACCGGCTCAAACAACCCCCTAGGCATTATATCCAATTGCGACAAAATCCCATTCCACCCCTACTACTCTACAAAAGATGCCCTCGGCTTCATCCTCATACTCATTCCACTCACAACCCTAGCACTATTTTCACCGAACCTCCTAGGAGACCCAGAAAACTTCACCCCAGCCAACCCCCTAGTCACACCCCCACACATCAAACCAGAATGATACTTCCTATTTGCATACGCCATCTTACGCTCAATTCCAAACAAACTAGGAGGCGTCCTAGCCCTGGCTGCCTCAGTACTAGTACTATTCCTATCCCCCCTTCTCCACAAATCTAAACAACGCTCAATAACCTTCCGACCGCTATCTCAACTATTATTCTGAACCTTAGTGGCCAACCTATTTGTCCTGACATGAATTGGCAGCCAGCCAGTAGAACATCCATTCATCCTAATTGGCCAAATAGCATCACTCACCTACTTCACAATCCTCTTAATCCTATTCCCCACTGTAGGAGCACTAGAAAACAAAATACTAGACCAATAAATAGTACTCTAATAGTTTATTAAAAACATTGGTCTTGTAAACCAAAAACTGAAGGCTATACCCCTTCTTAGAGTAGCCGCTCAGAAAAAAAGGACTTGAACCTTTATCTCCAACTCCCAAAGCTGGCATTTTACATTAAAACTATTCTCTGAACACCCCTTCCCCCTAAACTGCCCGAATTGTACCCCGAGCCAACCCCCGCACAAGCTCCAACACAACAAACAAAGTCAACAACAAACCCCAACCAGCAATCAAAAACACACCCACACCCCACGAATACAACATCGCCACCCCACTAAAATCCATCCGACTAGATAAAACTCCTACACTATCAACAGTAACCACCCCAAACTTTCAAAACTTCACAACATCCCCAACAAATAGCCCGATACCAAGCACCAAAACCAACCCCACAACATACCCCAAAACCCGCCAATCCCCCCACCCCTCAGGATACGGATCCGCCGCCAAAGACACACAGTACAAAAAAACCACCAACATCCCACCCAAATAAACTATAAACAATACTAACGACACAAAAGACAACCCCAAGCTCAGCAACCATCCACACCCAACAACAGAAGCTACCACCAAACCCACCACCCCATAATACGGGGAAGGATTAGATGCAACCGCCAACCCCCCCAAAACAAACCCCACCCCTAAAAAAAACATAAAATAAGTCATATATTCTTACTTGGCCTCTCTCCAAGATTTGTGACTTGAAAAGCCACCGTTGTCCAATTCAACTACAAGAACCAACCGAACACCCACTTTACCTTAACATTTTTTTTCCTTTTTTTAATTTTTTCTAACCCCAATTCCCTCGACCTAAGACCCCCCCCCCCTACCCCCCCCCGCACAGAATACGCTCTATGTATTCATGTGCATATTATATATCCCTTACCACATTAAATTAATGTATCAGGATATTATATGCATGTTCTAAATACATAATATGTACACGCTCTATACATGCCTTAGCACATTACACTTTCAGGGAACATAAAATTAATCCACAACAGACAAACCAAATCACTCATCGGGTTAAAGACTTCAAACCTCAAACGCCCACAGACACCAGTCAGGAATACGAATACCCTTTACCACATAAAATTCACCGTCACAGGACAGAATACACATGGTACAGGACCTCTATAAATCCTATTCTCGCCGTACCGGCGTCTGTCGGACCAGGTTATTTATTAATCGTCCACCTCACGAGAACCGAGCTACCCGGCGTCAGATATACCTATCACGACCAGCTTCAAGACCATTCTTTCCCCCTACACCCCTAACACAACTTGCTCTTTTGTGCCTCTGGCTCCTATATCAGGGCCATAACTCGAATAATCCTCGGATCTTGCTCTTTACTAATACATTCAAACCTGTCAGGCACATTCTACTCTTGATCTGATCACGGGTCGCCTTACGCGTAACTGGTTCTCTTTTTTTTTCGGGGTTTCTTCAACGGGCCCTCCGGGGACGGTTGAGCCGGAGCCTACTATTGGTTTACGTGAGCACCGGTGGACTTCGTAAAATTCCTCTCCTTCAGGAATCAATTAATGAGACGGTGTAAGTATCCGGGGAATCATCTTTACACTGATGCACTTTTTATAGCATATCGTGAAGCCTGCCAGACCTCCAGTAAACTTCATAATTTTACACCCGCTAATTACCGACAGAACACCAAACTCCACGCAAAACGGAACACAACACGAACCGTGATACACATATCATGCAAAAAGACCAGAGAATTCAATGGTACAAGACATACACAACAAACCCTTACACCAATCATAACCCTCCAAAAATGGCACACCAAACAAAATCCCCGCCCGAAGGAAATAAAACCAAGACTGACACATAAAAGACACATCACAATGCCAGATCACCAGAACAGACGGTGAAACCTGCCCACACCCTTTAAACTTAAGATAAGACTCTTATAATTAATGTGTTAAGGACATAATAAGTTAATGTAAGAAATGTATGTTAATGAATGTACGAAAGACATAAGCTTATTTTACAATTACATGCTAAGTTTTACCAAAACAATCACAACCAAACAACCTTAATCCATTATTTTTATTAGTTAATCCATTATTTTTATTAATTAACCCACTATTTTTATTAGTTAACCTATTACTTTTATTAATTTCTATTACCTCCACTGGCTACCACTACCCCCACTCAAACCAAACAACCCCAACCGGCCCAACCAATAAAAATACCACCTTTAAAAACCAATAAAAAATACCTCGTCCCTGTAGCTTAATCACGAAAGCATAACACTGAAGATGTTAAGATGGTTCCTCAAGCCCATGGACAACAGACTTAGTCCTAACCTTACAGTTAGTTCTTGCCAAATATATACATGCAAGTATCCGCACGCCAGTGTAAATGCCCACAACACCCTTCCCACCCGGACAGGAGAGAGGAGCAGGCATCAGGCACACCACCCACGTAGCCCAAGACGCCTTGCTCAGCCACACCCCCACGGGTATTCAGCAGTAATTAACATTAAGCCATAAGTGTAAACTTGACTTAGTTATGGCAAGCCCATAGGGCTGGTAAATCTTGTGCCAGCTACCGCGGTCATACAAGAGGCCCAAATTAACTGTCACCGGCGTAAAGAGTGATACCACACTATCGCCCAACTAAGACCGAAACGCAGCCAAGCTGTCATAAGCCCAGGATGCACCTAAGACCACCCTCAAAACGATCTTAGCGCCCACGATCAATAAGACATCACGAAAGCCAAGGCACAAACTGAGATTAGATACCTCACTATGCTCGGCCATAAATCCAGATACTTACCCCACTAAAGTATCCGCCCGAGAACTACGAGCACAAACGCTTAAAACTCTAAGGACTTGGCGGTGCCCCAAAACCACCTAGAGGAGCCTGTTCTGTAATCGATAACCCACGATACACCCCACCCCTTCTAGCCCAAAGCAGCCTACATACCGCCGTCCCCAGCTCACCTCCCCTGAGAGCCCAAAACAGTGGGCACAATAGCATTCCACTAACAAGACAGGTCAAGGTATAGCCCATGGAGGGGGAGAAATGGGCTACATTTTCTAAAATAGAAAACCCAACGAAAAGAGGTCTGAAATGACCTCTAGAAGGAGGATTTAGCAGTAAAGAGAGGCAAGAAAACTCCCTTAAACTCGGCCCTGGGACACGTACATACCGCCCGTCACCCTCCTCACAGCCCCAAAACGCCCGTAAATAACAAGCACGCTAGGCCCAAGATGAGGCAAGTCGTAACAAGGTAAGTGTACCGGAAGGTGCACTTAGCACCAAGACGTAGCTATAACATAAAGCATTCAGCTTACACCTGAAAGATGCCCACCTACAAAGGCCGCCTTGAAGCCCACCCTAGCCCAACCACCCATACCCACAAAAAAGACACAAGCCACTCAAAGCACTAAACTAAAACATTCTCCAATCTAAGTATAGGCGATAGAAAAGACACTTGGAGCGATAGTATTAAGTACCGTAAGGGAAAGATGAAATAACAATGAAAACCTAAGCAATAAACAGCAAAGACAAGCCCTTGTACCTCTTGCATCATGATCTAGCAAGAACAACCAAGCAAAATGAATTTTAAGCTTGCCCCCCCGAAACCCAAGCGAGCTACTCACAAGCCGCTATCCATGAGCAAACCCGTCTCTGTAGCAAAAGAGTGGGAAGACTTGTTAGTAGAGGTGAAAAGCCTATCGAGCTGGGTGATAGCTGGTTGCCTGTGAGACGAATCTAAGTTCTCCCTTAATTTTACCCCCCC
>JAWLRI010000928.1:2104258-2155247 GCA_034781795.1 Crypturellus tataupa | reverse complement strand
AGCGGAGCGGAGCGCGCCGCCTTATGTAACGCACCGAGGCTGCTGCGGGTGTGGGGGGGACGGCAACGCCGCAGCGCGCCCCCGGCCCCGTTAGCGGCAGCTTCTCCGCCCGGGTGCTGCTCGGTGCCGGCGAAGTTGGCAACTTGGCGGGTTTTACGGGGCCAAAGCGGCGCGGGGCGGGAGAGCTGCGCCAAGCGCGGGCCCTGCCGCGGCTACGTGCCCGGCCTCAGTAATTGCTGCTGCTCCCGGCCCCGGCTGGAAAGGAGGCTGCGGGGGTGTCTGCGGCGGAGCGCGGGGCAGCGCGGAGGAGACGCGGGGGCAGCCGCCGCAGCAGCCGCAAGGACGCGGGGACCCTGCGGGGGGGGGGACAGTCCCTCCGTGGCACCGCCCGGGGCGGGCGGCGAGGGGAAAGGAAGGGGCAGCCGGGCCCTGCGGTGCCGAAGCGCTGGGCCGGCTGGCAGGGCCAAGGGGAAGCGTCTGCACCGCCGGCCCATCCTGCTCTGAGCGGCTCTTCCCTTGGGCACGGCAGCAAGGGGAGGGGGCAGGAGAGAGGGGCAGCAGGCACTGCTGCCAGTGGCCAGGGAAGGGATGAGGCCACCACGAAGGTGGGTGCCGCGGGGGTAGAGACTCCCTCCTGGGGTCCCCAGCTCTGCACAGCCCTGCGGAGCAGCCAGCGAGGCTGGTCTAGGAGGAGGCAGCTTCTCTTTTGCCTCCCCATAGCACAGAAAGGGGCAGCCAGGAAGTTGCTGCAGGTTATTTTGATGCCCGACAGGAGCTGGGGCACTCGGTGCCAAAGGGATGACAGAGGTGGCCAACCCCATGGAGCCTGATCCGCAAAGGCGAGAACTGGAGCCTCCCGCTGAAATCAAGAGAACGGGCGAAACCTCAGCAGATTATGAAACAAAAAATCAGGCGAACAGCAAACCCCAAATCAATACAGTTGAACTTTCTTTTGAAAACTACCTAGAAAAATAGAGTAGGATCCCCAAGGGCACCCAGGACTGGGCTCACTGCTCTCCTGAGGGCAGTACAGGAAAGAACAGCAGAATTCAGCCGGTGCCAAACACTTAAAATACACCTGAGAGGACGAAGCAGATTTATTGCCCTGGACCTGATAGCTGCTCTGCAGTAAGGACCAGGCCCCTTCCATGTCCAGGTTAATGGAAAGCTTTTCATTCATTTCCGTGTGCTTTAGGCATGGCTACAAGAGCAAGACTAAATTGCCGTGGCAAGTAAAGCATGATCTACAGTTGCTATTTGCACAAAACAAGTACTTTCTCACCACCGTGAACAACTTCAACATTTTGGGGCTTGTATGTCACAAAGCTGCAGCTTCTGCGTATGCAGCAACCCCTGGGGAAAGCGGGGAGTATATGGCAGAGTGTGGATCTCACTCTGTTAACTATTTCTTCTCCTAGGAATGTAAGAAAGCCTAGGAGGAGGAAGAGATAATTTAGGTTTGCCTTGACCTCTTGTCCCACAACTGCTCTGTTTTCTTCCTTTTTTTAACCCTGGATCTCTGCTTTAACTCCTTCTAATATAACCATAATGCCTTCATATGTGTGTATGGCTTCATATATATCTATATAAATACACCCCCCTTCACATTCATTTCAGGGTTTTACAGGGTTATAAGCTAGATAAAACTATTAAAACGCTGCCTGGCTTTGTGGCCTTCTGCGTACGATGGTGTTTTTCTCTCTGTGAAGCTTCATCCACCACTAAAAATACAGTCACCTTTGGGTTGGGAGAGTGCCAGGTAATCTGTAACAGTAGAATTGCTCAAGCATTTCAGAGCAGGTAATGGGGAGAGGAGTAATGCATCGCTTGAGAACTGCAGCAGAGCGCAGCCAAGCAAGTCCTAATTACCTCTGGGAAGCTGGACTTTGGAGCAGGCAGCAGGGCTCACATATCTGCTCCTGGGAGAGCTGGATTCAGTTTGTCAAGGCCATCAGTGGTCGAAGGATAATTTATTTCTTTGATGAGCTAAATGTTCAGCTAAAACTCATCATTTCTGACTCTTAACCGATATCCGTGCCCTTATTTTAAATAAATTCTGGCTTTCTTCTTTATTGACCTTATATATTTAAGCCACAGCATTGTATTGCAACAAGCACTTCTCCAAAATGCACATAAATTTCATTCCTAGTTCTTGCCTATCGCCACTCTGTTGCTTCTTCCACATTACTTACATACATACTTCCACCATTGAATCCTGCCCTCATCAGGTGATAATTTCCACTATGCTGTCCTGTATCCTAGTGGATTTTCTAGGACTTTCCTAGACAGGCACAAAGCCAAGTCCGCTTCATAAGCTCAAAGTTGTTCCATTCCCGCTTTATAGAAAACCTAATGCTAATCTGAGAAACAAGACTGGGAATTTTCATTCCTTTCTAGCACTACTGAGTTTTAGTGGACTATTGAAAGCATTTGGGCCATTTGTCTTAGTATTTTAGAATAAAAATCTAGCTTCTCGTTTGCTCTTTCATTCTGTTAACTTGTGATTTCGTCCTTGCCTCCAGTGAGCACCTCTTTGTGCTCACCTCCAGTCCCCTTCTAATTATTGTTAAGGGGGAGTATGATATGAACTTACAGCTCCAAGAGGCTTGAAGGGAGAGAACCACAGCCTCTGAGCTTGATTATTCCAAGGAGTCTAATCCACATTCAGTTGAAACCAAGGCAAGGACTTCCACTGGTGACAGCAGACTTCGGATCAGGCTCTGAGTAAGCACCAGTAAGTCTGTGTGCTGCTTGAGACGAGCGCGGGGCATGGGAAGATAAATAGCATTTCATCCCCAGCAATGGGCAGGGACCGATTAGCCCTGCTCTGCTGCCCGAGAGGAGGAAACTCAGACATTACTTTCTCGAACTAGCAACAGAGGCAAAAAGAAATGATAACATTTACCAGGTTAGGTTTTCTGAAGGGAAACAGTGTGTTCTGTGTATGTTCCCTCTGAAATGTACTGATACGCTGTAATTCCAAAGAGAATACAGCCACTGCTTTATAACTTTCCTTCCTGTAATGAGAGATGTATATCTCCTCCACTGAAGAACACTGAATTCTAATACAAACAGAAGGGAGAAGAAAATATTAAGTAATTAATCATGGCTGTTTCAGCTCTGAAAGCTGAAAGTTCGTGCTGATCTGGGGTTTGTCTGGCTTTTTAAGAGGAAAAGATTTATTTGAAAAGCTAACAGTGCTGAATCTTGCATTTAAAATGAGATTAAATGTATTAGTGAGCCACATAATCAATTGGTGTGACTTAACATAACCCAGTGGTACTGTGCTACGCTACAGGCTGCCGAGCCCCTTTGCTAGGGCTCATCATTCATGTTTTCAAACAGAAATGGTTATATCCACTTAAGGAGCAGATTTTTCCTCTGTAAGCACAGGTAACTTGAAATACCTTTCCCTCAAATCCTGTTTTTTTCAGTTGGTTTCATTCATGCAGATTTCTCAAAGATAAAGTTCAGGCTTAGGAACGGGGAGGGAGTGATGGTGAAGCAGCAGGGGAGGAACACTTGGTGGTATTTCAGGTGGGGTTTTGCTGCACTCTGCTGGTGCATAACCTCAGAGCTTTACATGGTGTAAAGCCCATTCCTACCGCTGAGTTTTTGCTAGATGCACATCTCTGTATGGAAAAAAAAGTCAGAACTGAATGAATGAATGTGTAACAAAATGAAACCTGCACTTTCAGATACGGTTTAATTTCACAGACTGCATTTTCTGTCAGCAATAATGTATTTTTATTCTGAATCTGGAAATGGAGGGAAGCTTTTCTACATTCCAGTAGTGCGCAGTAAAATTATGCACCTTCCACCGAGTCCTTTAAAGCAACGTTTTTAACCCTTTGACTACTCAGGCATATTATTGTTAGAGCAGGAGTACAATAGAATTCAGATAAAGGAAATTCTCACTGAACACATTTTTTAAAAGAAAGAGTGGAAGATTTTATAAATTTTTGTTATAACTATAACAAAATGATTGTGCCAATGTTTACTGCCAGAATCCATGAGCAAAACTGCAGTTAGCATAGTCAGTGCTAGTATTAGTAACTAAAATCCATATTCTAGGCTATGATCATAGAAGGATGCCTCAGGTATGTGATTTTGGACATGAATACCCAATTTCCTATTTGCAACTCAAACCAGACCATCTAACAGGGAGGAACATACACAAATGCTCTGAACAAATAGAAAGGCACTGCAGGCTGTTGCTAGGGCAGATTTGTGATTCTGCATTGACTGCTCCCATCTACCGCACAGCCGCATAGCCCGTTCTCACTAAAAATCCCAGGCTGCAAATTTCCAAGCGCTTTCCCTTGCCACTAGCCTGCCAAAGGGACTAGAAGACTAGTGTGGGGTGGCATGGAAACTAAAGACTATCATATCATCGCATTACACCTCTGGTGCTCCTCCTAGGTTATTTATTTGTTATAATTACTCTTCTCTCCAAAGAGAGGAATACTGTTTCTGAGTTGCAGCACGGTTGTACCAGAGGAAGTAATTTCATTTTTCAGATACGCCAGTTATTTGGAAGAGGTGCCAACTGTTCATTCGGTTCATTCCTCTCTCCTAGAAACTACAGCTCTCCCTGGCACTGCATGCAGGCCAGTTTATTGATCTGCCTGACAGGGGTAAACATACGTCCTCCAGCTATTGTAAAACAGCAGCATAAAAAAGAAGTGTAGATCTTCAGAAGAGCTGCTCTGTCAAAATAGTACTACCATTCACTGATTTTTTTTTAAATCAGGATTAGAAGTATTCCTTGCACGACTGAGCATCTTTGAAAAGAAAAGGTACTAAAATTAGTATCAATATGCCTTAGATTCAGATGGAGGTTTTGTTCTTCCCCCTCCTTTTTGGTATTTTCGGTTCAGTCTGGTCCCCATTCAGATCTTTAGAAGCCCCACCGTCTACCTCAAAGGGATTGAGATGAGCTGCGTTTCTGTAGTATCAGGGAATTGCTGTTGGATCCAGCTCAGTGCTGCTTCTGCCTGACAGGCCTCCATGCCTTACACACATATATACACGTGTGAGGCCAATTCTGGAGCTCAGGGCTGCTGTGCTGACGAGAACTGATCTAGAAAGTGACGGACAATGTTAGGAAAGAAACTTCTGTTCTCAATTAGACATAGACATCTCGTTGGAATAATCTGCTCTTGTAGAAAGCAGTAAGAACACGTGCAATTTGGATGAACTAGAGATGTTCGGTAATGGACATTTTAGCTACAGATATTGTGGTTTAGTGATTAAAGCACAGGGCCTGCCCACAGAATATCTGGATACAAATGCAATTATCACACGCTAAATAAATGTACCTTTTGACAAATGCCTCGATTACCTTCATCTAGAGAAGAAAGAGCTGAGATTAAAGCAGCTTCTAGTTTATAGTCCTCAGCTTGCAATACTGAACAGGTATCCTCTACCTTTGAAGGGATATTTTTATATATTAGGGCATAACCAACTGTGTTGCATCAGGTTGGTGCCCTAAAAACCGATACCTCCAAAATGCATCATCCTTACAATGTAGATGAGTCTCCCTTACCCTCAAGTCTTCAAAGGGATGTTACATATGATCCCAGTTTTATGAAAGGCTTGGCTGGAAATAGGGCTGTAAACGCAGGGTGCTAGTAACGTATTCATGATTGCAAGAGGAGAAAGTGATCTCAGACAGACGGTAGATGAAATGTTCACACATTTGACTTGTCCACCAGAGCTTTGCATTTTGCTAGAGCTGCATTAAGCCTGCGCAGGGGAGACAGGGACCTGGCCCTGTCTATTCAACAGTGCAACTTCCAAACTGACAGTGTGACAGCCGAATATACTGCTTGAAGATGTTTTGTGAATATTTGAGCATTTCAGCCAAACATTTGCTTTTCCGGAGAGTATTCACCTAAGTGACACTCAGGGATGTGAAAAGCCCTCAAGAAACAAACTAAGGTATGCGAACCCAATTAAACTGAAATTCGCCACTGGCTTCCAGGAGCATTTTCCCCAGAGAAGCATTTGTTTTATTTGCTCAGCTGTATGGAAGCAGGCATTGGCTGCCTAGCCCTTTTTGAAGGTTTTCCTACAGGTTTTTGCCATTAAAAGCGTGTTCTTGAGATATGACGCCCATTTTTTTTTCCAATTCCTGAAATATATGTCTTCTATTATATCAACAAGAGTAGCAGAGACTGAAAGGGCGACAGCAGCGAAAGGTTCTAAGATGGGGTCTGATGAATTCATGAAGGGGATTAGAAGACGTAGCTTTTGGCGGTCACAAGAGACTAGACTTGATAAGGCACAAGACCCTTTAAGTCTGACGTTCCTAAGAGGGTTTTGCTATTAAAAAAGGAAAAAAAAAAAAAAAAAAAAACAGTTGGGGGAAGGGCCTGGATGATTCTCTGCTGTGGCAGAGGCCTGTCAGTTTAGTTCATTTCAGCACTGAACACGTCAAGAAGGAGACAGTGGAAAAAACCCTCAAGGCGCCAGGAATGCACTGAGCATAACTGAAAATGCGCTGGACTACTTTTATAACACAACAGTAGGGCCAGCTACATTGCCTCAAATTTTCAGTATTAGCAAGGCACTTCAAAATCATTGTTCCCAGTTTAATTATCTGTTCTTAATGCCACAAAATAGCTGCTCCTGGAACAACTTTTAGGCTCTAAAGATTATTTCCTGGGTTTGCTAAATAAGAACTGGATAACAAATAAGAATGCAAGGGAACAGCAGGCGTCACAAAAGGGATGGTAATTTCTGCAGGATCCCAGTTCCCACATTGGCACGCAGGGCACTTCATGTTATAGTATTAAGCTGGTAGTTTGTGACAGAGCAGCCTCTTGGTCTCCAAAGGCCTCAGTAACTCTCCTACCTCTTTCTTGGAGCCTGGAGTACCGTCCTTTTCCCCGTCCCACCTCACCTTGCCCAGCCTCTGTAGGCTTCCCTATATTCCGCAAATACCACCAGGGCAACCTCTTTCACGTGAGAGACAGATGCAGGCAAGAGTCTTCAACCACATTATCTTTTACGTGGTTGAAGAACTGCAGGAACATAAGTCAAAATGCAGTTGCCTGAAGACATGCCAGCCACATACCGCTTGCCTCTGTTTTAGGAGCCTACAGAAAACAGAGCGAGAAAGTCCAGAGAGAGATGTTGTGTTGGAACAGGGACATCACCCAATGCCACGTTCATTTCTCCAGCCCAGCACCCAGCAGTCCTGCTGAGGAGGCACATTCCCCACCATGGACAACCCAAACACAAACGTACAAGCAGGGAAAGGGATGCAGGACAGGAACGCAGCACGTACAGATGAAGAGGCGACTCTTAGCTCCTGGCTACATAAGCACCCTTAACTACAAGGACTCCAGCGCTTCCCTTCTCTCTGACTGACTCATTGATGAAGAGGCCAGAAGGGATCACTCATCAGCTGGCTGAACCTCCCGAAAAACAAAACACCCCACAGGCTATAGGCTCCTCTGAATTAACTGCTTCTCCAGCAATGCAATTACCCAATCTTGATTTTAGGAATTGCCAATGGTGGAGAATGTGACAATATATATTTTTAATTGAGTGGTAAAATCCAATAAGGCTTTCATTGTGAATGCAATCATTTATCTCCAAAGTTATTAAACCGCTACCTAAATTGAAGAGCTGTTACTCCAGGCTAGGGACAATGGCAGAGGTGTTGTATAAACATCTAGATCTTTAAAATACTCGTAGGTAGGAAGTTAGACTATTTCTGGTGTGACATGACCAGTCAGAAGAGTTTTCTTCTTAAAAGTTGCATTAGCTGCACACTCCAGTGCTCAGTTTGTCCCTGACAAACTCCCATGTAGGCAGCTTAGTCCTCTTGTTTCATGGATCAAGATCTACCTTGGATGGTGCCTTAGTGTGTTTTTTTTCCACAGTTACTCCCATTGCCTTGTGGAGTAACCCTTGCTTTCCTCTGTATTATTCACATCCTTGAGGTCTCTGTTCTTTCCTACTGAGGATCATATTACATTCTGTTCCCTCCTTCCCCAGAAGGTCTTTTCTTGCATTTGTAGTCTACAAAGCTTTTAAAAGGCCTGGTAGGTGAAGAGATAAGACACTGATCCAATGACTAAAACATGTTTCACGATTAGAGCATCATGCACAGAACGCAGGACTCTAAAGCTATGTACAGATTTCAGTTTCTTCACCTTCTACTGTGTCTAGCCTGTTTTTCTCTTCATAAAGAGATGTGTTTTACACTCGGCTGCTTTCCAGGCAAAAAGCTCTTCCTCTCACACGTGCAGCCAGGATCTATTTCTCATAAGGGTCTAGTTCCCATAAGGACCCAGAAAGCATTCACAACCTTAACAATTTTTTTAGCATTGTCAAATATGGTAGGCCAAATCCTGGGCTCAGAAGAGTCCCATATCTTAAATAAACACTGAATCACTGTACCAAGGAGGCTGAGGATGGAGACGAAAGAATAAGAATGAGAAGGATATAACTAAAGCAATAATAATTAAAAGAAAAAAAAAGAGAGAGAATAAAAGGCAGTCAAACTAAAATAAGAAAAAGAATAGGATGGACTTTTTGATTAATCGTCTTTCTTACTGATGTTTCCATGTCAGCATGACAAAGACAATTATCTAGACTTAAAAAACAAAACTTCATCAGTCAAGGCTGGCAGTGGCACCACAAAACCAAGTGTTAGGTCATAGTGTTCTCTCCACCCCCATCTCCAGCCTACCTCCTTTTACCACACAGCCTTCTCTTTAGTCTTTATATTTGAATCCGGGCTCACCTCTGCTCCCGTTTATTCCTAAGCTCATTAAAGAGTTTGCACGAGTCTAACTTCCACTTCTTTCACGAGGAAAAGAAACCCTGTTGCCTTTGGTGGGCATGCGCTCTGAAGGACAGCTTTGCAAGCCACTTCTGCAGGCTGAGAGGCTGATATCCGTGTCTGCCCTGTGCTTCGACAAGCAGCCAGCACCTCCAAGCTCACACCCTCGTGCCTGCCTTTTCCTTAAGCCCTTCTGATTTGCTATTTTTTTCTGAGTGAGAAAGGCAGCAGCAAAGCAGAGCCACCTTAGCTGTTTCCCACCTCCAAGTCTGGTTCCTGAGTCACTATCTCTGCTCCGCTGGCTGCAGGCAAAGCGGAGCTTGGAGAGGGCGCAGAGAGAAGCCAGAACTTCCTCTCTGCCAACGCCAAAGACCTGGTTCCTGCAGGGCAGCAGAGGGGTGGTATTGACCTGCAGGCGTATAATCGGCATGGCATCTAGGGGCAGCACATGTGCGCCGTGACGCTCTTTTTCTGCAGAGAATACATGTTCATGTATTCAAGCTACGCTACTTTTGATGACTGCAGCGAGTTAATTCCCTGCTAGAAAGGGAGGAAATGAAAAATCAGCCCCAGTGTTTAGTCACACTGAAGTCTTGCATATGTATATACAGACACCAGCTGGAGGACAGTTTTTTTGTGAGAACTAAGACAACTGTTCCACTGTACTTACTCTTTCAGAGACAAATAGCTGAACAAAACATTAACCACCGCTATCTGCTTGCTGCGGTATCTGAAACAAGCATTTGGTCTGCAGCACTTGCTTTGAAAATCAAAGCAAACCATTGTTTGGCATATTGCAAGGTAGAGCATAGGCTTCTCCTTTTAGCTAGAAAACCTCCCCAAAAGGCATTCTTTTACAGTGTTTTAGAAATAGAAACCTATTTTAGAAAAGACATGAAGTTATCTGTGCAAATTAACGGTGCCAGATGGAGGCGAGGGTAAATTACTGCCTCACTGTAGAAGTCATGAGACAGAAGAAAGTGATAGAATATAGAAAGGGCATTACTAGAAGGGGTGGCGTCACACTGCACGAGGGTTCGTGAGCACTGTGCTCCTGCTTGTAAGCAATCACTCAGGTGACTGGTGCTGTCAGAGTGGGAGGAAGGCAAAAAGCCACAACCGTTTTGAAGGCTGTGTGTCACTGCCCAGTACTCCACTCAGGACAAACTGTCCAGCAGCACAAGCACAATACAGCACAACGTGATGGAGCTTTATCTTTTGCCCGTCTCACAACTGCCAGGCTGGGAGAGCTCACTGCAGGCGTCAAATAAATGCGGCTGTTCAGCAGGGACGGCAACAAGTGAAGCTGCTGCCAGAGCAACAGGGAACTTCATCAGAGACACCGGTAGCAAATTTCAGGGCTCTGTTAGTGAAATATAGTAGCTTTTGTATTAAGAAAACAATTAATTTCTCAAAACATTTCAGTTTCATCCCACCTAGATAGGAAAAACATTTCTTCCTGTCCCATCCTCCCACCCTCACTTTCCATGGATGAAGAGAAAGAATCGGAAATAAAGGGACACTTCCACTAATTTTGAATAGTACAGGGAAAATATTGTCTAAGAGCTATTCAAACGTGTTCCTATATGGAGTCCTGAGCAAAGCAGGACATTAAAACAAACTAACAAATAACATTTTTGAAAACTCTTTTAGAGCTGCACTGGAACAGGGGTGTCCTGATGCCCAAGTGCCTAACGGTATGATCCAGGACAACAAGACAGCTAGGAACTTTGGTTCTGCATTATAACGTCACAGGCAGGTCTTAAAAGCCACAGAGATAGCCCTTCCGCCACTGACAGATCATGTCTGCAAGAAGACATCCTGCAGACATGGGACAAGAAGTGGATTCAGTGACAGAAGGCTTCTCATTTCAGCTACGTATTTAGTCCCTGATGCTTTGGTCTTTCGCATGCAATTATGTGCAAATAACTAACAGCACAATCACAGCCAACTTTATCCTATATCTCACTGAGCCAATAGTAATTTAATTTGCCAGCTGAGAAGCCAGAAAGCAAGCTACATACATGCAAACATACAGTGGATTATATAAGGCAGGAACATAGCCTAAAATAAGGTTTAATTACTTACTATCTACAAAACTCTCATCCAGTTGAGCTCAATAGAAATCTTGCTATGAATCACCATGCATCTAAAGGAAAACTTGGTCCGTTTTTTCTCCAAAATGGCAAAACTGAACTGACTCACTTCTACTGCATCAGTTTAATAAGTACAAAGCAGGGGCAAGGCTGAAAAAATTGCCTCATTGGCACCTCAGTAACGACACAGCTCTCTGAAGAGACCCTCTTACGGAGTGACTCAGTTGAAGAAGCAAGGGAGCAATTCTCCGCAAATCAATTATACAGTGAAATCCCCATTATTTTTTCTGGCTTTCGGGATTGCTCACCACCCAATTGCGATTTTCTCAACCTCTTCCTCACTTGAAATTATTTGCTGAGTCATTTCTGAGAAAATCATTTCTAGATCTTCAGACTGCTCATTGCGCGTGTTTGAAACTCCGCATCCACTGCATTCCTTCCATTTAGTGGGAATGGTGCAGAAGATTTTCTGCTCTCTTACTCCATGTGCAAAGGCTACAGAGGTTGCTAGAACAGAAAGCTTGGATTTCATATCCAAAATTTTCTGTAAGGATTCTTAATTAAACATGAAAAAGAACAGAGGTTTCTGCAAGCATTACTCCCAGCAATTTTATCCACTAGACTTCTCATAATAATCCTAAGAATGGGGTAAAAAACAATGATATTTTGAAGGAGAAGAGGGATGGATATGTTGGTCACATTTCCCCAGCCGAGGCTATCATGTTCTGCTCTGCAGAAATAGCAGCTGTCACTAGCAACACACTAGAGATGCAGACACATTGACCAAAGAGTATCAGGTCAGCAACTTAGCTTATCCAGATTATAACATTCCTCATAGATGCTTTATCATCGGTAAAGACCTCCTAAAGGAAGATCACGGGCTATCCAGGTCTGCCGTGGCTACAATAGCACAACAAAGAGCAATTGCAAAAATATTAATGTCGTGCGACACAATCAGGCATACGAAAAATTCTAAGCAAATTACTGAGGATGTTGGAAAACAAACATTCAGTTTGATTTTTTTTTTTTTATAAAATCCCTTTCACTGCTGTTAAATGTTGTAATATGGGAAAAGTGTCCAGAAATGGTCTCCTCCTTTGAATCACTGGGTGTAGACAGTTTTTGGTTGATAATCTTATTTTCACAAGCTCACAGACCCAAGGACATTTGGAGACTGGAAAGAGTACAAAGATGTGGGAGGTGAAAAAGTGTACATCTCGAGTCAGAACTGAATCATTCTGACCTGATGCAGAGGCACATGTGGTCTGCTGTTTAAAATTTCTTAATAGAATTGCTAGGACCAGCCTCTCTGCGTGGAAAGAGAGGATCCTGCACACGGAGCTGCAAGGGTCGGCAGCAATCTGGCATTCTCTGCGCAAATTGTACACACTGCAGGACTGCTAGATACAGATGGACCACAGGGAAATGTCCAGATGTCACTGCAAATGTCATAGGAAATTAAGCCATTCACTTGTGTTTATGATTCAAGAAGTTCCATTTCTAAGTGAGGTGGCAGTTTGTTTAGCTCTTACTGGAAAAATCTCTGATTTTTCCTGAAGTTTTCCGTCGAGAGCTCATTAAGAAAAAAAAAAAAGAAAGAGGAAAAACACCATTTTTATGGGAAGCACATTGTAAAACCATGTAAAGAATCAAATTCAAAGAGGCTAATAGCAAACTAAGGGAATACAATGTTGAATTATGAGGTTTTGTAATACTCAATTAAAAAAAAACATAAATTGAAAAACTTGTAACCATTCATTGTCTCTGTGAAAGCTAATTTTGCTAATATTTCTTATGCAGAAAAGTAAACATTTGTTCTTGTAGATACAATTATTAGTGGTTGTGATTAATTCTATCTTTGAGTAAATTACCAGTAAAGTTTATTCATCTCTATTGCTGCTGTGTCTTGATGAATGAAATCCTGGTATAGTTGTTATCTGTGGGTCACTGAGAGGCAAGCAAATACAATGCAGATAAACTGTTTGCTTAGCAAGTCAGTCTAGCAAAGAATATAGGAACATTTTTTAATGAATGCTGCTGAAATTAATTTATTTCAGAATTTAATCATCTCACTGTATAAATGTCTTCATTACTATTTACACTATTTAATATTTCCTAAAATAGGTCATTTCAATTATATGGTAAAATCTGAAACCTTGGGGGAAATTCAATGTTTTAAATGAGAAACTCCATTCATTTTTTAACTATTCCAAAAACAAAGAGTACTTCTTCTCTCCAGTAGTAGTATCATCTGTTGCATTTATTTTAGTATCTGGTTAATCAGCAGCGGTACAGAAAATGCAGTAAGACAGTAGTCAGATTCCCAGCCACTGCGAAGCGGACCTGTGCTTTTCTAATGCGTAAAAAAAAAAGTCAGTACTGCAAAAAAAGCAAATATTTGTCTTTTATTTATATTTTTGATGTAGGAAATTAGGATTGTAAATACTCAAAGTTCAGAACCCTGAATTCCGAACTTGTATCTTAAAATCTATTTGTAATCCATGCTTCATGGTGCCTTATGAGCACCTACCTGAGTCTTAAGCTCTCAGGTGGGTGAAAAGCACCCCTCACAATGCCTGTAAAAAATTAATATAGTTTTCCCTTGTCTTCTACATGGTCTATGCCACTTATGTTTTGGATTTTAGAGTGCCTTAAAATATTCTAATAAGCACTTCTGTTCTTTACTCATCCTGGATGAGGCTACCAATGAGGCTGGGTCTCTGTCAGGTAGATGCTGGAAGGTGATTTCGGTGGTGCCTAAAAAGCTCCTATTTTGTAACCTCTTCTGTCTAGTTTTTGAACTGGTCATGATTAGATTGCCCTTGGCTTCTCCTGGAGCAGGAACAGCCTACTGAGAGTTGGAAGAAAAGTATTTCCTTTCATTCCCATGTCTCTGCAAGGGACAAAGTTCTGGAATTTTCCCATAGATTTTTGATTAAGGAAGGCAGTGACTCCTAAAGATTAGACTTCTATGCCAAGCAAGCGGGCAGGGGAACGTGTACTTAAAAAGTCCATGCATTGTATGTTAAATGGGTACAATTGATCAGGACACTGGTTTGGGATTTCACTTTAGATTTTGTAACTTCCTGGGCAGAGACCCCTAAGACTCTACTAAAATCATGTGCTGATGCAGAAGGAAAACTCTCTTGACAGGCCTAACCAGGATCAAATGTCGATTAGCAGCTGAAAGAAGTCTTCTCCACAGCCCAAACATGGCACATCCCTTACCTGTTCAAGCTTTGCTGGCTCAGTGACACTAATTTGCTCCTGACCTAGTGCTCCCAGTGCTGCAGTTCAGTATGTTTATTAATTCTAGGAACAATTCTTCATATGAATTTTGTTGCTGCACTGAGACACAATGAGGTAAAGATATGTGGTTTGCACATACCTGTGCTATAAAACATCGTGTTTTCTGTGCTTGTATTGTTTGTGAGCTGGTGCTTAGCTCAAAGCGCAGTGAAATCTCTGGGAAAGACAACAGCTTCCTGAATTTTAGGGGTAGTTCTTTAATTCCTGTTTTAGTCAGAGGAGGTTTGAAGCAGTAAGGTTTGCCAAAGACTAGAATTCCTATTTCATGAAAATATCATTAACCTGGTTCAGAAATATGAAATAATGAGGATAATTTTTCTAGCGGATATCATTGCAGACATTAATCAACATCTAGCTGAGGACTCATAGGTTGGACAACTGTTTTTGTCTTAAGGGATGGACTAGGTTAATAGGACTCCTGTTTTGCTGCAGCGTAAGAAGTGTAGGAAGTGCCACATTTCAGTAGTAGAGAACATT
The DNA here is from genome assembly GCA_034781795.1 of Crypturellus tataupa. NCBI lineage: Eukaryota > Metazoa > Chordata > Aves > Tinamiformes > Tinamidae > Crypturellus > Crypturellus tataupa. The sequence continues at coordinate 2,140,565 of JAWLRI010000928.1, read as the reverse complement.
TTTTTTCCACCAAAGGGGAAAATAACTTGATATTCCTAAACAAGTGAAATGTCCACATTCAAATAATTATTATAAATATGAATAAATACTGTTTTCATTATGAACAGATATCTATAGTTGGATAAGGCAGTCACTGAGAGCTACTAAAATGTATTAGATATACTAGATTTTGAACTAAAACCTGTTATTAGTGAGTTCATAAACAAAGACTTTGTTGCTTGAGCAGAAGTGAGATGAGAAAACTCACGAGACTCCTCTGTAAAAAGGTCTTTGAGACTTTATTTTTGACCTTAGCTTGACTAGGGGAAGAAGCTTTGGTGTCTCATTAAAATGAGAGTGACTTGTTCCAGACTTTTAGGTCAGACCCACTGACTTTAAATCTTTCCCTCACTGAACCAACTAATGGTTTGTACACCCATACCAGTCTATGATTGTATATGCTTTCCAGAAGTGAAGAAGCAGAGAAGGGCAGAGCCCTTCTTCTCAAGTTGGCTTTGGTTACTTAAGCATAAAATTAGTCTAACACTATTTTTCCACATTTTTCAGTATTAGCCACTGCTACAGTTGTTTCCATATAGTAGGACAAAGTTTTCAATCATGCTCTCGCATTTTTGGGGTGTCTGAAATACTGAGACTGAAGTTGAACCTGCTTCATGGATGGCTGCCAACTACCTATGAGCCATCAGTGATGGTTCCTCTTCTTTTAGGGTCTATCTGAGATTTCAGACAGCGATTATCCTCAATGTCCAAATCTGAGCGTGCACTTAGTCTTTCTTGTGACTCTATTGTTTTGTGTTACTTGGATTCTAGGCAGCCTCATGGTGAGGGAAAGGGGATACATGGAAAAGAGAAGAAAATAATTTGTCAGCTTGTAGTTGTGCTTCTCTGCATTTGTGTTTGAGCAAAACTAGGACACAACACAAAGGCCTAGCTCACAGCTGGGCTGTTCCGGCTGTTGGAGGGGGAAGGAGTCTGTGTCCTCCTTGGAGGCTGCGCTCGAGCCCTTTCCCTGCCCCACTGAGCTCTCTCCTCCAGGCATAAGCTCCTGCCCAGGCATTTTCACTGCCTGCCGAGGCCTTCTTGTTCCCATCGCCCTTCAGCACTACATCCTGCAGCGGTTGGCAAATTCTGCAGCAGCCTAGAGCAAATCCCAAAGGCAGAGGGTTTCTCCGCATCAAATATTAAAATGGATACTGCAGTATGCCCTCTCTGCTTTTATCCTGCCCTTATTTAACACACAGGAAACCTTCCTCTCCGTGTCCTCTCTACAAATGTAGAAAGAGCTCTTGGAGCAAAGACGATCCCTCTCTGCAGAGACCCAGACCTGAGCATAGGAACCCATAAATACTCCCTATCTGTAACGCTCACCCGTGCTCAGCAGCTTAATGCTCAGCAGTTTTGTCTTCATTTGACCCTCATCCACAGTGATACCCTGCAAGGGTTGGAGGAGCTGTGCAGGGAATCAGGGTTAGAAGGCAAAGGTGGGCACGGGGCCCCTTGCACCACCTGAAGAAGCTGACCGTGCTACGACCGTGCACGAGGTGAAAGACAACCCCATGATAGACCTTCTTGCTCTGCTGAAGACAACCTGGACAACAGTGGCAACCAGAACGTGGCGCGTAAGATCCCATGATAAGTCTCCACAAGGCTGAAGGGAGCCTTCATGTGCTCCGTGTTCATTCCCTGCCCGACACAGCAGCTCAAAGCCAATGAGGGCCAGGAGACCCAGCAACAACTGTCATCAATACCTGCGCCTAAACTAGCTGTGAGGGCAGGCAGGTGCTGCAGGAAACTTTAAGGCTCACAAAGGTTTTGCAAAATATTCCTCCGAGCAGGAGGCCACTCCTTTTTCTCTGGCAGCAATCCAGTTCCCAGAGTGTAATAAATTCCCAAACTGGATTATTTTTATTTAAAAATAGAGCACAGCCCTCCCACGAGCTCTTTAAATAAATCTCTTGCCCCTGTTCTTCTCTCCAGGCCAAGGTCATCTGAAAGTGCAGCTCTTCCCCCGGCGTGTAGGTATTTCATCACGCTCAGGTGAAGGCCAGAGGGTTTGCTGTCCTTCCCTATTGCTTGCTGTATCTGCGTTGAGACTGGGGCATTTCAGACTATTATTCAGCCTTCATCATGCTTACAGGAGCTGAAACACAGTTACAAAGCTCAGTTAAGCCATTATCTGATGTAAGTGACACAAATATTATTTTCTTTTTTTTTTTTTTCTCAACAGTGGCCTGTTTTATTTGTTTGAACAAGGGGCTTGTAATCTACCAGATGGGTCCAGTTTGGATGTCCTCGAGATACGCTCTTCAGATGTAATTTCCGAGCTTAAGAGGGTAATTTCTTTTAAAGCTGTAGTCCTCGATTTACCCTAAGGTTAAGTGTGAAGACAGCAGCTGCACTACAAGATCTTTTACACTGCGTGGCTTTTCTGCAGTATGTGTCATTAGGGTTTCATGAAGGAAAGAGTCATCTTCCTTTCTTTATTTCCTGTTATTGAGAAATAAATGTCACTGCTGTGAAAGCAGTCCAGTCTGAAATATCTGAACAATCCTATGCGGAGGGATGTTGCTTGCAAAAGATAAATTCTGTATGAGATATGGAATTACTTCCACATTATTCTTAAGAACAGGACGAAGTCTCACTGCTTCTTCATTCTGGAGCTTAGATGACATAAAGTACACAAGAAAAAGATTACTGCTTTAGATTTAAATTGGATTACATTCTAGCAAAGTTAATGGCCCATCCTCCTGTCTTTACTCACAGAAGTAGTATCTAGAAATGTGTAGTAAAATAGGTTAATGTTTTTGACGGGAACTTACTTTCCTGAAGAATTACTTCATTAGCAAATATTGTTCTTGCCTTGAAAACATGTCAGTTTCTAAAAATCCACAGGAAAACATTTGCAGAAGGGGTAGATGGAAAGAGAGAGCGCTCTAAAACCAGATGAAAAATAAAGGACTCTTGGATGATACTGAAATACAAGAACAAATCTACCAAAGTCTGAGAAGATGAATCTCCTCTGTTGGGTCTCTCAGAAGGGACACACATACTGCTTCCCGAACAAGTCTGGCAAAACACTCAGGTGCCAACAAATTCATCATTGCACCATCGAATTGAGGCACCTAGCCTCAAACACAGGTTGCGTGGCCATTTTAAAGTGCAAAAGTAACCGGTGGGGTGAAATTTCCTCCTTTTACAATGCCTGATCTCACATACACCACTGGGCCTCATTTGGGGACCCAGCCCTGAGTCCATATTGCTGCTGAACGTGGCTTTGGGGACGACACTTATGTGGCCACACTCATTATTCAGACATCTCCTCCCTGCTGCTGTCATGGGCTGCGCTAGGCCAGATGCTCTCAGTGTTTTGAGCTGTTCAAGCTCTGCTCAGTCTTGTCGTGGAGTTTGCCCTGTGGTCCTTGTCATACGGCAGCTTTGTAAGCAACAGCGCGTCTTGCTCCTGGGTTGCCAGCTTGAGTCATCTCCATAATGCTCTGGAGGCAGAACTGTTGAGTTGCCCGTCCTTGGGATACACTCTGCTCTCGTTTAAGGGCTCTCCAAAAGCAGACTGTCTCAACCAAAACCCAGAACCCCTCTAGATTTATGCTCAGGTAAACGAATGCAGAAGCAACTGAATAAATAGGAATCTTTATGATGACGGAGGTTGGAAGGCAAATTCCGCTTTCCTGATGCAAAATAAGTACCATTTTAATGTTTTGAAAATCAGATGGGCTGTCACTATTCATCCACTGCAAAGAATGCTTTCTTCTTGCATTTTGGCATGACTGTTTTACAAGCCTCCAGTCTTAAAAGCTCAAAGTCACCCTGGGTAGCAAATGATAGTAAAATAAATAAATAAATAAATGAGGTTCAGGGATTTAAATGAAAAAAAGGAGTTTTCATTTCCAGGCAGTGAAGAAAAATTCCTCTGCCCTCAGCAGTATAGCACACATTTGCTCCCCAGCTTGAAATCTGAAGTTGTGGAATATTGACAATGAGATTGTAGGAATATTCAAGCACAGTTCAGTGTAAATCCTGCATTTGCTAGATGCTCTGCTTTGTCTGTGACCAGCCTGTAATTGCCGTCAAATGCCAGGTATTAATCTGTTGGCTAAGTTTGCTCTTGCAGTGGTGGTTGGTTGTATGAGAACTGCTCTCAGCTCAGCTCATGCCGTGGTCCCCCATGCAGCAGCTGAGAGACCGGGTTAGCCTCGTTGCAGCATCCTGGAGCCTCTCACTCAGAAGAGCCCTGGGTGTTTAACGTAACCTCTAAAGATCTACCCAGCTCGTGCCTTTCCCATGCCTTTCTCCTACAGGTTGTATTACTACCTATTCCAATATATCCACCTCCCTTCACAAGATCATGAACTTAGGCATGGAAAAAGGGGGAGCTTTTGAAAAACACTTTAAGTTTGGCCCTTTCAGGGCCATCTTTTGTGGACCGATTAGGTTCAAATTGTACTAACATGGCTGTAAGGCCCAGGAGAGGGGCAATATTCCCACAAGGAATGTGGCAGATCTTCTACTCCAAAATGACTGTACGTTGAAGCACAAAAGGTTAGAAGCCAGCACAGACCACCTTACTTGTCCTTGCAGGTTTAAATTCCTTCACAGATACATGCGAGCTGAATAAAAACAACTCGGGAAATAAAAATCCCTATGCAGAAAGGTTTTGATCCTCTGTTAAACCAGTTTGAGCGAAAAGGATTTTGCAGCTTCTCTGTTAATCTGCTGGTCACATGGTTGAAAGAGATGCCCTCAAGGTACAATCTAGCCTGTTGTTGAGTTGATTGGTGAACAAAAAATAGGAAAGAGGAAAAATTACAGAATGGAAGTTGTGCCCCTGTATTGGTACAGGTAAATCCTTGCCTGCAAGTCTGGGTAATCTTCACCACCCTGCAGGAGGGTGCTGGATTTTTTCATCAGCTTGTGAAGGCTGAAATTGAGTTCAAAGGAAAGAGGCTCAACCTTATGAGCCTATAATAAATAATGAGGAGTTCTCAAACATCACACCAGGGCAAGCCAATATGTGTGTATGTGTCCATGGCCTCTTCAAATTTATATTACTCAGTAGTAGGAAATGAGTAGCAGCCATGAATTAGTTGTAGGTGTGAATCAGAAAGCAGCAGTAGGTTTTGAAGATGAGTGAACAAGTTTTGTAAATCCGTGGAGCACTATTACACATTCCTGTGGCTAATATAATTTGTTATTTAGCCTAGAAATGTCAGGTACTTTCAGTATTTGACTTGTATAAGTGTATGTGTATTGCAAGCATACGTTTTTAAGCAGTCATTCCCAGTTTGTTGGTTTCACCATAAATATTCACATGCAATCAACAACGGATGCGCTTCTAGGATATTCCTATCTATTCTCCCAGCCATGCCCACTGAAGGGAACAGCCAGCTCCTCTCCCTTGCATGAAAAGCATCTGTGAAATTGCAGGTTTTTGCAGGTGGCCCAGTGCTAGTCAAGGACCAACATCATTTTAGAGAGATGAGTTGCTTAATGGGGGTGGAATTTTTAGCCCTTGTGACTCTGTAAAGAAGCCTGAAAATAGAACAATTTAGAGCTGGAAAAGATCTATGAGACTAAAACTGGGTTCCCAATCTTTCTTTTGTATCATATATGTTACCTTAAAAAAAAAAAAAAAAGAGACTGTTCTGTATCTTTCCCTTGTGCCACCTGCGTTTCACATACTCCCTTGCCTAACTGTGCATCATCTGTAAATAAGCCGAGAGGACAGTTCCAAGTGGGTAGAGTTCTTCTTTTTGTAATGCAGCCGGTGGTCCAGGCAATCCTTTTTGTAAAAGACTTGTGGTTTGAGGCCTTCCTCAGCCTAGGGGTTTCAAAGCCCCTACCTGACTCTCCAGAAGAGAGACCTGAGCACGAGCCTGCTCTATGCTGGGTGGGCAAGGGGCACCATCTCTCCTATGGAAACCAGGGCACCGTTTGGGCAGTCATACAAGACCCAGAGGAGGCGACTGATGGTGCTGGTGGTTGGGCTGCTCACTTCTCTGGGAACACAGGTACGCAAGAGACGCTTAGGTACAGAGAAGGGTGCTAAAATCATTAGCACCCAGAAGAGTTTTGTGGAAAAGGGGTTTCTGGTTTTTGGATGGACTGACAGAGAGATAATGAAATTGTGTCATTAAGGATGAAATTCCTTTCGTTTGAAAACGTAAAGCATATAAATAAGACGCTGTAACCAAGACTCACAAAGACAATGAGGTCTTCTCCTTAACATCTCCTTTTTTGGTATAACTCATAGCTTAAAAAAAAAACCCAAATGTTCTTCAGTTAAGAATTCCATTCTGCAAATGACCCCATCAATCCAGTTTCATCATGCTTATATTTTGTCAGCTGCAGATTTGATTCTGGCGATTTAGTTAAAGAAGATTTATTCTTTCTGCTAAAAATATATCAGGTCATTGTCCACGCGTTTACCATCAGGCAGAAAAGAAAGGAAGGGATGAATATAATAAACCTAAATAATTGCTTCGTTTACTGCATAAATATATCTAAAGGGGTGATCTGACTATTTACATTCCTAACACCCTCATGATTGGAGCGTATAGCATTATATCCTCATCTTAGAATTCTTCTATGTGGCAATAGCTGCATTCATCGTCTTTCATCATTTCTGCCGCTCTCCAAATAGCCTTTTTATATTCGTGGCTTGGAAGAATGTTGTCAACAACCCTCTGTGCAGGTGCTTTGCTCCTGCAGCACACAGATTAATCCCGCCCTGGGTCACGACAGGGATTATGCTCTCTGCCTGCAGTCCTTCGTCATAAATGTCCTGCCCCAACACCTCCTGGCTCTGTTTTGGAGCTGTTCCTGCAAGGTGCCGTAAGGCTATAAACACACTTGGGCCTCTTAAATATTCAAGGGTCAATGCAGAAAGAGCTCTAGATTTTGGAGAGGGCTCACGGAAAGCTAGAGAGCATCACTGCACTGCCTGCTGCTTTTCAGGAGCAGTATAAGCTTTTACACAGCGGGGGACAAACTGCGTCTCATGTTTGCTGTGCAGCCAGAAGGAGATGGCGCTTCAGCTGGTTGCAGTGGGGACATGAGTCACTGCACTGGGACCTCTCCAAAGAGAAGGGCCCCGTGAAGGTCACAGCTGCGTAGGCCAGTGTCTGCGTCGCCAAGTCTTGCAAGAAGGAGGTACCCTTTGGCACCGTACGTTTGCCTCAGTCCCCCCACAAAAATGCACTGAAAGCCAGGAAAATCTACCCACAAAAGTCACGGCAAAGTCACTGCCCTCTGGCCCAGCCACAAAGTGCACGTGTGCTGCTCTGGCAAAGCAATGTTGCACTTGCAAAATGATAATATTTCTGCAAGACAACAGTTTCTAGCACAAAAAGGCTGAAAGAATTACCTTGCAGGTAGAAGCTGAAAATGAAAACCTGGCAGTGTCAGTTCATTACCATAGTCTCTCCCATGGCTAGTCTCCTACCTTGATTTAGAGTTAGACAAAGCAAAAACAGATTCATCTTACCTGTCAGGAAGAGGGACTCTACTGACTCAGTCACCTCTACTGGACCAAAGGAGATAAAAGCAGTGTCATGGACACCTGAGGGGACAAAATCTGATGTCCCCTAACAGCCGAATGCAAGTACTGACTGAGAGGAGTGAAAGGCTGAGGCTTGAGTAGCAGTTAATTCAACAAATACACCTTTATCAAGTGCTGTTGAGCACATGAAAAGCGAGACCTTAATGGTACAATAGTGCCAAGGAGCTCGGGACGATGTGTGTTACAGACTGCACAGAAACCCTCTGAGTGTGAAATAAGCAGAAATAAATGAAATCTTGTCTTCCTGAGTCTGCTGACAGCTTATAAGAAATATCATGAAGCCAAAGCTTTATTCCCATCTATCAATTTGAAATCAAAGGTAAGACGTCATTGATATTAACTCTGTCGGTGCCAATCTTTTTTAACAGAAATACTGAGCTATTGTTCTTTATCCTCAAAATTTTCTTTCATATTTATTCAGCTACCAAATTTATCAACCATCCCATACGAAGCATGTAAAAGTGCTAGTATTGGTAAAGGAGAACAACCATTCGTTTACCATTCCATTTTCTATCCCAGTGGGTCTATTCCTCTTGACTTGTTACGATACACGGAGAGACTCTCTAGCCACCAACAGAAACATCAGCTGATCGGGCCTTGATAGGACATGCATCTGAAGGACTTGCCCACTGACAGGACTAGGAGCAAAGGAATGAGCACACGGGGCTGAGGGACTGTATTTTCTTCATAGTGCATTACGTCTATGTAGCTGAAGTGCTCCTGACTCACAGACACCATCCGAACTTCCAAGGTGTAGTTAACGGGCAAACTCACAGTTAACCTGCTATATTCCACAGTAACTTCAGAAGGTTGAACGTTTACGGACATTTAGCAGAAGTGCCGATTAACTAGATTAGCAGATGCGGAAGAAGCTTTTATGTATATGTGGTGCCAAGAGGAAGAGCCAGGACCTACCTGGAGTCTGACAAGGTTATGGGGGGTCTTGGAAGAAGCAGAGCTTCTCGACTGCCTCCATGCCATGCTGTCTGTCACAGACGGGGCCAGGACTTCTGTGCCTCTTTCCTTCCCTAAATTCAAGGACAGCAAATGCAACAGACCTGGTAGAGCCTCGTGGGGACTCCCTTTATGCTCCCCAGGAAAAACTGTCACCGAGTTTTCCTAAAAATCACACTCTCCTGAATGCCTCAATAAACATCTTCCAATAATTCTCTTAGATACATATAAGAGAAACATGAGGGGGCAGGTAGAGGCCCAGGAAAATCTGGCACAGAAGTGTTTAAGGCTCCAAGACCCTCCTGTTATGTGTTTGCATAGACACACATCCTGCACTGTTCACCACCGACACACTGCCAAGGTACAACAGCATTTTGTCACCCGGCGGCCCCACTTGCAAGCCTCAGCATGCTAACGGCAGCGCGAAACTTCCTCCAACTTGAAATGCGGCTTGACTTTCACCTTAGTTTCTAAAACTGTCTATTAATCAGATTTGGCGGCTTAAGAAGCAGTGTAAAGAAACACAAGGCAGAATATAATCAAAGAGAAGTAATATTTGCAGCTTTGCTGGAGTGATGGTGAGCAAGTATGTTGAGAAGCACCCGAGTGAGTTCCACTGAAAAGCAGAGCACAATTGCAAATCTTATCCTCTAGCTGTGGAGATTCCCCTTATTTTTCTTTCAGATTCTGGCTACAGAGTGCAAATAACTTCGCCAGAAGTCAAGACATTTCCTTTAATCCTCTCTACTAATACCTGGATTCCTTTTCTTGAGCCACCAACAAGATCTAGCTATGCAAATAGCAAGTTGAGGTTGTAGGATATTTTGGAAAAGGTATCACCTGAGGGGACAAGGAAGCACTAAGGCCTCGTCTAAAATACACTGTGAAATGCTGGATACCCAAGGAAAACCAAATCAAACTCAAACCAGCATAACCAGAAACTGCTAGGATGATCAGAGGAACAAATAGTCCATGTACCAAGAAAGCAGTAACAGAGTGTGCTCATTCATGTCATAAGAAATACTGAGAAAGCTTATGATTTTTGTTTATATAACCATCATAGAGAGACACAGAGAAAGAGAGGCTAGGGAAGGAGAGTCACCATTTAAACCACTATTTAAGAACAACACTGGCACAAGAATAAGCTAGTGTTAAGTGTCTGTAAATTAATTTGAGCTAGAAGTGAAATGTTTCCTCCACGATGAGAAAGGGATGGTCTGGAATAACCTCCTAACAGGAGTAGGGGGACCATAACAAACCTTGAGAATCGCAGGACATGGCTTGCTACTTTACAGATCAAGCTGTAAGGCAGAGCTATCCACGACAGCAGGGAATTAGACTCACTGTAGCCTGTTCGGCAAGGGCCTCTGTTCAATATCCTCTGTGCTGTGGGTTTCTTCATCCTCCACCACTCTGGCTGGTTACTCCCACACAAACATTTCCACCTGCGGTATTTTTCTGTTGCTGTCGGGAAAAGAAAAAAAAAAAAAAGAAACGTGGGATATAGCTTTGGAAATGACTGCAAAGAGATAATACTGAAAGGTTTATTTTCTAAAGTGGTTTTATTAGCAGTAAAAGGGATAGAAAGTCAAGTTAGAATTCCTCTGAAGTGAAATTATTACAAAATGGCTGCTCTGAGCACTTTTCTCCTGCGTAGGAACCTGCTAAAGAGATGTGCATGTGCTGCAGCCTTACAAAGCAGAAGCGCCGCCTGTCAACTGGAAAACAACAATGACTTGCTTTGTTTTAATGGGAAGGCTCCAGGCAGTTCTTTCAGGACCTCCTGCTATTCTCTGAGATCTCAGAGACAACTTTTTTAACCTGTCATTCCGCTCTTGCCGCAGCGCCGCGCCTGGGGAAGAAGCGTGGGATGTGTTGCTCATAACCTCCCTGTTTGCAGAAGCGGGAGGCACACAGCGGTTGTGTCAACATCATTTGCCGGCTGCACTGCAACTGCGTATGCGCGAGCATAATTATTTATCCGCTGATGACCAGGGATTTACCGGTGATGGAGGTGCCCACATTTACAGGAAGAAGTAATTTCACTAGAAGCACATTTATACCGTGCAATTGCATCCACACTAAAAAAATCTTTTTCCATTGAGCTTTATGTCATTATAGTAAGAGAGGCCCATAGGAAAACCACTTTTCAATTATTTTTTTCCAACGAATTTCCAGTAAAAAATCCAGACTCATAATTTTATTTAATTATTCTTCAATATCTTCATTTTGGCCCTTGTCTGGAGACTTCTCTTCCAGATAGATAGGATCTCTAAACATAATGATGCAGTGTGAGATTATAGCATCACTCCCACTAGTGATTACCCAAAAATACTTTTTTTTTTGATAAATTGTCCTGCATCATAGACATCCACAAACTGAGTGTCAGTCTATGTCCTAAAGTGCCTGCAATTCCACTAAACAAAAAGTACAAGGCAGGAAGGAAAAGAAGAATTTAATCTTCGTTTTATAGATGGGAGATCGATTCAGTTGTTAAACCCAGATGCAGCCCCATCAGAGGGCCGAGACATCTGCCCAGGCTGACAGGCACAGCCAGCAGCAGGGAAGCAGATACCTAGAGCATCTCACATAGCTCTAGGGATCTATCTCTAGCCAATGGAAACAAGCCCTAGGCATAAAGTTATCTAAGGCTGCACAAGGAGACTGTGAGGAACCAGCAATTGCCGGCAATTCCTGAATATCAGATCTGCGAGATCTCGCTGCCTGTCTTTTCCAAAGCAACTTCCTGACAAGCCTTTACCTGGAGGCATTATTCTTCTTCACTGAATATCAAGTGAAGAACAGAGTGAAATCAGCTACCACCGCACTCTGTTAGTCTGGGCTGTGAAGCTGTGCCCAAAGGCTTGCAAGCACCCACCGGGGGAGAGCAATAGCAGAGCGGTGAGGTGTCTGTGTCACATATTAGCATGAACGTAACCCTCTCCAAAAACAGAGTTGTTGCATTTTAACTTAGCAATGCAAACAGAAAAAAGGCAAGTTTTTCGGATATGATAGACAGTAACTTCGCTAAAAATCTTGTGGATGACATGACCAATATCCCAGTGACAGGCTGAGCTGCAGAATTGATACGAGAAACATTCCTTCCTCAAGATACTATTTCAGAGATATTTAAAATTTAAACATAAAAATGGAAAATTACTTATTTTTATTTGCTTTATACAATAGCACAAAATCTTTAAATAGGATTTCTCATTAAAAAATAGCTGATTTGCTCTTCAAGGGCTTTTAGATCATATTGACTACAAGAAGTGCAAAAGCAGGCAATGTTTCTGTTAGGTGGTATTGGTTTTAGTAAGCTTTCTGTAAAATGGAAATGACAGAAGATCAAATCCATAAGATTAGAACTTGTGGGCGACTCTTCTAACAGGGGAAGAGCTACACTCCCAACTCCCTTAAATAATTTCTCATCAGCTGTTGTTTGTCGCATTGACTGTAGGCAGCACACCCAAGCCTTTCTTTCCTTTCTGCTGGGATCTTCCTTCAGACACTACATCCTCAAACCATAGTTTCAAGGTGATCCTGCTGCTGTCGGCATCACGAACACGCGCTTGTAGCCAAGAGTCCTCTCTCAACAAATTCCCACTTTTTAAGTTGTTTCATTCCCTAAGGCAGTCTCGAGACTAGACTGAGCTTCTCTTTGGATTTTCTGTAGCAGTAATAGTGCTCCACCGCTGTGGCAAGGCTCACTCAGTCCTGCAGGGAGAAGCCTAATGTGTGGCATTGACGTTTGCAGGAGAATACGCCAATGCAGTCATCCCCTGGCTGCAGATATCCATGGGGAAAAACAGATGTGTCCTTTAATAAGAGCAAGAGTGCTTAAAAAAGAACACTTTATTGCAGGGTTGCCTTCGCCACTGTAAATTGCAGCATTTTCATTTGTCTGTATTTATGGCACTGAAGTGTTTATATCACTGTAAAGTAAATATTTGCTTTCAAAGGTCATTCATTGAATCTCTCTCTCTCTGGGGATACGTGCAGGGTTCTCTAAGACTCCAGTATAACTCCATGAGGATATGCAATGTTCTTGCCATGAGATTCTTTATTGCATCCGAGCACTACTAAAATAGCAGATGCAGAATTCAGACCGTAACAGGCAACATATTTCCACTAGCCAGTTTCTCTCTGAATTTTCCTTTAATCTCCTGCTGCCTGTGCGTACCAGCACTGGTAAAATGTAAAAAACTGGTTCACAGGGAATTTGATACAAGACATCAAGTCCTTGAAATCACTTATCTAGAAAATAGAGAATAGTTTGGTCCATGAAGCATACATTTTTTTAACAATATTTGGACTTTTATTTTCTTTTAAGACAGCTTCGTGTGTGTTTGCATGTGAACCCAAACAGTTTGCCCTTTTTGAAATGAAAAAAAAAGAATCTTGTGAATTTTAAGCTTGCAGTTATTACAAGCTTAAGTTATTACAAGTGTAAACTCCTGTTGTAAATGAAGAATACATTTTGAGATTTTAAGTCTAATTCTATTGGGGTTTTCAAAGACAATGGTAGGATTTTGATACTTGCTTGACATTAGCTTAAATGAGCACAAAATATACAAGCTTTGAAAAATGCAAAATTTTAAAATATTTTTTTAAATATAAATTCAGCAAGGAATTTATTCCCCAAAGTCCTCAACAGTATCTTCAGTCTGCTCCCATTTTACTAAAATAGCAGCAGGTTTTAGTGGGCCCAATGTTAAGATTAATGTCTTTTGCTTTTGAAAATTCACTCGGTAATCACTGAGAGAAAGCCCATTATGGTTTACCTTTTCTTAGCCATCATTCAGTTTCAACATGTTTTAGTACATCAGCTGGACTATATATAGACCCCAGATTTTTCCTAAGGAACATTATGGGAAAAAATGTTTTTTTTTTGTTTTTTTTTTTTTGTTTTTTAATGTAGAGAAATAATTTGCTTTGAAGCAAATAAACATGCTCTCTAGAGTTATGGGATTTTACTGATAAGAGATTTTGTTGGTTTGTGTTATGACTAAAAGGAATAAGCACCTAATGCCTACAGAATTTTCTAGGAAAATCCTAGCTCCAGTCTGTCCTTCTCCGCATCTTGAATGGCACCATCTGCAAAAATTTAAACCCATACCCAGACACTTGCAGAATACATGCAGTTTATCATACTGTGGGCAAATGAGTAACCTTTATTGATTTTTGTACACGTTTTTCTATTAAATAAAGTTGATTCAGCATGGCTACAGGGCACTTCGGTTAAGGCTAAAACCTGATGTAAAATGACTTGTCTGGAAGAATGTTTTTTCCTGTTTCTCAATCCATTCTAAGTGCTTTACAAATACCAAACAATCTCAATAAACCTGTCAAGTTCAATCACTTGCTGCATAACATCTCTCTGGTTACAACCTCTGACATTTTTTAAGGTTGATGAAAAGTAGGATGCATCTGTCACTCAGAGGTCAATTGATGGCTCCAGTTAACCAAAAGGATAACTCTAGAGTCAAATGACAAAGTTTCAGCACTTTTTTGTACTACGCAAGGTTAGTGGTTCATGATCAAAAATTAATAAGCAAAAGATCAAGAGTAAGGCTGGAACCTACTTGAGAATTGGTTTATCTGGGCAATTTTTATTACCACTGGCAACTGACTAACAGATTCCACTATTTGCTATTGCCGCTTTCATCTCATCTTCACTTGCTTATGCTTCTGTAATCGTTGAGCTCACATTGGATATGGTTAGAGACTGATCCCAATACCATGTTAGCACCCTGTCCTCTGTCTCATACATCATGTCCATTTTGCAGTTAGTAAAACGCTACCAGATAGGCATAATGCAGAACCAGCACCAAAACCATGTTTAATTTTTCTGTGTTTTTGCTCTGGCTCCCTGATGCTATTCTACTGGCACAAGCGCAGTGAGTGATGCAAGCAGAGAATATTTTAAGCAGTAAATCTAGATTCCCAGGCTTAATCCTGGTATACTGCTGCTGAGCTCTGCCAGAAATATTTAAATGATGTTTTTGTCTTGATTTGGGACAAAAGCAGATTGTGAAATGGTGGCATTCGTGATTGACTGGCCCTAGCATCAGCCCGTACCATGAGGAAAAGGAGTTTGGAGAGCGGTTCTTTACTTGAATAACTTCGCGTTGCCGCAGTGGAGCCTGCCCTTCTTCCTGCTCTGTTTGCTGTTCAGGGGTGGGCTCTCCCTGGAGCTGCATGGTGTGCCACAGGGCACAAAGCCCAGTGCAGCATGTGGGGAGGCCGGGGGTCCTCGAGCAGCACAACGTGTCCCCACACTTTCACATGCCCTCCAGGAGTCTGACCCCTGATTCATCTTTCCCTCGTAATCCTCAGAGTACCGGGTTTATGTAAAGCTTATTTGCTGCTGTTTGTGAGCATCCTTGAAGCGCCTGATATCGCAGTGATATTAGCCAGGAAATTAAGCTCTGCATTTGCATCAGCTGGGGCCACAAATGAATTGCTTAAGCTCGGTCCTTCACACTGCTGTGACCGTGCAGCTGTCAGGACCCAGTGGGCCTGTTCCAGCCATCTCTCCAGCATATATTGAGGCTCCCGAATACTGTGTGACCCATCGCCAAATGCCAGCCTCCCTCAGACAGGGATGTGGTGATGCTCTCGGTGATGAAAATAGGATGTCGTGCCAGTAGCTTCAGGGCTGATTCTTCAAGACGGATTTCTTCCTGCTGTAGCCTGAAAGAGCAAAAGCAACCGCAAGTGAGGATGTGGCTAAGGCGAAAGCATGAAGGTCACATTCTCCCTCTTAGATAAGAAGAACAGCAAATTCTTTGCTAAAGCTGCAGAGCAAATGCAAGGGGCTGTCTGTCTTCTTTATACATTTATAAGTGAACGGGATATGATCCAGGAAATATCTCTGCCACCCCAGCCTGCACCCCTGTTGTCCCAATGGAGAGCATGGTAAGACGAGGAATGGATTCATTTCTCCAGTTAAGCAGAGTTGTTACTGTTAAAATTTTAGAGTCAAACTCTGCCCTAACTTACCTTGCTTCATAAAAGCCGAACATTATCCGAAAGACAGGGCAGAAAATAGCCCTTCGGATCTTACACTCCTGGAGTAGTTTTACTGAAATCAGCTGCTTTTACCGTGCCCCTGTAATTGAGTATGATGGCATGTGCTTTCTTGTGGTTTAATCCCCCACATCTCTCCCATCTCCCTTGCACCTGGGATTAGGTTTTCTTGCAGTGAACGAATCTAACCTTCGATGAGCCGTAATTTGCAATGTGCCATGTTCGAATCAGAGAAACAAGTCAGTGTTGTTGCTATGAAGACCTGACAGATGGTAGGAGGGTCTGTCTTTCTTAATCAAGTCATCCTCAATAATTAAAGATAGCTCCAATTTATAACAAAAAAGAGGGCCTATCTGATGGACTGCACCCGGATCTCTGGTTAGGATGAGTTCAGTGATATTATTCTGTCATGAGAAAGATAATTAAGAGCAAAATCTGACCCATCTGGGGTCAACATTAGGTACCGGTTAAGTCATATTGTGTATTCCCTTGAAATGAAGAATTTTCGGATAGATATCTTTACGCAGTTTAGCTGTAAGTAGAGTTTCCTGGCCAAGTCATTAGCTGATAAAAACCAGCAAAGTTCCTTTGTCCTTAGTTTCCTTGGAGATACATTAGCTGAGCATTAGGCCCTCCAAGCTATGCAGCTGAAATATAGGATGCAAGGGGTACAGACTTGACCTTTAACTCCTTCCTAAGATGGCTTTTAATTCTAGAGAAGAATGAATGGATCTCGAGCCCATTTCTGGTAGCAAACAATGCCTCCTGAATGTCCAGCTTCAATTTGCATGGCATTTGAAATGCTACCCTTAAGGAAAAACAGTTTGTTTTTCTTTAATGAGTACGACAAGGATGCGTTCTTGTTCTTTCAGAGTGATTAACAGTGCAAGAATAAAACATCACCTTGAAAAATCCTGAGTGTTCCATACACATATAATCTTACAGACGAGAATTGCTACCCAGAACGAAAGAGTTTGGGTGAGGGCACTAATGTAATAAAAGCACTTTGAGGCATTGACATTTCAGTTCAGCGCTTTAAGCAGAGGCAGTTTAACCGCACTGTTTTTTTCTTTTCCCTTTTGCTGTCTTCTAGACCGAGCACAAACCCTTGATCTGCAGCTTCCACAAACCCTCCCACCGCTACCATGGCAGAAGACGCGGACATGCGCAATGAGTTGGAAGAAATGCAGCGGCGTGCCGACCAGCTCGCTGATGAAGTGAGGCCAATTGCTAATAAGAAACTGGGGGTTCTTTTTGCATGAGAGGCATGCCCAGGCTCAGGAGCGGAGCTGGTTAAGGATTTATTGGGCGGACTCTGTTTTCTGTCAACTTTATTCCGGGGAAAACTGACCCCCGTTCAAATCTCAGTCTCCAGCGGCAGCAGTGACTCAGCCACAGACACCGAGTCGCTCCCGAGTTGCACTGCTGTCACTGCGAGCAGAATTCCTGCACTATTCACAAGATTTCTGGGACAAGATGCACGCAGAATAGAGATCAACTGGGACAAAAATTAATGCCGCGCTTAGTCTAGATTAAGTAGTCTAGGTTATCGACCATGAATTTGTTCTAAGTATTAGGCCTAGGTATCTGCATCACTTTGGCTGATCTCAGAACAAAACAAATTGTAATTTTCTAGTACTAGTACCCTGCCTACAGCATGATTTTGAGGGGTAGCAAAGAGCACAGGAAACAATAGTGTCAATGTGAGCGTGCACATTAGGGATGGAAACTGTATCTGCCCGATCTAAGTGGCTTTTCCTCCATTTTTCAGTCCCTTGAGAGCACCCGCCGGATGCTGCAGCTTGTTGAAGAGGTAAGGGCTTACATTTTATTTGTACTTCCCTTATGAGCAAAAATATTGGAGTGTGTGACACAGTGAAGCTTTTTTTGTTATTTTACTCACATTGCTAAGGCCTGGTCACGGCTTTATATGCCGCTCCATCACCGACTACCCTTTCCCATCCACGAAGGTCATTTGAGCCACTGTACCTCCCCTTCCAAGTGTCGAAGCAGACCGGTAGCTGAGGCACTGTGATTCAGCCATATCTGAGTATTTGTTGAGAGGGACGACTCAAGATGAAGCAAGCAAACAGCCCCTGAAGGTGACCTAAGCCAGGGGCAAGCGGCTGAGCTCACTACAGAGTTCCTGGAGCCTCGCGTTGGCACAACTCTGCCATCACCGCCGTGATGCTGCGAGTGGGGACGGACAGAAGGCCCTTGGCCTGTTTGCCCTGTCATCTCTAAATATCTCCCTCTGCATAAATCCTTGCAGCTATTTATAGAGCATCAATCACCACAGCATTTAAGTGCCAATTCTTCACATATACTGGAACATTTATTAGGATTTTTGAGGCTCATTAAATGCCGTAGATTGACAGCTCTGGAGGATGAAGTTCTCTGTTTTCCCACAGCGCTGGGAAAGGGATCCAAGCACACAGCTAATGCATTTCATACCCACCTGAAGGGAGAACTTTTAGGGGAAAAAAGCAGTTCAGTCAGGCCTCATTTCACGGCCTTTGTAAAGAAGAGGTTTAAAAGTCTGACCCTCCCAAACTTAGTTCAACCTAGAGCGATCAGCCATCAGGTGGTGAGAAACTTTGGTCCTGCCTGACAGGGTGTATTATTTTCAGACACCAGGCTAGAGCGGGCAGTGGAGCTTGTGACACTTTTAATCAGCGTCTTCAGGAAAGAACAGCCTCAGCGCAGTGACAACTGTGGGAGTCGCGAGCAAAGACAACGGGCAGAAAACGACATCAGGTCCCGTGTTCAGGAACAAACACAAGGCCAGCCTTAGGCTTCGAGGCCTTGGGATCGGTCATGACTGCAGAAATCAATGGAGTACAGCAGAGAAAAAGTTAAATTCCCGCATACAGATAGATAGATAGATAGGTGGATCATTGAGCACAGGCAGCATCAGTTCTCCTCCGAGCACGTTCTGGCTCTCTTATGGCTCGGGCCCTCCCAGTAGAGGCATGTTCTTATCTCGCAGGCGACCTGTCTTTTTCCTCTTTACCGCATAGCTACCCGAACACGCTGCTTCTAACCACCGCGGTATTTCAACTTGGTGCTTGCTGCAGCTCCTGATTAAACCAAATCAACTATATATAAGATCGTCTCGCATGCACTTGTGGGTATCTCCCCAAATACAAACTAGGAGAGCCTGCTGCCTCAGAGTGGCTGTGATTTAAATAGACAGGGCAGATGATGAGTGGGAAGAGAGGGAGGCACAGGAAAGAGAAATGATTTGCCCAGGGCCAAACCATCAGTAAATATCAGACCTGCCTCTCCTGAGCCATATTTGTGTGACCTATGCAATGCCTGAATTTTCCTAGCATATTGAACCAGCATATTGCAAATGCCACTGAAATTTCAGTATTAAGCCACAGAAATTCACAAAGTGGGAGGAGAGCTGGGAGTGCTACATCTACCAGTGAATTTATGTAGGTCTCCAATGCTTCTCAGGTCTCGATACCTCTCCAGATCTAACTGTTTTTCTGATTCTACAATATCTTCCTCAAATACAGAAATTTTAAAATTAGTACTGAGCAGTCAAGGGAATTCTTTTACAAGCAGCTGAATATAGTTTTCACTAAGGTGACTACAAAAGACTTTTCAAATTCTTTATGTGGTCTAAACAGCGGGTTGCTTATTCTTGTCCCATTTTCTAGGTACTTTTAAAAGAGTGCAGTATTTGTGGAGTGAAAATGTTCATACTGAAAAGATGAATGGAAGGAGCCTGTCTAACGAGTTGAGACAGAAAAATGTAGAGTTTCGGGGAAATGACATTTATTATATTATTATGTTTATTGTGTTGATAGAGCATATGTTATTCTTTACGTGGGGAAATTAAACCTCCACTTTTAAACACCATAGCTGTATACGTATGTAGGAGCTTAAACCATGCACAGCTCCACTGTGCTTGGTGTTGGGAAAATACAGAGCAAACAGATCGACTTGGCCCCTGAGTATGATCTAGTTCTCAAGAGCACTCTAGAGACAAGGGCTGCGGTCCATTCAATGAAGCCTTACAAAAGTATGAGCCGCCTTCACATGTTGAATTATAAGTCATGATGCGCAGTCAGGACCTTTGTGCTCCTTGTCCAAGAACACTAGACCAAGTTTGAAGAGAATGGACTAAGCTCCTTGTCCAAGAACACTAGACCAAGTTTGAAGAGAATGGACTAAGCTCCTTGTCCAAGAACACTAGACCAAGTTTGGAGAGAATGGACTAAGCCTTGGTGCTGGTCCCAGGGAATATCTGCTAGGAAGCCGTTCTCCTTGCTGAAGGACCAAATCTGTTACTGCTGCGTATTTTTATCACCCAGCTTTGCAAGGAGTTGATTGTTTCAGTTCTAGCACAACAGGGGGAGCAAAGAAGGAATGGTGAGTGGCCATTGTAAAGTAGCCACTGCTTTGCCCCAAGGAAACTACACACTGGGAAGATAGATTACAAAAATCACTTTGGTCTGTGATGCTGACCATACCCATACAATATATAATTGCATCTCCATTAACCAGTGCTCATTAAATGTCTTAGGCTGAGAGCCACTCAGTTACACGGTGCTATAAATAAGTGTATTTTATGGTGCTGCTGTGCTATGTTTCAGCTAAAACATAAAAATGAACCGAGGCTGAAGCAGGAACACTGCCTACCTAGCTTAAAGCTGGTCGTATTTTCTTGTTCAAACTTTTTACCTTCGAGCCAACTCTATTAAATGCAAGATAACACAGTCAGGAAAAAAAACAGAAATCCCAGGAAGAAAGTGCTTAGCCACATGTACACACAACGGGGCAGCTTTGCATGTTCAAATCCAAACAGGATTCTCTCATTAAATGCCCTGATGACCCTGATGCCTGACATTGGACATACAGCACGCTGCTTTCCTGGCTTGCATACACATTATCCTGCCATCATTTGTGATTGGCAAAGAAGCTTCCCTGACATTATTATCATAGTCAAAATGATAGTCTGAGGAATAAGACGAATAAGATTCTATTAATTTAGGCTTGTCAAAACTAATTTAAAAAATCCCTTTGACATCAGTAGCTGGTGAAACAGTTCTGCTATTTTAATCTGTGTATTTCCACAGAAATACCTATCTGACGCAGACAAAGGTGATTCTTTGCTCTGCTGTCAGTTTTTGCTGTGCAGGATTAATCTCTTTTGTTGCTGTAAATCAGCAGCTGGAGCCACGCACATGGTGCTGGGTGAAACCAGGCCCACAGGATTCGGGCAGAGCTGCACTGATTTATATTGGCTGAGGACCTAAACTACGAGGTGAATTAACAGGGCGAAGAGAACCAACATGACTCTTAAATCAGGCATAAACAGACATTACAGCTTTAACAGGGTGGCAGTGAGCTTGGAGCAGGAACTGAGGAGACGCATTAGAAAGGACGAGTAAAAAATGTCTCTCTGGCCACGCATTTGTCTTCAGGGAGTTGACACTTCTCTTTAGTGTCTCTGTGAACTCCTAGCAATGTCAGCCTGCCCTGCTGTATAATTGTCTGCATTAATTTATTCAAAACAAACTTCCTAATCTCTATTGATTGAGGCAAAAATCCTTACTGAAGTGGAAGGTTATGTATTTTTCACAAAACTGTGAGTGTATAGCTGCTTTTCAGGGCACTTCCTGAAATACTGAAAAAGTGATTTCTATAATTCAAATTCTCTAGCTGACGCATCATTCCTTCATACTGATATTATGCCCAGAGCTTAAACAGAACTGGACTAGCTGCTTTTTGTAGCTGGCCCAGATCGGACACAACGTACTGTGTTCCTGAGATGGGCCTTTTCTGCAGCCATCCCAATTCCCTTCCTAGCTTTATTCTCACCTTGGGAAATTAAGCGACATAACAGTAATAACACGAAATGATAAAGCTATGCATCTCCCTCCAAAGTGCTAGCAGATGTCAGCGAAAGTCTTGTCACGGACTTCAATGGGCTTCAAGTGAGATCCTAATAACAAAAAGACTTAAAAAGCTTTTAGAGAAGATTGAAGTTAATGTATATTATAGTCTCCAACAGAGTTGCAAATTATACTGTTAAACAGATTTCACTGAAGCACTGACAGACTTAGAATGATGTACCTAAGAGTTGAATTAAGCCCAGAGGTTTTAAATCACAGGCGCTAGATTTCTAATTAAGAATCCCATTGCTTAGACTGTGCTCCAGCAAAGAACTTAGGCATGTGCTTTACAACAGCATCCAGCGAATCTCACTATTGTCTCTCACACAGTTAAACTCACTTTGGCAACACATATACTAAAACTGGAATGATACAGGGAAGACTAGCATGGCCCCTGTATTTTTTATTTGCCAGCAGGTCGAGGGAGGGGATCCTGCCCCTCTGCTCAGCTCTGGTGAGGCCGCACCTGGAGTACTGGGGGCAGTTCTGGGCTCCCCAGGACAAGAGGGACGTGGAGCTTCTAGAGAGGGTCCAGTGGAGAGCAACAAAGATGATGAAAGGACTGGAGCATCTATGGTATGAGGAAGGACTAAGTGAGCTGGGCCTGTTTAGCCTGGAGAAGAGAAGACTCAGAGGAGATCTGATCAACATGTACAAGCACCTGAGGCCTGAATGTAGGGAGGATGGGGCCAAACTCTTCTCAGTGGTGGTCGGTGACAGGACAAGGGGTAACGGGTGCAAGTTGAAACGAGGAAGTCCCATCTCCATGTGAGGAAGAACTTCTTTGCTGTGAGGGTGCCAGAGCCCAGGCACAGGCTGCCCAGAGAGGCTGTGGAGTCTCCTTCTCTGGAGATCTTCCAACCCACCTGGATGCCACCCTGTGCCCCGTGCTCTGGGTGTCCTGCTGGAGCAGGGAGGTTGGACTAGATGATCTCTAGAGGTCCCTTCCAACCATTCCGTGATTCTGTGAAACACAAACCGGTATTCCTTGTCACTTTGCCTTTATTCAAACTATTAAAGCTTGGTGTTACTTAAAGGTGGAAGGACATGGACTTACTGTGTTTCATAAACTCTGTGAGGTCAATAACCATTGTGTTATTTCCATGTATGTGATTAATTTTTGAAAGTCAAGGATAGCCTCACAGTCCCAGGAGCTGCAAAGCATCTGGTGCCATGGATTGTCACTCAGTGCTCTCCTGCTTCCTTCTCTGGAAGGCACCTTGTGTGGGACCACCACGGGAGAGGGGCCTTTGACACAACCCCCTGAGAAACCTTTCATCTTGGACACAGAACATGTCAGCTCCTCCGCTTTGCAGAAAAGCAACTCGCTGCTCATGACAGTCCTGATGGAAATCAAAGACTGGAAGGACACAAGGACTGACCTACTATTTCTAGGCTTAGGATTCAGTATGTTCAACAGCTGGGTGGGAAAATTATATATTTTGCTGTTGGTGATATACCTGCTTTATGGATAAACAGAGGAACTCCAGAGCTATCAGTTTAATGCACCTTAATAAGAGCAATACACTATGTCATTTCCTTCTAAAAGACAGAGGTGTAGGAAAGAGGTTTGTTGTTCCATGACAAAATCTGGCAGTCCAAATTCTCTTCTCGAATGCAATGGGAAAACAAAGAGAGCCAAAAGTAAATCTGAATCGACGGGGCATTATATTCGTAGATTTGGAAGTTGAATTAAAATGGTCCATACTCCTTGAACTCTGTAGTGTCCTCTCAGAAATGTATTTTTCATCCCCCTCTGGCCTGAACTACCATGAGAGCCTTGTTTTTTGAGAAACATTTTGCAGCAAACTAAATGGGGAGTTGGAGGATCTTAACAAATTCCTCCATTGCGTAAGAAGAGGTAAAGGCCCTGTTCCTTGGAGAAGTTTCTCGTTAGCACAGATTTTCAAAACTTGGGACCTTGCTGCAGTTCTATGGATTTCTGGCTTCCCACCTAGGGTCCTGTTCAGGTTAATGCTCAATGTATGGGGAGCGGGAGCCTCTCGGCACCGTCACCCTGCCCTGCCGTGAGAGCAGCTCTGCTGGAAACCTGTCACCAAGATTTTATGACCCGTTGTTGTAAAACATATTCTTCTGGGCTGGCACTCAGCAAACACAGATTTTGTCCCATCCTGTTAGGCACTCTCTAAGCAACCAGGTAAAGTGTGTTAACTGACACCTGCTCCTATTGAGACCAAGGGAAGTTTCCATGACATCTTCAGGGCAGAAAATGCCAGTATTTTCTGTGTTGGAAAATCTCTCCCATTAGCTCAAAATGCCCTGGTGTGGTACCTTTTCTTCCCCTGTATTCCATTAAATGAACAGCGTGTCTGAGCCTTGCAGGGATGCCTTAGTCTGCCGTTACTGAGGGTCAGATATGCAGAGAGTTTCTCTCCTGTTGGACACCTGGATGATGAACACATTTTCAGAAAAAAAAATCTGTATTTGTGTGTTGGGTTCTGAACTATCTAAGATTGGTCACAATGGAGATACTTAACATTTAGGGAAGTCTAGATCTGTTTAAAAGACACAAATGTTATTGGGAATATTTTTAATTGGCTTTAAATAGTTATTTTTTTGAGAAAAAAATGACAATTAGAGCTTAGCAGAAACTTGGAACAGGATGAGATTGTCACTTGATGCCTGATTCACCTCTCATCTTTGTCAGTGAGCATCTTTTTATCAGCTTAAATATGCTTTGGATTAGACCTCAGATGCAGAGACGTATATGCAATGCACAGCCCGTTAAGATTTTCACATTAGTATTAATGCTATGGAAGACTGAGCTACACAACACCTTCTTAAGAGATAAAGTACTGCCTGATAAAATTAAATAGCACTGATGGCCAGGTAAATAGAAGAAAATTGTGCCTCTCCTGCTCTGTTCAAGGATTTAATACAAAATACAAACCATTTTGTTGAGTTCTTCCATAAGGAAGGACTAATTGCTGAGTCCTCTCGGCAGAGATCTCATTCAGGTCACTGGACATCTTAACTGAATAAAGGCAGCTTGATCAGATCTTAAAATATCGTAGGAAAATAGAATCAGGCAGTTAATATTTCTCAGCCTGGCTACGTCTGACTCACTGAAAGGCAACAACCATCAAAATATCAATAGTGGATTTTCTAAGTCCAGTATCTGAAAAAGCCCGATGTCGGATTGTAGCATATTTACCCAAATCCAAGATGACTCAGGGTACCAGTTTGAAGGACAAGAAGGAAGCAGCAATTACCTAGAATTACCTAGTAGAACAGCTGACCCAATGAGCACTAAGGCCCAGGGTACTAGGGGGAGGACGCAGGTGGCATCTCTCCACCTGGCAATTCATGCAAGGGAGAGCCAAGGAAAGCCAACCAGGTTGCACATATCTGATGTGTTTTCCCCAGTTTTTACAGTGATGCAGACATTAAAGACAAGAATGGGAGCGCAGTGAGAGGTGGGTAAGAGGGTAGCAAGAGGCATCTTGCATCCCTCTTGACCTGAGCGGTTCCTGGATGCACCAGGTAGCCTGAGCGCAGCAGAAAGCGAGGCGTGAAGCTGAGGCAGCGTGGGCAGCACGCGGCCAGCCTGCCTCGGAGCACGGAGCAGGCAGCTCACAGCCCGAGAGACGTCCCTGTGCCCAGACAGACAAGTGACGGCAGCAAGGAGGGCGGCTGGGAGGAAGGATAATTCAAAATCCTTAATTTGCTTCAGGGAGACAGGATGGCTGGCGACACAAGAGGAACAGTCAGGGCTCCGTGTTTCCATCCCTCAAGTCCGCGTGCTGCTCTTCATCTCCCTTGGCCACTGTAAAACGGACACCAAAACCCTGACCTATTTCACAGGGTCTTGGGGGTGTTATGTCCAGCGAAGCAGCTGAATTACTGCTGTGCATGCCCAGGTAGCTCCACTGGCAAGATGCTAGGGCAGAGGAGACTTACTTCGTCTGCACTGAAATACAGCAGTCACAGGGACCTTCAGACCGTTAATTATTCATCGACATTATCACTGCTCTAAGCAGAACAAAGCTGGGTTTTGCTTTGTAATTAAAAAGGAGCTAATGTGATCTGTGATATAGCTTAGTATTACAGCACCCAGGAACCTGAGATACCTGATCACATCCCAGAGTGATGCTAATGCATATCAAAACTATTTTTGCCAAAGGTGCCTTCCTTCTCATTTAGGGATATGGGAAGCCTAAAAGTGCTCAACTTTGCTCAAATTCTCCTCCCAGCAGAGATGACAATAGGATTCCTGAGATCCTCAATGGGAGCAGGGGTAGGATCTGTGCATACATATTCTGAAAATCTTGCCTTCAAACTGGGTCCAAATTCCATTGATATGGCTGAATTAAAATGGCTCAATCCCTTATCTCAAAGCTAAAAAATCATGGCTTAATCCTATAAAACACTAGCCTGCCTTAAGATGGAAGCCTAAGGAGGGAAGCTTCTGACTTCTGTGTTGCAAAGCATGTCATTATGCCTCCTTACCAAATATACTTGTGTCATTTATTTTCCTTGGGAATTTCTCCTGTGGGATGAAAAATGACCATTTGCAAAGTGACCATTCCCTTCCTCCCTTCTGCTCCAGGGAACTTGGAGATGAACCCTCTTTTTAGAAATGATCCTCGCATAAAATGATTAAATTAATCTTAAGCTCTTGGATTTTCTCTCTTCTGCTGTAGTTCAGTAGCCTAGTGAATCCTAAAGGCTGATGGTGCAACAGAGAACACCCAGTTCCTTCCTTTACAGTGTCCATTTATATAAGGGCTTCAGATTATATCACCAGTCCCGTATGACCTTGCCATTCCTTTCACTGTTTTTCTTTTGCCTTCTGTGTCCCATACCCAGGACCGAGTGTTCCCTCACCGATCTCTCTTTCTCTCTCCCCCTTTCTCTTTCTTTTTCTCCCCTTCTCTCTGCTAACCTTGCTACCACTATCGGGATGTAGAGTAAAGATGCTGGTATCAGGACTTTGGTTATGTTGGATGAGCAAGGAGGTAAGTTCAGACTGTAAGGAAGTATAACTGTTCGCAAAGAACCGTATTAACTGTGTGTGATTACAAAAATAAAGGCCATAAATATGTCTGTGTAGTTGTGCATGAGAACCCAAGAATCTCTCTGCCTTTAGCTGTGTTGTCTGATGGAGGAACATAAAATAACTGCTTAAGAGTCTGTACGTCTTTTGATCTGCTTCCCAAAAATGTCAAAGGGCTGAACACAACAAAATCCTATTTTTCTCAGTGGGTTCTGAGCCAGGATCGAGCAACATGATGGGAAAGTTAGCCTTCTTAAATGGGAAATCCAGCATTATTTACACAGGTGCTATGTAATTTTCTCACTTGTCCTAGCTACAAGTGAAACATATGCTATAAATGCATCGAAAGAAAGGATAAAACAGGTACAGCTCAAGCAGCATTCAACTGCTTTTTGTTCACTCTCAATGAAGATAATAGGAGCTTAACATTAAAAACCATAGGATAACTGTCTCATTATAACTGACCATATAGAAGCTTAAACTTAGAGGTGTCCCAGCCTCAATAACATTAACAAAGACAGAGCTACAGCTATTCAGTATGATCCCAGAAAATCTGCTCTTTCTAATATTAAAAAGCAGTGGATTGGGTTTTTTTTTGGGCAATAAAACCAAGTTTCCATTTGCAGCAGACCTACAGGACCAACAAAATGATGCACTAAAATGAAAAGTAGCAGGACTTAAACAGAGAGTGTTTTCTTCTGTTGGCCTTTACATAGATGTTGCTCTCTCTTTTTTTTCTTCTTAAGGAAAAGAATGATTTAACCCAATCAAACTTGCCTCACAAATTTGTCTAGACAAGGAAAATATTTAAAGAAAATATTTTGGTGCCATTGAAATTCTTTCAAATTCTTTAATTCTTTTATCTTTCTGATAAAGGATGGTAAAAGGATTGCCCATGAATACAGAAAACCAAAGATCAGTTATGTTAAAACAGACACAGCACCTGCCTAAATAATGTGTGCTTTTTTTTCCAGAAGTTAATTGTACATTTAAAGAAAATCGAAAATATTGTCAGGGAAAACCTATAAATAACCTGGTAGGCCTAGTGAGGCAGTTCATAGGCACATTAACAGAGACCTCAGTGCTGCCTAACTCTTCACTTGTACTAACTCTGGGCAAAATAGACTTCTGTTTTTGTTTTGCTTTTAATATTTTTTCCATAGAAATGACTAGTCAGGCTAGGAAGGAGTGTCTGTGTGAGCAAAGGGGCTGAGGCCGGACCCCCTGAACAATCTGGAGTCCAGGAACCTCAGTATTAAACACTTAGCGCCAGTGAAACCTGAAATGTGCATCGTATAATCAGAGATGGAAGCAGCCAATACTTCCAGGAAAAGAGCTGACAACTTAAAAGCCTCCTTAAATTGGTTATGGTCATGCCTTAAGTCGTTCAGTGAATTAAGCTAGTAATTATACTTTATGGGTTTCTCAAATAAAACAGCCTACTAATGCGACAAACCCTGCAAATATTGTAATCACTGTACTATGTTAAATGTTTAATTACGTTTTGTCCATTTTAGCCATATGTAGCTCTAATAATGCCTAAGTATTTCTTTTTTTTTTTTTTTTAGTGGTAAAGGACTTATTATATTACTGAACAAAATACACTAATGATGACTTTGAAATCTCTGTAATTAATGCAATATGTGCAACGCATGGATGTCTCAGCAGATTATCAGATTAAGGAAATCATTTGCTAACGCTGCCATGTGATCTCTTTTCAGCTGACTGCACAAGTCACTTAACATTACTAGGTGCTATATAGACAAAACCCATGACATTGATCTTTCCAGGGGGCGGCAAGCAGAATATCTCATCTTCACAGTTGCTCAAAGCTCTGTTTTGAGGGGTTTTTAGGCAATTTGTTTGCTTTGAAATTACACATATTTTATGAGCAACATTTCTTTAAGACAGTAGCACAGAGCAGAACTCATTTTCTGTCATCAAGAAGCAAAAAGTCTTTCTGTTGCCTAGAAGAATTAAGGATATCTGACTGTCCAGCAGGTCACAGAGTATTTCACAGCTCTATTTAGAAATGCAGAGCTTCACAAGAGGTTCGTTTTCACAGAGATTGGGACCGCCATGAACATTAGAGACCTCTTCCAGTTCCCTTTGAAACCGCTGCATGAACACTTGCACGAATCTCAATAAGCTTTTGCAATCCTCTCTGCAATCCTGAAAGTCCCTGGTGTCCGTTGGGGCCAGATATTCTCACCCAAACCATTTCAACACCGTCCAACTCCCGAGGAAGCCGTAAGAGGGGCACTAAGAGGTTAAGCTCTCCTCAATGAAATTTTTCATCAGTGAGAATGTCTTCCTGAGTGCCTCTCTCTCAGAACATCTATAATACGTTTTTAAAAGCTGGCCTAGGGACAAACCCCCTTATTTGTTTAATTATTTAAAAGTGCGTGTGTGTACATATATATATATATAATGTATATATTTGTATTTTAAACTAATGTGTTTACACTTTATACTAAAAAAGTCATGCTGTGCACAATTATTGTGCAGTAGCAGTTGCTGTGCTTCATTAAATACCTCTTAGAAATATACTGGCTTAGGCAAAAGTTAACATTTGGATGCATTAATATTGTGTTGATTAAAAACAGACCATAAGGAAAAAGAAGCCGGTAGTTGACAGTGAAGATATGAAGATAAACACGACTTTCACACATGACAGGAGCTCCCAGAGCTTGTAGCTTTCTTCCTCCAGAGGAGCAGATCTCTGTCCTTCTCAGAGTCTCCCATCGCCTGGGAGTAGCAGCAGGCAGAGCTCTTTGGACCTGTGAGGATGCCGGAGCGACCGCGTCCTTGTGCAGTGTATTACAAAGGAATTTCATTCCTGTATTGAAAAGGTGGAGGTGGGGGAATGATTCCACTAACACTAGTAACAGCACAGCTATTTTTTCATCCAGGACAAGACAGAGAAATGTCCTCACAGTCTTTAATAATTCACAGCAAAACAAAAAATGTTCTCCCTGCACTGCATTATATCCATTGGAAATACACACGCAGCAATGCCGATAAACATAGAGGGTAGTTCAACATATCAAGCTGCCTAATGCAAATTTAAGAAAATATTGTCTGTCTCTTCTGGACAGGTAGACCTGAAGTAGCTGCAATACACCCACGAGCAATAAGTGGACAATCAAAGTAACAAAATACTTAAATATATATCCCTTGCCCTCCCACTGGGGTGGTAGAGGAAGGACAAAAAAGCCCATCTTGGAAATTCTCCAGCCATCTAATTTCCCATCACAGGAAATGAGGATTTCCATTGACAGATAACACTTTTAGATTGTAGGACTGACAGACTGAAAGATAGACCAATGTCTTGCAGGTTAACCCTTTCAGTTCATACTGGAACAAGTCTATTAAGAATGAAAGAGCTGATCAGAGAGAAAAAAAAAAAAAAGGTTTGTTAATTAGTTTGTTAATTACTGAAAATAATCATAGGTATCGATTATTCCAAATTTTAATGATAGGTATTGATTATTCCAAATTTTAAAGATAGATTTTCAACATAGATTATGTTGAAATTGTACTGCAGAAGGAAGGAGAAGACAAAACTCCCACAGAAGCAGGTTGTGCCTCGTCCGTCGTTATTTTTAGTCCAGCTAGCCTTGGTTTCTCAAGCACTCCCCATCAGCTTTCTTCCATTCACATGCATGCTTAGCAATGCCTTGCAAAGAAGAGCTAGGTCAAGGCCCAGGATTTCTGAAAAAGCTGTCCTAGAAACGTACCTCCTTCCAATCTGATTTTCCTTTGTGGAAAATGGGATCACTGAGTATCATCGTAAGAAGTTAATCTGCTGACTCTCCTTCAAACACAGCCCTCTATGTAATTATAATTACAATGTGGTCTTAAACTTCGTTTTTAAAATTAAAACTGTCCTTGGTGGAGGTTGCTTTGCTGCACAATGCTGCAGGCAGAGATACAAGTTTCCTCCTCTAAAAGCATTTAACTGCCATTTGAGAAGCACAGGCCCTAAAGAAGCACAGACCCCAAATGCCAGACACAAATTAGGGAAAAATTCTTGCACATTGTGGATGACGATGCAAAGGTGCCAGCTGCAAAGTGTTGATCCTACTTCCAACACTGTGCTAACTTTGAGGGTCTCCCACTTGGTGCTCCGCCTGGGATTTACCAAGCAAGCTTTGGGCACGTGTTACACTGCCAGAGGGGCACAATGCCCCTGTAAGGCTAATAGGACTAGTTCATGTAGGTATAAAAATCAATTTGCATGCCATAAGGTTGCTATAAGATCAGGAAAATGATACATAGGCATTATTGTAAATCAAAGTGATATTCTCAGGCATCAGATAACATCAACAAGACAAAAGGGGTTAAAAACAGCTTCCTGGAAAAAAAAATGAAGCAAATCTTAATGAAAAATAACTACTATATAGATTTTGCCTCCAGATTAAGAAAATGCCAATTCTTATATATTGTGTACATATACATATATATAGTGTGTGTGTGCACACATAATGTATCTAGAGAGGTTGAATGTCTAAAGAATATTGCAACAAATCATAAAAAGATAAAAAGTCTGAGCCTGATTCTTGAGCAGTGTGAATTTTCATAGTTTCATGGCAGTATATGCTAGCAGAACGTCTTCCTTAAAACCTTTTAGCACAGTACACAAAGTCAGAATAGGGAAAAATATGACAACGTATTATATTATCTTTTGATAACCATCTGATTTCTTACTTGCAATGATTCATTCTGGGTCAGATTTTATTACCAGCTTTACCGAAACAACTCCAGAGTGACCCCATTTAATTAATTCCTCTATAATATTTATATCTCTGTAATGATAGAAAATATGTTTCACAAACCAGTTTACTTGCATGTGGGAGCACATCTGTGGCACATGTAAATTGGTGTTGTGCCATGAAGACAGTATAACTATTCTGAAATAAGCCAGTTAACGATCCATCCCTCTATATTTACAACAAGCAAATGGCTTTAGGAGCAGATGTCTAGACTTCTGGGCTACAAATGTCACATGTCTTTTCACATTGATGAGCTTTCCTTTAATGGAGGGTAAATTAGTGATGTTGGCTTCAGAAGTAGCATGGGCATAGACACAGATACTGAAGGAAGATAAATTCAGAGTCCTGAAGAGAAATATAATTTAAAAGAAAGGCTTTGTGTCACGCCAAATATTTCGTTCAACTAACACGCACCTACTTAGGCAGAATAAGAAATTGGGAAAGAAAAACAGGTAGTAAGATCAGTGAGGGGACAAAAAAAAAAAATATCAGCACCATTTGTCCCTCTCAGTGGAAACCAATTGCCTGAAAATATGACCTCTGCAATCGCAGTTGTCTCCTCACAACAGGAGGAAGGAATTTGTGACTGCAGTTTAGCAATTCCTGGTCATGCTGCATAAAAAGACAGCGTAAAAACCATTTCACACTCACACAGTCGCACGGGCTCCACAGAGCTTGGGCACATGGTGCCCAGCTGCACAGACAGGACCAAGTATGCGAGGACCAGGACTAGCACCTTCTATCAGGTATTCACACCCCTGATGAAAACATCTCCTTAACTAATGGCACAAAATGCACTGGGCAAGTTAAATAGGTGGGTGCAAATATGAAATAAAGTTTCTGCTCAAGCCTCCAAACCAAGTAAAACTGCAATGCGTGCTAAAACACTTGTATTTCTTTGTTTAGCAGCTTATCTGGCCAGACTTGTCCAATACATCTCTAAGGTTTCTTTATTAACTTTCTAATCTTTTGCTTGCATTAAATGGGCTCCTTTCAGGGGATATTTCCAGATAATTCTGATCCTCCAATTCATCCTTGGATTTGGGGTCAATAATCCCTTCGGTATCAGGAACCAGGCACATCCTGCTGAGGAAACTGAGAACTGAGAGCCACAAAGCAGATGTAGCTGGCAATATTGCCATGGTGCCTCCCCATCTCCAGCCTCGTGCAAGAATTAAATAAACAGCACAAGTTCAATATTAGAATTATTTCAGCTTGAATAATTTAGGCTGAAATTTTCAAAGCCCCCTAGGGGTGAAATGCCCAATTCCCATTAAAATTAATTTTAATTAATTTTAAATTTGGGCATCCGAATCCCCCAGACAGCTTTGAAAAACTAAACCGCAATTGTTAATAGAAAGAAAGAAATCAGGCCTATTCCTATTCCCAAAGAAGTCAAAGGGAGTTTTTTATTGATGTCTGTACAGCTGTGATTATTTTTTTAAATGCTCCCTTTTATCTTGACACAGGTAATAACATCAGGGATGACATTATGTTTCTCCTATAGCCTGCACTGTCTTAGATCCTTACGTCTTAGTTCTAATTCTGTGTTTACATTTTCTCTACTCAATACAAGGAATATAAATGTATTTTACCAGGATTGCTATATTTAGCCTCTTTAGGTACTATGAAAAGTCCTACTGCATTGAAGTATCGTTCCACCTAACTTTTTTGTTCTGTGTAGTAATAACACGGGTTCATCTCCCATTAAACAAATGGCCGAGTCTTCCACCAGTTTTCAATGTCACAGCTACACCAAACTTCACATGGCAACCCTAATCCGGCTGGATCCGTGTCTGTTTGCACCACTGAAGGATCTGGTCTGACAGTTTTATATGTGCCGTTCTGCTCCTCCAGGCCGTTTTTCTCAGCTTTAAGATTAGTGAAAAAATTAACACATTAAATTATTCTGAGCTGCAGTGTTACTGAGAGAAATCTGCATTAAGACAGTCCTAGTGGAAATAAGGCAAATTCGGTTTGATATTAGTGGAGAAACAGTGTCTATGTATGGCTAATTACTGGGCTTGACGATCTGGTCCCTTGACCTGGTGCAAATCAGAAGTGATCCTACTGAAAAACATTAGTCTTTGCCTAACATTTGTGTAAGAGCCCTTGAGGACAGACACAAAATATGTCATAGCCAGTGCTCCTCTTTCAATGGGCATTGGATTGGGTTCCTTAGGTGGCTGTAATTCCTCTGTGTTCACTGGGGTTACTCATAACCTACAGCAGTCCAAAAGAGAAGGAATCAGTCCTGAGCCCAAACTAGATACTAATATCCAGTGCCCAAGTGGTACGTTTCAGTTTCCTCAGCTTCCAGAAAAAGGACTTCTTGGACCCAACTCTTTACAACTCTCACCATCTCCAATACCACTATGACCAAACCTGTCAATCACTCACTCACTAATTAAATCAGTTCCTTTGCCAAACACCATCTAATTCCAAGGCATTTGTAAGTAATTAAAGCATTTTCCGTGGAAGGACGCTCCTATGTATTAACATGCATAAATGCAGAATAATAACATTGTATCTTTCTTTCTCTTGGATGTCATTGGTGTTTTAGTAAGTGGATGTATTGTATTATGTTTCTGGACCTTAAAGTTTATAACCCTTCCTTTCTACACCATCACATCTTGTTTAAATTAATATATTTCAAACATCTGCCTCCTTTGTTTTAACTCTTCCCATATTGGTAAAAAAAAAACATCTTCAATGTCCACTACGGCACACATCCTCGCAACAATGCATCAGCTCAGATTAATGCATTGTACGCCATTATTAATTCAGTTTTACATGGTCATTTTTCGTGTTCTGTTGAAGACAAAAACAAAGATACAATTCATTCCACACTGTCATCCCTTTGTCCTGACCAGAACAACTCGATCGTGTTGAAGAAGGCATGAACCATATCAACCAAGACATGAAGGAGGCCGAGAAAAATTTAAAAGATTTAGGGAAATGCTGTGGCCTTTTCATATGTCCTTGTAACAAGTAGGTACTGGGTACCGGCTCTGCTACGTGGTGTCCAGTTTTTTTTTTGTCACAGTGAATGTCTGAAGTTTTTTGTCTTTTTTTTCTTTGTCCTTTTCCATCCGCTTCATTCTGTGGGGATAAAATACTTGTGTTTAATCAGAACAACTGGAACGCATCGAAGAGGGAATGGACCAAATCAATAAGGACATGAAAGAAGCAGAAAAGAATTTGACGGACCTAGGAAAATTCTGTGGTCTTTGTGTCTGTCCATGTAACAAGTAGGTGCTGCCTGCCTCATCTCTTTGAGCACTTAAGGCTGATCCCGAAGGCCTTGTGAAGCTCATCCTTGCTAGGCACATGGACAGGATGAGCATGTGGCATGCAGAAAGAACGATTCTGATTCAAATGCATTCATCTCATAGCATAGACAGCTGACTGGGAATTACTGTAGATGCATTAAAATCAGGCATACTGCAGTGAAAGCTTCACTGTCGACACCTTTTACCGGTAAAAGTTTCAACATTTTACCTGAAGTGTACTAAGTGCTTCCGTTTTTACAGCGAACAAAAACACTGGGGCTACTTTATTCCTGCAGGCCCTGAATTTTAAAACTTATTTTCACCAAAAAAAAAAGAATCGTAAATGCAGAAGAGAAAATAACAAACATTATCAAAAATTATGGAAAGAAATCGTTCTATCTCTTACAGTTCAACAGATCATGTTTGCAGAGATCTTGACGGAGACATGACATTTTACAATTGGAATTCAACTTAAAATGATTTTCAACCTGCCTTAGGGAACCAAATTTGAGAAAAACTGAACACGTTGTGTCGATTTCTCTCATTTGGGTAGAACGTACACTAAGCAGAAATGTTGAAATGCATCGAATTTTGCTTGCATGCCATCACACTTGAACGAAACTGTTCTCCAAGTAATGCAAAGCTTGCTTTAAATGCCAGAGAAAAGTGATATGTGCATATTATGGGTGCAGAAATTAGGGAAAAACTGTAACAACCAGAATTCCTCAAGGAATAGCAAATCCAGCATGCATGAGCTAGCACTCAACCAGGTTATCACAACAACATATATAAATGGTTTTCTAAGGATGCTGCAGGAAACAAGGTCGATTGCTGTATTTCTGTACTGTTGCACTCAATTTTTGAATAGTGCAGATAGTTTTTTTCACAAGCATAGCCCAATCCTGACAGCCCATGATTTTCAAGAACAAATGACTGAAAACTATTGTAGAATTCAATGGGAATTTTGCCTGAAATAAGAGCAGTAGGGCTAGCTTTCTCTCTTATCAGTCACCATTTATTTTCAAATTAATTCCCTTGGGACAAAATGCAGATTCGATCTCAGTTTTAAAAAATCGATTTTGCTCCTGCATACCAAGCCACAAGCATTTGGCTGGGGTATATATTTTGCCAAGAATGTGTATGGGAGAGAGGAAAGGGGCTACTTAAAGAGGAACAGTACCACAGCTTCCTCCTCCTGGAAAACCTAACATACCATTTATGCCAAAAGTTCACCCTTAAGATCCTTAAAGAGCCTCATGTGTTTTACAGGAAATCTTCATTTTAAGAGTAATTTATTATGTTATCCTGTAAGGAAGGTTGCTCAAAATTGAAAGCCAGACCTGTGAGTGCATGAGATTAGAATCTCATATCTAGTCTGGAAATATTTACCATTCCACAATGATTGTAATATCATGAAATTTATAGGTGCAGGAACTAATAATACCTGCATTTAGTGAGTTAGGCATCCATTTTTAAAGAGCTTGTTTCAAGGCATTTGTTTCAAGTTTGTGGACTACTGCCAGGTTGAATAAAATAGTATTACCAATTGGTCAACACATTTAAAAACTTTGGTCAACACCTCTTCTGTCTTCATAATTTTAAAAAAAAAAATAAACAACAAAATAGAGTACTTGGGAAAGACCTTCTTTTAATTTATATTTTAGTTCCCCATCAAAGAATGCTAAACAGCTTTGGAGAACGTTAGAGAGAATGTTAACATCAGGGTTGGGCTTCTTGTATCCTTTCCCAATTTCACAAAGCCAAGCCACGGGGCT
>JAWLRI010000928.1:1961968-2104158 GCA_034781795.1 Crypturellus tataupa | reverse complement strand
ACGTTAGAGAGAATGTTAACATCAGGGTTGGGCTTCTTGTATCCTTTCCCAATTTCACAAAGCCAAGCCACGGGGCTTTCCATATGATTTACTAGCAGCAAAACGAAGAACACTGAAACCGTGGGGATTCGCAGTTTTCAACAAAGCTGTTTCAAAGAATTTTAACAAAGCT
The DNA here is from genome assembly GCA_034781795.1 of Crypturellus tataupa. Taxonomy (NCBI): domain Eukaryota; kingdom Metazoa; phylum Chordata; class Aves; order Tinamiformes; family Tinamidae; genus Crypturellus; species Crypturellus tataupa. The sequence continues at coordinate 2,103,986 of JAWLRI010000928.1, read as the reverse complement.
GTTGAAAACGGCACCATTTCTGAAATGAGATCGGGGATTTGTAGCTACAGACCGCAAACACTCACACTCGCCTGCTTAAGTCTGATCTTGTCCGATCACCCAAGGACAGCAACCCAAAACGTGCTGGCACATATGCTAATCTGCACTGAAGGTATGCCTGGATTTTAATATTTCTATCCATGGCAGCTCAGTCAAAAATGGCTCTCTAAAAGCTAATTTAACTATCATAAACAACAAACACAACAACCCGAAAGGCTATTTTAAAGTCCTGTGGTTTAAAGCTCCTAAAGGAAGTGATGATCCATTTTTGCCTGTGTCTTGCTTATTGTGAAGGCTGTTACTGCTGGTGCATTAAGAGTATGATGAAATACTGGGGCAACTGTGCTTAGTGAGAATGCTTCACTTCTTATTCATGCCTGTAGCTGGTGCATGAAGAAAATGTAGAAAAATTTCCCTTTCTGATGCTAGTTTGCTTGTATCTTTCTTTTCTCCTGCACTCATCTCACTTCTGCCTCTTTTACTTTTTGTCTCTGTGGAGAAAGGTTTGTACATCAACTGTCGATGTATGATTACTATTTTCAAGTACCGATATATTATCAAGAAATCCAATGACTATGACAAAAATTATCCTTAAATCACCTTGGAAAAGGTTCGTGGCTTTAAATGCCTACTACACCACATACATGTTAAACAACAACAAAGCCCAATCTTCTGTAAGGTAACTCGTTTAAAACTAGCCCAATCTGTTTTTCTCTAAAAGGGTGTGTTGCTGTGATGTGATGTACATACTATACTTGGCAGTTTTGTTTTTGTGTCTGTCTGCCAGTACGTTCTCCGTGTTCAATGTCAAAACATATGTATCACTGAAATGAGACAATGTTTTCCAGTTATCTATTTCTTCTCATCTTCTTTTTTCTTTTTCTTTCTTTCTTTCTTTTTTTTTTTTTTTTTATTCTTCTCTCTGGAAACTAAGTTAACATCCAAAAACCTGTGTGCAGTGTTGTAGACTTGACAAGTGCAATTCACCCTATTGGAAACAAAACCTCTGACCATCACAGTTGTTGTGGCAGAAAAATAAAATCTCCTTTTATTCAGGCTTATGATATATCGGTATACAAACAATGACCCTCTATCTGAAAACTCATTTGCTTGATTCAGCTTTTAGCTTGGAGAAGTAAAGAGTTTTGCATTTGTCTTTGTCCTCTTGCTTTGTTACTCATCATCTTTTTTGCATAGGCTTAAATCAAGCGATGCTTACAAAAAAGCCTGGGGTAATAACCAGGATGGGGTTGTAGCCAGCCAGCCTGCACGTGTTGTAGATGAACGGGAGCAGATGGCCATCAGTGGTGGCTTTATCCGCAGGTGAGTCTTTTCATCCACTCTTTTCTCTGTATTTTGCTTGTCACGGGTATATTTAGAAGTCTTCCATATGGTCATGTGTTCTGTGCTGTTCATTAACTCCCTCAGTGACACCAGGTAGTGAAATGGAGCCACCAGTTTCCACTGGGTGGAAGATACTCGTATTGAGGTTGACATTGAGGAATATAGGGACAGGCTCTAAACATGCCCCACTTCCACCAACTCACCTGGCCCTATGGGTGCTTGCCTGAGCTAGCCCAAGTAACCACGAGGGCGCTGATGAAGAACCTGGAAGTCAGGGCTTCAGTCTTAGGAATCGGGTGTTTGCCTGAAGTCTCATTAATGAGAATTGGTGAATTGTCTTGGAAATAAAGTGTCAAATAAAGCTAGTTTATGGTTACTTTGGTTTTCAGGATATATAGGGCTCACTATGCATTATCTGTCCTTGCCAGAAGGCATAGCAAGGCATTCAGCACCCTTCCCTCTCTTTTCTAAGAGAGTCTCAGGCCCTTCACAAAGCAGAGACAAGCACAGAACCTGAAGCACATTTTCACTAGAGGTAAACGGACTTCAAGAAAATCACTTTCCTGCTTATGACTATTCCCCAGAAAAACCTCATGGAATGGGAAATGACGCCCTGTTCCTCAACCGCTGAAATGCCATAACCGTTGAAACACAGTGACACTTCAGCGGCAACCACTGTGCATCCAGATGAAAGCCAACTGTAAAGGCAGGGCTATACGAACAGCAACCAAGCTGCAAACCTTCAGCAATACATAAGGGCCCAGGATAAGTACATACTGATTACAGCATTTACTGAGCATGTCTTTGGATGACAATGCTATCAGCTGAATAGATAAAGGCATACCAGGAGGCAAAGCTTTGATCTCTGAAGATTAAGAACACTGGATTAATAAGTAATTAAGATAATAAGTAATTAGCTTTCCAAAAACTACTATCCGCTTATTTTTGGCAGCTATATTAAAGGGAAATCAGCAGGATGGAAACAAGGCTGTCATGCAATGCAGCATGTGGGACTGTGCTGCCATTTACGTTTAGTGGGACTACGATTCACTTGATCATCTCTGGAGGGAGGCTCCATCAACAGGAAGGCTGGTGCAGGCTAGCAGAACAGCAGTGAGGAGCGTTTACAAGGGTGCTCTGCCATAATTGCTCTGCAAATAGCATATGCAGCCTTTTTGGTGCCCTTATGGACAGAAAGAGCACAAATATCTGTCAAAGTAGTATTTTCTGAGCATCACACATGGACCTGGTTTCTCCCAGTGTCAGTCACCAGATAACCCTAGTGACTAGAGTGCTGAGCTGGGCCCTCCAGGCTAGAGGGCAAGTGAACTCCTTTCCCTCAGCAAGCAGCTGAAAGACAGGGCTAACAGGAAAGGCAGTGCACTTTATCGAAGCCAGCAGAGAGAAGCAATCAGAGAGGAGCTGCTTCTGTCATTTACTGGAAATACATTTAATTAAGATAGGAGTTTAGGTCAGGACTTCCACAGCAGAGGTTGCTCACGCCCAGCATCCAGTTAGACCAAGTCTGCGAGGACTGCACTGTACCAGCTCGCTGCGCGTAGCCCAAGGCTGGGAGTGCAATTCCAAGGATTTGCCAACTCCCGGGATTTTGCATACACTGTAAGCACACAGGAGCTCAACCAGAGCACACTTCTGTTCTGCTGAGAAGCGATAGCGCTGCCGGATAGGTGTGCTATGTGAGCAGACAAGCTCAGACAGCAGCACCTCCAGGAGCAGAAGAAATGAGCGTTGCAAATGGAGCAGTAACAAACCCGAACAGTCAGTCCCAACAGTCAAAAAGTAAGCACGCAAACCTGTTCAAGTTACCTGTTTAATAATTAATCCTTTTTCTTCAAAGCTCGATACAGCAGCACGCTCCACACGTCATAGGTGAAGAAGGATGTAGGGGAGGTTGCAGGTGAATCAGTGTTTCGGAGGGATCTTCTCAGCATCTACTCAAAGATTTGTTTTTGCACTCGCAGGGTAACAAACGATGCCCGAGAAAATGAAATGGATGAGAATCTCGAGCAGGTCAGCGGCATCATTGGAAACCTACGTCACATGGCCCTGGATATGGGCAATGAGATTGACACACAGAATCGCCAGATTGACAGGATCATGGAGAAGGTAAGAGCTGACCTTGCTAAGAGAACGCCAAGGGGAGGCTGTACAAGGCCCTTCTGCAGGCCTTGATAGGAACAGGCTGCTACACGAACCACAAAGATGTGTAACCTGGTTTGTTCGCAGCTCCTTCAGCTTAGGGCTCACGCTGCGGTTTCTCTATGGCTCTTTTCAGAGAAGGACAAGAGACAAGGAGCTGCTAGAGCTCCTCTCCTCCTTCCAAAACTTTGGAGGAAAGTCGAGCTTGCTGCTGTGGATCTTCATTCATTCCTTCACTGCAGGTCACACTGCACCGTTGGGTTCAAAAAACAACAGCTGGCAAAGGCAGCATTGACACAGATCACGGCTCCTTCTGCAAAGGTTTGGGAAAGAAGTGCCCTGAGACGTGCAGAACTCTGAAGCTTGGGCCTAAATTCCTGGGCATTTCCTGGCAAATGTTAAACTTTTCTGGATTTTTCTTCTTTCAGAAACTCCACAAATGGAGATCACTTGTTAGAAGGGTCAGTCCAAAAAGGAGGATGCAAACTGACTAAACTTGCCTTTGACAGAGGGTAGCAATGCAGTCAGTCTTGTCCTGCTGCCTGCTTTTTTCCCCTTTGGGACAGTCATCCACCAGATGTGTGTGTGTACATATTTATACACACATTTATATATATATATATAAATATTTTTATATATATATACACACACATACATACACACACACAGATGTATGTATATACAAACTGGGTTCTGCATGGGCCCAGTGAACTGCAAGATCTTAATATTAACACTGTGAAATGACTATGTAAAGAAATGCAGAGAGCACCATTCTGGTGCCAGATCTGCACTGCAGGCTTCCCAAGCAGAGAGCTGCTCCTCCACCCCCAGCTGGGAACTCGCTCTTGTCCTCAGCTCCCAAGATCCGCAACCACCTGCATTGGCTACTGGCAGAGCTCCAAGCAGAGACACAGCCAGGCTGAACCGACAGATCTTTTTCTGGTGTTAAAAAAAAAAAAAAATACAATTAACACCCTTGACTTCAGCTAAGATTTATACAACCTGAGGACGTACCCCAAGGATTTAAATGTACTGCTTGGAATTAATGCTGACCTTAAGGGGTTGAGCTTGTACTCTTGAGCCTTCTTACACTTAACAAGCTATAGAGAGCAAGATGACCGGGCCTGGTTCTCGTGCCAATTAGCTACATAAGAGCCTAGCATAATAAATTAAAATAAGAAAATATTCCTGTCAAGGTTCATACAGTTTGGTAGCTTTCCCTGTTGGAGTTTAATTCCGGGGAGAACTGGTTGAAATGTGTTGTCTTAAAGGGAGTTTATTTCTGACAGACTGATAGTCACATAACATAAAAGAGCACATAGCTTTGGAACAGTCAAAACTTCTATTTTAAAGCTGAATCTGTTAGTTTGACTGAATTGGAAAACTCAGAGTGATGCCATTCTGCAGTAGTTCATATTTCTGGGAGAAAAAAAAAAAGAGGGTAGAGAGAGAGATTTACCATTGCTATTCATAAGAAAAACACTGGAAAGTAGCCAACTACATTGCAAGAAGTGAGTGGAAGATTATATAGCATATGCCATAACTACCCTTAAATAAGAAATCTAGGATACATACCATTTTCTCAGAGAAAGCACAAGGATCTGTACTACTTTATATTAGGAGTTATTCTAGTCTGGTCATCCACATCTACGGAATCTCCTTGCAGCGTATACACAGGATTAATGTGGTTGCAGGCTATTGCTAGAGCAGTTTTCTTTTCCGACCAACTAAATCATGCCTTCAATCAGCTATGACCATTAGAGAGAACCTTTGCAAAGAGTAGCAGAGTTAGACTTTAGTATTTCCATTTAGGACCATTATGTTTCATCCCTGAAAAAAGTAGACACACACACACATCCCCTTACAGCACTCATACATTTTATGACAAATTTAACTGCTTCCAAAACCATTCTTTTTTTTTTTTTTCTAGGTAGCTATACGGTTTTAGAAAGGTCAAACTCACTAATATGAATTAGTGTGGCTCATATGAGCAGTTATGCTGATCTATACTTGTTGAGGACCTGGCACATGCTGTTGTGTTAAAAAGATATATCTACATAATATTTGACAAAACAATTACAGAGAAAAGCCCAAGATGTTCAAGAATGATTTACTTCACAACAGTCTAACCATTTTAATGGGTTTGGGAATATATGTGGAAAAGTTGCTTTACCATTCTGTATCTTTCCAAAATGAAGATTTAAAATAAATCTGCACATCTTGAACACACCCCAGAGAAGTAGAAAAAATAATCAAAGCTAATAAAATGCAGGCAGCAAGCCACAGAAGAGTAATTTCACTATTTAATTTCATGTTTTAAACCGATAATATTATTCTCACTTTTCCCACAAGTCTGATTTCAAGAGCTGAAAAACAAGAGACCCAGCTTGATTTCTTTTCAGATAAATGCATCTTTCCCAGCATCCCCACATAAGATTATCTGGCTTCTCTACTCCAGTGATTCTCCAGTACACTGAACAAAATTTAGTTTTGACCGCACGGTAATCCAAATATTAGTGTATCTTTCAGCTGGGGCAGACTCCACATCCACCGAATCTATCAGTCTTATGCTCCATGAAAGCTTGAAACAAATAAAATCCATCCATACATCACTAGTTGTCATCCAGAGCATCACTATAAATGGAGATTTGTCTGGTTTTGTGACACCTGGGATTGGACACCACAAGAAAAAGAGTTCTCCAGTATTTTCAAAAGTCTTTTTTTTCCGCTCTGACCTAGCTAAAACTAGGAAAGGGTCTGCAAAGCATTGCAAATATTTCCTTTCTGCCATATAATCAACTCTTTTATTATTATTTGTGTTTCCATAGGCTGATTCCAACAAAACCAGGATTGATGAAGCTAACCAGCGTGCAACAAAGATGCTGGGCAGCGGTTAAATGCAGCCAAGTGCATTTCCTTTTAACACTGTCCAGCAGGGCAGCACCTTCATGCTTTTATCATGGTATTTACCTACTAGGTTTGCACACATGCACATATCAGCCCCATTGTAAATGTTGTCCTGTGTAGTTTGTCAGCTTTCCAAAAATGATACTTGTAATTATTTTTTTCTAGATATCTTTCTTTCCAAAGGTTGTACATAGTGCTGATTTGATGGCTATAGCTCACTATGATGTTTTTGAGATTTTTTTCCTTTCCTTCATTCTGTTTTGGATTCTTTTCTCCTCTTCTCCCCCGTTTTTTTTTTTTTTTTAAATGATGTTTGCTGAATGACAACAATGTTGGAATGCTAAACGTGCTGTTAACCTTTAAATATACAGTATTGTTCTTGTAAAACTGTGACATTCCACAGAGCTACTGCCATGCTCCTGTCTTTGGGTATCATGATGTTTAAGCACTTAAACCTGCTGTCTTCGGTTTTTCATTACCATTATCCGTTGTTATGATTTCATGATTAGACAATGTGAAATTATATTACTATAACAAGCATTGCACTAAAAAGTGGTGTGATTTATGCATTTATGCATGAGGAATAAATAGACTTTTAGACTCCTATTTAAACCAGACTTTTCCCATGGCAGTAGCACACCAACAATGACAACAAAAGCATGCTCAGTATTCGGACTCTTTTGGGACTATGTTATACCAGCAAGTTTGCAGTTGTGCCACTTTTTCTTGTTGATATATATATATAGTTATTAATCATGATCATTTTTTTAATAATGAAAAAGAGGGATTTGGCACTCACCATTTAGCCATTGCCAGCAAAACAAAAGCTTGGCTGAAAATATGTTAAAGACACAAAGAAGTAAGTGTAATATATTGGGTTTGTCTGCTGCTTTTGAAGACTATCTTTTGGAGGAAACGACTACCATATGAAATTGTGCAAAGAAATGTAATTTTTATAAGGCTTTCTCTACTAGTCGCTATCCCCATGTGGTTTGTTATCAGTACAGTTCTTTGTTGCTTACCTAGAGCTATGCACACCAAATCGCTGAGATGTTTAGTAGCTGACTCAGTTAAAAAAATAAAAAATAAAAAACCTAAATGAATGAACTCTAGATAAACTGTGAGATAAATATCATTTACAGCATGTAATATGAAATTCCTTATGTCTCCTGTCAGTTTGTGAAGTGATTGACATTTTGTAGCTAGTTCAAAATTATTAAAAATTATAGATCTCAGAATCTATGCTTGCTTTATCGATTTGTTGCCCTATGTATCAGTGACACCTAGCTATTTGCCACTTACTTGGGAAAGGGAGAAGTCCAAAGATCCTTTACAAACTGGTTCTGTATAAGTGGAAATCACAGATCTCCATTTTGAATGCTGTAAAAAGGGGGCAGGTACTTACTCGAAAAATAGCACTTTACACTGAGCACACTGACCATGTATATTATTTTAAATAATCTGGCTTGGTTTGCTGAACACTGTATGAAAATATATTTTTCTTGTTTGGGGAAAGAAAAAAATTAAATAAATGAGATGGTACAAAGACCATTAATTCCTGTAGTGGCTCTTCTCAGGGAACCCTTTGAATCAGAAAATTTGTATGTTCTCCTATGCATAATTTTATCAAATGATTAACAACAACCAATGTTTACTGCCAATGAAAAGTGTTAATATATTTTCCAAGTTTTTTTTTTTTTTTTAATTCCCCCTGTATGGACAAATTAAAATTAGCTTTACATGACTGACAGTTCACTCATGTGTCTCACATGGCCCTAAGTCAAAATACACAAAGAGCATTAATGCTTGTGTAATTAAAATTGCACGATAATGTCGACACAAGCTATGTTTTATTTTGTGTGGTTTAATTTCAGTATCTATTAATATTTCATTTATGCAAATATTTCTCCCCCACCACTACTTCACAGCAAAGAGAAAGCTTTAAGCAAATATTTTTACTCTGCTGGCCATTTCCAATCCAGTTCATCCACGGATTCTAGTCTTTGTGACAGCACTATCATTCCCGAACAGCAAGGGCTACTGAAAAGAGGGCAATAATTGTGCTGGGAAATGTGTCAGCATGAGAATATACAAGTGCAAAGGTACTGGAGAAATGTAAGAAAAAATAGGAAATAATGATGTTGATAATGGAGGAATTATTCCCACCTGTTAGGTAAGAATGCAGCCTGTCTGAGGAAAGATATACTACCCAAAGGTCGTTATAGCTGATGACAAATACAGGTTACTGCTCAGAAGTGACTAGTCTTGACATTTGTTTTTGCCTTGTGTGAAGATTAAAGAAAACCTACTGAAACGTTTTGCCAAATGGAAAGTTTTGAAGGATAGAAACATCGAAAAGTTTCATTACATTAATCTTTGTATTCTCTCCATTGTATGCAAGGTCTCTCAGGAGCTGGCCAAAAACTTATCGATTGACAAAGAAAATAAGTATAACTCCTGGTATGATCTAAAGGCTAGTTTAACATAGAAAAAATAGTTTAGAGGAGTTTACCTCAAACTCATCATCTCCTTCTCCCCTTGGTTGGCCTGTGCTTGCCATGATCCACCCCTGATCATGATCCACCGTTTTCCTTGAGGCTGAACAAGCGGCGTGCACGGCCGAACACCAAGAGGCCGCGTGCAGAAGCGCTTGCCCATTTGATGGACATGGTTCACGGGAAGAAAAGGGCCACAGCAAGGAGCTGGAATTAAAACTTCTAAGGTAAAATGGATTATGGAACTGATCATGGAACTAAAAACTTTCCAATCTTCTCTGAAGCCCTTCATGTCTGAAAAAAAAAAAAAAAATCCCCTTTGACCAAGCTGTATTTTCCAAGCAGAAATTTCATTTTGTCTTTGCACTGCTGCAAAAGTTTCAGACTAGGCTAGAAGTGGAAATATCAAAATAACAGAAAAAGATATCTGAATGTTATTCCTCAACAGAACAAAATTCAAAATTCATGCACCACTACCTCTTCACTAAATATCTGACCTGATTTCAGTAGTGGCAAGCTAAGAGAGAGAACTGGAAGAGCTCAGTAAAACAGAGAACACTTACCTGAAAGAAATCCTCAAACCTTTAGCATGATGTTACTGTGTATAATAGAAAAGGCAACCCTAATAGAAGTGAGGAGTATTTTTTAAGAGAATTATATTGGCTTACATGGCTAAATAAGATGTATCCTTTGTTTCTGAAGAAAATTAAACACACCACAGTTTTTACAAGCATCCCCTTAGAGATGCTTGTAGAACACAGAAACACTTAAATTCTCTACAAATACAGAGAACAAAAGTATTCTCCAGAAAACTCCACATGACACATCACAGCTGATAACCTCAACAGACTTTGCATTAGGCCCTGAAACTGCCTAGATTGCTCAAGACTTATTGGGGATCTGGAGGCAGATAAATTAACTCCTTTGCTTTCTCCTCCTTCTTTCTGTTATGTACATGTACATATAAATCCTTGCATTTAAAAGTGTTAGAAAGGGAAGAGACAAGTACTTAGTAATAAGGAAAATTATGCGTGTCAGAGACAGCTTAAGTATATGCACTGCTGCTGTGCGTGCCTGTAGGCGTAGGTGTGCAGGATGTGACTGCTGTCTTCTGAGGCATTTGGTTGCCTTTCTAGAGAGATACGAGGGCAGATTGTTTGGAATTTACAAGGAGAACATAAATAGAGTATTTTTAAGCCTGCGGATAACTACAAGAAATAGAGATGTAGGAGATGAACCCTGTAGAGACAGTCCGGTTTTGGTTAATTTTTCAAGGCACTTACCAAATTGAACTGGATCCTCTGAGGAACAGTATTCAGAGGTATTAATTATGCTTTAAAATACCAGGGAATTTTAGTGTTTAATTTTAAATGTTATTTTGTAATTATTAAAAGAGAGAGAGAGAGAGAGAGAGGTTACAGAGGACCATCCGGATTCCGACCTGTTCTGGATCTCTGCTCTTTGTGTGGATGGTGCATGCTGAGCCAAGCAGCCAGCAGCAGACGGGGCAGGTGCTGCTGGGCAGGTTTCACCATTACTTGCTGAAAGGAAAAGATAGGAACCGGGATTCAGTTCAGTGATCGGTTGCTGCTGTAGAAGCAGTGGGGATTTTACACAGGAGAGTCTCAGCCTTGAACTCTCTTCTCTCTCTCTTTCCACCTGCTTATCCAAAACCCCAGTATGACAGGCATCTGTGTAGCAAGTCCCCATCAAAATCTAGTCCAGCTTTAGACCCTTATCTTAAACATATTTTCAGTGCCCACTGCATATTTCTGTTTCATAGATTAAATTAGAATACAAGGGGAAATGAACCAGAAGCATAAAATTTAATGAACTGCTGCTCCTCCCAGGCTATCCTTAGAGCCATACTCTCAGAAGTCAAGGCATATTCACTGATTCTTGCTGTGCCTTGAGGTGAAGGAGACAGAAAGCCCATTTGCCCTTAAACTAAAGCATAATTAGATTTAGCCCTAACATACATGATACAACATGAGCACGGGTAAATCAGAGTTAGGCTGGAGCCAGGGGAAGGCACATAAGAAACGAAAGCCGAAAATGGACAAAATAAGCACTGGGAAGGAGCATTGCTGCAGTGGATGTGAGGACAGTGAGGACTCAGCCCAGAAGCTCGATTTAAAGACACGGTAAATGAACAGTCAGTAAGAACTTACTACTAGCGACCACTGTACAGATGTACAGTTACTTGTGTGAGCAAAGACGTAGGACATCAGGGGTTCAGTCAACACTAAGGTGAAAAACCTGTGGAAACCCATACACTATATGTCTGTACACACATAAAAATATTACTAAATTAGCCTAGAAGACATTCATAGTTCAATACAGTTCTTACTATGCGCTTTAGTAAACATGAAACTAAGAGTAGCAACCTAGGGGTCTAAAAAGTCTACAAGAATCTCAGGAACATATTCAAAATGTTACTCATACTTCCTTTTGAAATATTTCTGTTGAAAGGCAATCAGGAGAGCTAGATAAATTACCTTAACCGGAGTCTGCTGGACTGCACTCCAGGAAAGCCAGAGGTTCTTCTAGCCCATCAGATCTCCTGCACCAGCAGCAATTTTGCTGCAGCAGCACCTCAAGGCTCCTGCCAAGGTCAGCATCCCTAAGGCACAAACACAGATTGCTGCTGCCCTAACAAGCTTGCAGTCTAAGCAGACTGAACAGACAAAGGTGTCGTTATTTCCCGCGCGCAGGCAATTTGCTGAAAGCCACTGTGCGTATACCTTAGGGGAAAAAAAATGAATCCTGATCTCCAAATTGGCACAGGAGTATTTTCTTATTTTTCCAGTTGTCATTACAGATAAAGATTCCTCTTGGAGGCTGGCTGGCAAACACGTTGATGGTACAAAGTCGGAATGAATACAGCTTATACTTCCACAGCTATCTAGTGACTCTGCAAGAGCTTAAGTCATCCTAACTAATCAAAATCCACCTACTATTTACGATCCAATACACAACATGTTTCTGCAGCATTTTAAAAGCAAGAGGGATTCCTGAGAACGGGAGTTAGATATATATATTCTTTTGATATGTTACTCCTTGAATCATTGCTATGTACTGGCTTTGATGACCACCCTTTATTTAATTATGCAAAACTGGAGCACAGTATTAGTCATTTAGAGATCTAAACCAATAAAATGCTAAGATAAAAAGTGAGAAATGATGAACAGGATTATAGTCACCACCTAAGATTTTAAGCTGTACTTCACATTTTGCAGAATCCCATTGAGTACTCTCTGGAAATGCTCAGTTTAATAGTTCTTGCTTGAGTCAAACTCCTGGAGCTTTGAATACCTTGAGGGATAGGACACACTTTAATGTAATTTCAACATGATTTTTGAAAATCCTTTGAAACATAGAACACCTTCTGAATGTAGAAAAAGTGTAAGATGAGAGTGACAGGACTAGAGATTTTACGGATTATATGCAATCACAACGGATAGCCAAGTAGAACATTAGTTCTGGTTTATTTTCAGAGTTTTCTGACAGAGACTTTGGTGACTTTTAGCTAAGTATTCAATCCCATGATTATACAACACTTTAGCTAGTTTCTGTTTTGAGTTTGAAACTGGAATGCTCAACACTATTTTCATTTAAATGGGAAGAAACCAGGACACACATGACTTGAATCAATGAGGTGACGTAGGCGATGGTAAAATCCATTTGGAAGACAAAGAGGTGCAGGGGCATACAAGCTCTGCAACACATGCAGCAACTCCTTAAAAAAATACACAGAACTACTGATGCTGTCCCATTAGTACTCTCTAGGATTAATTTCATGTATTCTACATATTGTATGATACATCAGCTTTTATGAAGTTGAAGGTTTTTTGAAGTGACTCACAGAGCATTCACATATCACAGAAGTTACAAGAATTAAGATCTCTCGGAAAAGTACAAGTCACCGATTCTGTGATATATAAGGACGCTGTGAACTGCTGCCAGTGAGTCACACAAACACAGAAAACCTCAGTAATTGAGGCAAGAAAAAAAAAACAACTCTCCTCCCTCCAAACAAAAACTAAAACACCCACACCACCCCAGAATGCAAGCCGAGGAAGGGACAAATTTCTGAACAGACCCTGTTTAAACTGAGCCTTTTTCCAAAGGAGGAACTGGCAGAGCTTCCATCTGAACGGAGCACTTGAGAGGCAGTATGACAACCCCAAACCTCCCAGGTCTGGTACGTTCCTTGATTTGGGCTCATCTCCTACAAAATGTCCCTAGAGATATTTTTCTCCCCCTATTGTAACATCTCTTTCAAAAGCTACCTACCCAAATGACCAGCCACGTGAATTCTATCTTCACACCAAAGACATGGGGGCTTTTTCTCCTTGTGAGAAGAACAAAAATAAACAACCACCAACAAAAAACCACACATATCCCCATGAAAATCTTTTTATCAAATTCAAATGGCAAATCTAAACCAAAAATGTTTTTAAAACATAAAGGCAGTACTTATTCCTGTTCTGAGCCAATCTGGATCCTCTGTAGAGGAGGGAAAAAAAAGCCATTTTTATCCAAGCTTCCTCACATTTCCCAGCCATCTCTCTATTTCAAAAAGTGCTTAATAGTGCCTATACTGCAGCAGCTAATTTTTCCATCTCAGAGTAACTTTGGCAGAAAGGATATGCTTCAGCTTAGAGAGCAAAGAAAACACATTGTCCAGACAAACTACAGCTGTCTAAACCATGCCTCTGTGAAGCAACGGCTTCCCACAGGGATAATTCCCAGAGGGGTATTCTCACATCTGCAAATGCCTTGGCCATTCCTCTGCCCAGCGCAGCACGGACAAAACCGAGAGGATGAAGTTACGCTTCCACCAGACAGGTGGCTTGTTTTTTTAAAAAAAAATAAATACTTCAAAAGAGGGCAAAACTCTCCTCCATCACAAATGGTCCCTCTAGAAGCAGCCTGGAGGTCCCTCTGGAAGCAGCAGGGTGGCACTAAGTGGCTAAAGAGAGTGTCTAAGCGCATACTCGATGGATGCCACGGGGTTTACGATGCTGCTCTGTGTGCTCTGACATATCACAGCCATAGGAACATACAAACGGTTAATGACAATGAGAAAAAAAATCCAAAACTTAGTACTATTCAGGCTAGTTTTGCTCGAGTATAAGTGCGTAGTTCTGGAAGTGCGAGGTGACACCAGACACTTCATCTCCATCAGAGCAGGCTCTGCACTCTGCACATCTGCACATCTCTTCTTGGCCTCCTGAGCAAACCGTATCACGCGCTGCACCGCTAGCCATTAAGGGCTGAGCTGAAAATGCCCAAGAAAGATTCATTAATGCAGCTCCACGGGGAAGTGCGGGATTAGATCAGATTAGCGGCTGACATTGTAGTCGCACGTATAGAATTATGTAAAATGGTGCTGCCCGTGCCCTGCAGATGCACAACCACATGACTTCGACTGCAGGCACAGCTAGGAATAAAACAGACTGGATTCAGCTTGGGGGTGGGCGCAGAACATTTCTAATGCTCCCCGACATGCACTGTATCATATCACCTGATGACATGCAAGACCAACACAGCACAGTGATTTCAGCATGAGAAGCAAAGTGCAGTTCAATTATGTTTAGACAAAACCCTTCTCCTTTCTCTTCCTCCTCAACTGCGTGCCTTGGGAAACACCGCATGGGCCTCCAGGATCAGCAGTCGGCTGTAGCCACTCTTGAAAAGGGACTGGGGGCCCAGTCTAATCTTTATCAGTTTGTATTTTCAATATAAACGAGAATGCTCTCGACTAAAAGGGTTAGCCAATGCGTTTCGATAATGTGCTTCCCTTCAAAGGCAGGTCTGCTATCAACTTAAATGAACTCAGCTGCCAATTAAACAACCAGCACTGAGACACGCACCAGGCAGCAAGAATAAGTACACAAGAATTAACTGCTGAGAAGACAGACAGGATAGCTAATGTTTTCAAAACAAACAGAAATTAAATTAATTTAGATTGAAATGTGGTCAACACCCCCTTTCATTTTAAACACAGAAGAGCTAATATGTGGAGTGCACGGCCTCAAGAGTCCAATCATTTCAGACATTTCTTACTTTAGGCAAACTTCATACCAGCTTGTTCTAATTGGTGCAAAAATACATACATAAAGAATATTTTGCCTACAGTAAACAAATAAAACAGCAAAGGCAGCTGGATACTCTATCTGTACAGGTCGGTAATGGTGAAACTTTAGTCTTGAGAGAACAGGCCTTCCCCTCTGCCTGTTTTGCTAGTGTGATCAAGAACTCCCTAATCACTGCCTACCACCAAGCTCTCCATTCCTCAAAGGGTCTCGCCAGACAACAGCTACCTGTCCTCTGTCCTGCTGTCAAGATTCAGGGTGAGACACAACCGAAAACATGCTAGTACCACTAATACACAATGTGCTGCCAAAGGCCAGGAGGCAGACACTCGTTTTCATAGATCATAGATTGCACTAGAATCAATCCTCTTCTTGCTCTCATTCAACACTTGCTCAGCCACCAGGTGAGATACTCAGATGGACGGGATTCTAGTGCACATTCCTTCAGATTATATAACTTTACCAGTATTGCTAGTCATTTGGATAAGATCAGCTTGTAGACAAGCAGCTGAAAATGCCAAGTCTGGTGGAAAAGAGTACAGAGATACTCTGCGCTCATTTTGTTCTGTGTACCCTTTATGCCAAAGGGAGAAACCAGGAGAAAATCCAAGAGAGCTTCTAGAGCTTCCATCCTCCTCCAGCTGATGATTTAGACGTGAGCACACATTCTTTGTAATACGCATATACAAATTATGTGGCTCAGTGTAATGCGGAAGAGCAGCTCATGCCTAACTAGCAAGGAGAATAGAAATAGCATCAATAAGGCAGTATGATACTCGGTAACCTCAGTATTACAGCAAGCTTGTCCTGTTCCATCCATCCCACAGCTGTACTAGCTAAGGTAGAGCAAGTTTGGGCAGGTGCCAAGCCCTCCAGAAAAACCCCAAAACAGAAATCAAAGATTGGGCTGCAAGACAAAGTCTTCATATTTGGCTACTAAAATAACTGTTATAACGATTTTCAGATTTCAAAGGGGGAAAAAAACCCTCAGAGATCACAGGTATTGTATCTTTTTTGCTTTTTAAATTGACTGTTTTCAGAAGAATATATTTCATATTTTCAAAGTACATCCCTTGTATGGATATGGAAGAGGAAATGCAGCATATTTTTGCTGCTCATTCAGATTCTAGATACTGGTCTGAAAAAAAAAAAATCAAAAGGCATGGAAGCACCTCCGAAGTGCCCACTGCAGCACTTCACACTGCAGCATCCCAAGCTCCCTAAGAGCTCTGGACGTTTGGGTGATTTTCATTGAAATTCAGCACACTACGTTGCAGGCAGGGAAGCTTGCCAACTCTTTTATTTTTAAGATGTAGCAGCTACATGACCCATTTATGCCTTCACCAACAAGCAGCTTCTCCCTTAAGAAAAAAGGAAAATAGTACAGATTTCAGTATCTATCCTGTATTTTGCTTTCTATTTGTGAAACGGTTGTCATACAACTAATTTGAAAAAGTAGCAAAGATTGACACCAGTCAGCTAATGAGATCTGGCCCTTTTCCTTCTCTCTTGAGTTTTTAATCTTATGACCAGACCAGCAAGTGAAAGACTGTGCAACAATCTACTTAACTGCCAAGTAAATTAGCATATGCCTAGTACCTGGTAAGGTCAACATAAACAGAGATCTCATCTGACAGGATCAGAGTAACAGCAGCATTCACCATCCCCTGAAACGGCTCTGCCACCTCCGTACCTCCAATTACTGCTTTGCCTGAGTGTCAGTCAGCTGGTCCTCCCACTGCAGAGGAGCTCTCGGGAGCCCAGTATTTATATAACGCTACCATGGAAAAAGAAAGGGACCTTCCTTAGGCTCCCTCCAATTCCCAGGACCAAGGACAAGCTTCTTGCCCTGTTCTCAAGCTGCGATGGACACTGCAACGTTGGAAAGCTAATCCTGGGGCATCTGAGGGGGTAAAATAAATAAATAAATAAAATCCAGACAGCCACAGTGCTAATGGAAATGCCCAGCTATAGCATGTCTCACCATGTTTTTTTCCTAGATTTCGATCAGTTGTGCAAGCACACACAGTAAAAAAAAAAAAAAAAAAAAAAAAAAAGGTCTTATCTGTGGTCCAAGCATTTCAAAAATATTACATTTTTTGAGTAGATTAACAGAAGAGGATTTGTGATTTTCCACTGTGCTTCTAAAGATGATCTGGACTTGCTTGAGGTTAACACTTCATGATGTCCTCTTCTCTCAATTACAGCTTTAAGCAAAAAAAAAAATTGCTGTATACACATACGCACAGAAATACAAACATATATAAAAATATAATATAAAAGTTATAAAAGCCACTGTAATGACTTCCCAGTAACACATTTGGCTGACATTGTGAACTACTGACAGAACAGTTAAAAGGGAACAAGGCTTAGAATAGAAGAGTCTTAAAGGGAGGGAATCCTCCTATTTAAAAAGAATTTGAATGAATCCACCAGATAATCTTTGCAGGTAGCTTTTGATCTGTACCACTAATTCCTATCATTTAAGTAGCCCTGTTTTGTTTTGAACTCAGAAGATGGCCACTGTACCTTTGCTGAATTTCAATTTGTTTCCCACACAGTAAAATACCGTCCAAAGCCACATATTTCCCAGTTCAGATCTCAGCAAGTCAGTGCACAGCATCTATCCTAACTCTCAGGACACTATTATGCAAAACATACACACGTGGAGCCTGTACATTTTTGTTCCGCTCTTATCGCAGCACGCAGTGACAGAAGCTGCTTGGCCACCCTCTGCAGTCACAGCTGTGAAGTGGCACTTACTGCCCCAGTGTTGTTGGGTATATAACACAAGATACCTCAATGCTATTTCCTTTTCCTCAAACCTGTCCAGGAACCTAGGATCTGTGCTTGCCATGCCAGCAGCTCAGAGGCAGCCTTCACAGAGCCTCAATGCACCCGCACAACGGGCATCTGAGAATCCAGCCACAGCGAACGTCACTTGAAACAGAAAGCAGTTCCACAAGGAGGACATCAAGGGACACGAAGATCAGTACAACGAGGCTTGGGCTAATAATAGTCAGTCCACTCCTGGGATGAAATGGATCGCATCTTCAGAGAGTGCTAGCAAAGAGCTTTTTAAGGCCTTCTGCACCACCGAATGACTTTCACAAAGTCAGAATAACGCAAGGAAGAAAAAGAAGAACACTGACTTTGGATTCAAGGCAAAAATCACTAAAGTTTTAGCAGGATTTGAGACTATTTCCTCAAAAAAATAATATCACAGAGTACAGATACAAAACCTAAGATTCATGGTGAAAATTGTTTTAAAATACGTGTCTAACTTCACAAGCTTGTTGATAGGATGGAGGATTTTGGAAAATTCCAACCACATCTGTCTTTGTTGTACTAGCAGAGCAGGGTGGCATCAAGGAAAAAATGCCTGTCTTTTCCCAGCCACTTATGCTCTGTTCCTTCCTTCTTGCTGTAGCTCAGGTAGAATATGCCCAATCCCTCAGGCCATAGCCTCGGTCAGCACTTTTGGTGGAACTTTCTAGCTAAAACCAGCATTTGAGAACACAGCCATCAGCATACTGTACTTGTATTACCTTACAAGAAGCCCAAAAAGCTATATTTAAACTATGATTCAAAGTTTTCACAATGATATCTTAATTGCTCATATCAATTGCATTAAAGCAAAATAGTTTCCTAGGTACTTGGAAAAAGAAATTCCTGTTATTTGAAAACCCTAGACTAATCTGGATAGAAAGCAGAAGAATAAAGGGAAGCAGCTGTAAGTAGTAAAGAGAGGCTCAACAATCCAGCTGACAGCCATTTCTCCAACAAAATCAATAGGAGAGTAATCCCAGTAATTTATTCTGGGGCAGCCTCAAGAGTTTGTGTTCCTGGGGACCCCAACCCAGGAACTTCAGGTCTCTGTGCATAGCAGCCAGAACAAAGAATCCCCTTTGTGTTTTATTTGTCCTTCTTAGTTTTTGTTTTTATATTGGGGGAAAGAAAATTAATAACAAATTAATCCAGTATTTCATCAAGTTGCCAACAACAAATAAAACCAACCTAGCCTAGGCTGGCTAAACCTAGAAAAGTCCTGCTCAATGTCTAGAGCAAGCATACTAAGGAGTTCTGTGAGCAGCAAAGCTAAGAAAGCTCTGCGCCCTGCAATCCCTTACTTCTAGTAATTCCTTCTATTCCTGTGCAATTTTCCATTTCCCCCAAAGTCTCTTCCTTGACTTCAATTGAATTACATTAAGATTTTCCACCTCTCAAACACAAAACAAATAAACAAATCCTTCTAGCTGCAATTACTTTGGAAGGAACACCTGAGCTGTAGAAGTTTAACAAAGAAAATACCTGATGAGCAACAAAATTATCAAGGACAAAGCTGTGAATTTTGGAGCTATTTAACACATGAGAAGCTTTCATCTGCAGCCACCTGGCTTCTCTATTTTGCTAGGAACTTAATTATTCCCAAATGTCCAACCTTCTAGAAAGTCTGGATTAAACCATGCACGGAGTTCAAAGTTATCACTTCATCTGCATCACATCATTTCAATAATCTTCCATCCCACTTCCATTGTTTGGTTAAGAAACAAAGTTAAAAAAACGAAGACTCCTCCTAGCACCGGAGCAGTGATCACAGCTTCTGTCAGCCACAGAATTCCTAGAATTGGGTTCCTGTTATCAAATTACAAACTAACTTAAGGTAGACATTTAATACTCGCTCTTATTAAGTAACTTGTAGGCTAATGAGCCCATTTAAATTGCATCTAAAGACATGGATTCTCATCCTTCTCCCTCCCCACAAAAACCCAGGAGAAATCCTATTTTCAGCACCTCTTCAGACAATTAATACAGGTTTCACTGCATTTTAACATAAACCACCAACTGGGAACGTAAGGATATCACAAAGCAGTAGTCTCAAACGGATTCAGTCAAGGTGTTAAAAGCTCCTGCAGGAAGACAAGTTTAGTAACTGATAACATTCCTTTTATAATACACATTGATTTTCTCTGAGCTACTAAAAACAAGCATTTTGTTTTTTCTTCTGCAAAACTCCTATATTTTTGTGATAGGAATTCTTCAATAACAAAACTATACTTCGCTCCTGAGCACGTTTTACTTTTTGCAAGCAGGTTAAACATTACAGCATTGAATTCTGGAAGCCAGATCAAATAGTTTGTCATTATCAATTCTGCCTCAAGATCCCCATATCTAATTATCAGGTTGCAGGAGATATCAGTATAAAAATGTGAAAATAACTTTTCTTGGTAAAGAAATTCTGCTAACAATTCTCTAATACAGAAGACATGTAATCACTGGATCAGCTGCAGAAATAAGGAGTCTTGGGACCACTGGAAAGTGAGAACTATGTACAGGAAAAAATAATGTGAGAAAGGAAAGAAAACTAATATTTTCGGTGCAAAATAATATATTGCAGAAAGAATATTGCATTCATTCAGATACCAATTTTAGATATAAACCTTACTGTACAGACAAAGATAAATAAGACCTGACGTTACCAAAGTATAGTTGAGTTTGATCTTAGAAAGCAAGAAAGAACTCAGATCACATTCACCCTTTATGGAAAAGACCTATTTGCCTTCATCTTGGACATGCTGGTTAACTGAAAACTTCAAGCCAATCATTAGCTGTTCTAGATCTCCAACCTTTCCGCTTCTGAACCCCCAGAAACAGGACGCTTCAGATTTGGATGCACTGGGCCTGATTTCATATATTGCTTTTGCCCACTGAAAAGAAATGAAAGGACAAAGAAGATGACTAGACATTTCATAAATGTTTTTCAGCCATCAGGAATTGTGTGGTATTGATTTGTTGTAACAGATGGTGTGACAGTCCCTCCTAAACAGAGGTACATAATAGAGAAAATGGTTATAAATATAGACTCAAGTAAATAGCTGTTAATGTGAAAAAAGTTCCAGCTTTAGCACCTTTGTTTACTCAGGCTGGCTCCTGCTTAGAATGCTGTATATCACACATACCTAATGGCTGAATATTAATGCAGCTCATTACAAAGCACTATTATAATAAACTTAAACAGACTTTATACTTTCCCCTCTTGTCTGCCCCGACTCCCTCTTCCAAGAACAAGCCCTGGGCATCATGTAATACCTGGCCCACTCTGCCAAGCCTCTTGCCTACCCAAAATCCACTGACACAACCCAGAGAATTCAGAACAAGCGATTATGCCAAAGGAGATAATGAGAAAGACGACAGACTGACTGCTGGCTTGGGCCATGGCCTTCAGTTTTCTGCTCCATGATAAGATGATGGCACAGTGGCTCAGGCTAGTACCCCCAGCTGATTGTCCCATGCTTACCATATAATTAACTGAAGCATCTGTGAATCAGCTATTGAAATGCCTCAACTTATGGCATGGTTTTGTTTTAGTCATTACCAATTTGCATTAAAAGGCTGCGGGCTGAAGAGCTGCAGTTTAGTCTCCTGGATGCTCCAACTTCTCTGATCACACTATTCCCCAAGTCAAGGCTAAAACACTTAAAGAATGAGTTCGACAGCTTGTTCTTCAAAAAGATTTGCCACAAATCATGGACATTTCACCTTTATCTTTTTTTCCCACTTTACCTGTGAGCCAACAAAAACAATACTGCTGGCCTATGAGAGGTAGAAGAGGAAGACTGCTCAGGCCTGAGCAATTCTGATAATATGTATGTCCAATACAAAGTGCAAATTGCACATTTATTACACAACTATATCAGCATTGCAAATTTTATTCTGTGAAAATGAAACCAAAGCATTGGGAGTAAGGTCTGCTTGCCTCACTACAGCAGCACTGAGTATAGTCCTGTGATAGTTGCAGCAAACCAGGGAAATTGATGACTTTGTCTTACAGCATGTTTTATTATTTTTCTGAAAACAGGGCTGGTTTAGAAGGTCTAGACACTTGTGGTTTTCTCTGTCCTTCAGTGATGAAAGCGTAAAAGGATACAAATAGCAAAGTGAAGAAAAGAAGGAAAATCATACCGGTAGCCTTTTCTTTTATTTCCATAGTTACTCCAGATATAAATTCAGCAAAAGGGGCAGATTTCCTCTCTCACAAGATTGTTTGCCTAGTCCAACATGTTCTTGAAAAACACTTTTAAACAAACACACTGTCTTGTCTTCAGTATCAAGAGCATCTCAAAGGATTTGACCTTTAAAGCAATATGAACTTCAGCGTCAGTTTCATGCCCAGGTACGGGAACACTGTGGTACACAGCAGCAAAATCCTGAATGTCCAGATCAAACAAACTCTTGTTTTTTAATTTATAAAGGTGTGGATGCAAATCAGAAAACTTCAGGCCTTCTATAGATAAGATGGGAGTTTAGGACATGAGAGTCAAAGGTTCAAAGAGCAGTTCTTCTCACAGAAGGTGTGAGCTGCACTATCTCAAATTTGGGCTTCCTCTTCTACTCAGTGTGGAAGCTGCATCTCTCCACACCTGCTCTGTTGTAAGGATTATCTAGCAAAGTCTACCCCTTATATTATATGCAAACACTGGGACTTAGGGAAGAGCAAATATATTTATATTTTTGTTGTATTTTTTAGAGTGTGGTCTCAAAAGATTCAGTATGGTAGTGGATACTGTTACACAGCATAAGGACTGCTTTCCTGCTTCTAAGGCAGGTATCCTTTTCAGGAGAACATAGGTAACTCTCAAGTGGGTCTCTTAATTTCCTTCATCCTCAGAAAACAACAGTTTATTTCATTACTTCCATCAGAAAATGGTCCATATCTTATTTCTCCATATACATTAAAAATAATAATAATAATAATCTAAATTCACCTTGGGGGCACTTGTGATTAGCACTTGCATTACAAACAACTCGAGGTTGCTTCCACTGCACATTGCTGCAGTAGGGTCCAGTCTGCACTGTGTTTTGCAGATAGATTTTTAAATTGCTTTCTTTTTAGTATTTTGCATGATTATAACACATTTGTTTACTTGGAGCAATGTAGACATGTAGGCGCCAGAACCCTCAATAATTTTAAATACATGCCATTACAGAATAGCTAGCAAGTCTGGAAGGCATTTACTATTAAATAAATTCCCTAGGCAACTTCACCTGCAAATATTATGTATTCAGTGTTATGACGGTTACCATCAGATTGTATGAGTTACAGAAGATATTCAGCATTGGTGGGTAGAAGAGTAGGAACACCTAGAGAATTCAAGACAGACATGGGTTTTATGGATTTCTTCCTCTGTTGATATACAATGCTTGGACCTTAAGCTCAGCCCTCCTGTTTTGTTCCTGAAGCAGATGAAAAGGATCTTCATGAGTTCATGACCAAAGAGCCTAAAAATCTTCCCCTCTAAAGCATGACTCAGGGTCCTAACTAGAGACTGGCCATGCTATAGGTCCTGTTATATCTCCTCCTGCCATTTAAGTATTTGCATAGTGGCTTTAGCCAGCAGTGGTAGTCAGAAGTAGCACAAGTGAGGTTAAACCATAGGGCTGCTCTTGTAGATCCAAAATTTTAACTGTGCACTTGATGCTTCCTTTTCTTTTGAGACAGATTTAAAGAAAAGGTGGCTCCAAGTAGAGACATATCTAAAGAAACACACGTTTAGGTATAATTGAGAAATAGGTTTAACAGTGCCTATTAAAACAGCATTCCAGATGTAGCCTGGACATGGAAGTCCCTAAATTGCTGATTCCTGGAATACTCTCATAGCTTCTAGCAGGGTTTTTAAACTGTTCCTTATAATTCCCTCCAAGCCCTTATAGGTCGCTGTACAGATTTAAGATAATTGTCTACATGGATCTCTATCTTATTGTGGACTTATTAATTTGCCTCATCTTGAATGATATCTTTTTGGTCCATACTTTGTACCTTTCATATTCATAAAGGGCATCAAGGAGCCAACACCAAATACTTAACACAGTGGGAAGAAAAATGACAGCTTTCCAAACATGGCCAAGAGAAAGAGCAAACAGCTAAGACTTCTAGCAGAGCACCATGCTTCAGATTTCTCTAATTGAGCCAAAGTTTTAAATACTTCTTTCTAAAAATTGGAATAAGATCACTTTCCCAGGTTTTCTTAAAATACAAACTGCTGAGTATCATATAGGAGAGTGTAATCAATCCATTAAAAAGCAGGGAGAGGGGGCAAAAAAACCCTTTCTGAAGATCAGAATATACATAATAAGCTATTCAAAAGAAAACTAAACATGCTAATGTTTAAGTTAGAAGAGGCCAGAATCTCAGTGACTCTAGCTATTTCCAAGGAAAGTGACCACAGAACCACGGCAATTTTCTCCAGCTGAATGCCTGGTACATTATTTAAGGCCAGAGGAAACCAATAAAAGTTTGTTCAAGCTCCTATACAGCAGTTCCTATCCTCCAGCTGAAGCTATGAGCCTTTAGGAAGGCACTCAACCTAAAATCTCCAGTAGGGAAAGAATAAATATTTTCAGTTGGACTTCTGCTGATAGCCAAAACCCTAGATACTATCAACCCCTTTTTTCCTTTTTCCTCTCTCCTCACCAAGGCAGCTATAAATGAATAAATCCATACAGGAACATAGAATAATTCTTCACATAACACTCCTGAATGCAAGTGCTAAGCACACTGGATGTAGTTTGTTTGATGAGCTCTACCAAATAAAATTAAACTTACTGTGTTATATATGCCACGTACTGATTTTGTGTCTAGCTTTCTTTTCACTAACAGCAAAACACAGACAAGAGTAACCTTCCTACAAGCAGTCACACAAACTATTCTGTGTTTTTATTACCTGGAAATATCAGTCTAATTCTCCATTCCAGAAGTCTTTCTACACAATTATGATAAAATCCAGTGCTTTCCTCCTGCCCTGTATAAAAATACTTTGGCCTGTGGCTTCAAATCCATTTGCTCTTCTGTTTTTCATGGCTGTTTCTAGAGTTCTGCTTATTACAGTTATGGAACCTATTTTCTACCTTACAATTATTGCCATTCACAGTCATCATTTAGGCAGACAAATATTCTATGGACAATATATATACAGATAAATAATTCTAGCAAGGACAAACCAGTGATGAATCAAAAGTAAAACTCAGAGCAAGCCAAATCACCAAATCACTACAAGGTCCTGCAGCAGAACAGAGAAAAATATGACTCCCAAAACAGGTTCACAGCTTCATTTTGAATCATTTAATACCCTGTGTTAGGCACATAGCAGCCGCTGTAAGTATGACCAAATCACCCTGACATAGCCCTTAAAGAGGCAAATAAATTCTTATTTCCTTGTACCAGAAGCAGTCCATCTCCAGCTGGTAGACATATTCGAAAGAGGTTGAATATTAACCTATTAAAAAAAAAAAAGGTCAAATTCAACACTAAGCAAAGCTTCGAGCAAAACGCAAACTTATCCCTGTTCTCTCAAAGGTAGAATATACCTAGCAAAGCTCAATGAGATGCAGTCTTACTTGCTGTTCAGCTCACGTGCATGATTCTTGGAGACTATCGGTTCGCCGATATGTTGAACAAAGTAAGCACTTGTGCCTGCAATATTTTCAGTTGCTGCTCACACATACTTACATAGAACTGCCAAATACCACCCAATTAATTTACTCCCAAAGAATCATGACTAGCGTTTAAAAACATTTTCTTACCATTATTACTTTTAAATAAGATGTTTAGACCTCCTCAATCACTTCATAATTTGACCCTTCACAATATTTTTTTTCTTCTCTCCAAACATTCGCACTTTGCCCCAGCAACTGAGGGTTGGATTTTCATATGTGGTAGCTCTTTTCTGTCACTGTTGCTAAAAAGAAACAAAAGCTCTTCTGAGTTCTTCCTGGAAAGGAACACACACACACAACTCCAAAAACTAAAATTTAAAGATGAAGAGGGGAAAAAAAAATCTATATAAAATACCAAGACCAAAAGGTGTCAAGCTATTCATACTTGGGAAGCTTTTAAAGCAATAGAACTTGTGTGCTACTAAGTTTTTACCTTCTGGAACAACGGAGGCTCTTTAGTCCTATCTTTATTAAAGGAAAAAATCCACAAAGATATGAAGGGAAGCCATGTCCCTTCTCTGAAAATGTATATGAGGAAAATAAAATGTTTTTATTAACAAAATACCACATATGTGGTCCTGAAAAGTGCATTTTCAAATCGTAAAACTTTTGTTTAAACTTGAGAACAATTCCATCATCCTTGCTTAGACTCAGATGCTAGAGTTAGACAGACATATGTCCCTCTACCCCAAGTGTAACATTCCCAAGATTACAAATGAGCACTTACAGCTACTGCCGTAGATTTCATGGAAGCTAAACCAAAAAAATAAGGTTGTGTTTATATTATGATTTTTATGTATGTAATGTAGAAAACTATTTTTAATCACCTTACTAGAAGAATTTTGGCCTACATTTTTTAAAACACATTACGTAAGAAGGCATACAAGATGTGCAAACTTAAATAAGCACTGTTACATGAAACATAAGATCGCTTTTCTCATACAGCTAGCAATTGTAAAACAGCTTTCATTCAAGCTATTTGCTGCAGTTTGCTTGAAACATTAATTTCATTCTGGATTCAGGAATAATTCAGTCCTAAAGCAATTGCTTAGAAAAATTTAGTCACAATGATATATATTTTTTCCTTAGTTAATAAATAACAGCACTGTCTTAAATCTAAAACATTTATTAGAGAATGGTATGCATTGCTAACACTGTCTGTATCTTCATAAATTGGTTCCAGCCCTTGCCAACATGCATGATCCAAATGGATTCAGTCCAGAAACACAATGTTTCTCCAGGATGTAAACCAGCAATCTGTTATTAATCTCAGAAGTTCTATAATATATTGTGTCTCTTTCTTAGCATTCGCTATATTAAATGCAAGCAAAAATGCCAGGCAGAAGTTATTCTTGTGTAGGAGCGAATTCTCTGGCCCACAGAGACAGGCTGGAGTGACATCTGCTGTTCAGCGTGCAGCTTTACAAAAAAGACTTCTTATTTTGCAGCCATTTTGATTAAACAGATGTAATAGAACTATCATCTTAACCCAGGAAAACAGGATTCAAATGCACTTGTTTATTTTCCTCTCAAAATCCTGCTGCTCATTTGGATACCAATATAGAGCAGTTCTTGAAGAGAATGCACGTTCACAGCGACATCAAATGCATATAGCTCTTATTTGATACCGTGAATATTTCAGTATGCAGTGCAAGATTTTACACAGCATTACTTATTAGTTAAAAAAATAAATCAGTGACTGTTTTTGAATATGAGTATGGGATCAAAGAGACCTTCATCATGCAAAAAAAGAGAAAGGTTGGCAAGGGTCAGTACTGGGTCCGGTGCTCTTTAACTTGTTCATCAATAACTTGGATGAGGGGACTGAGTGCACCCTCAGCAAGTTTGCAGATGACACCAAACTGGAAGGAGTGGCCGACACTCCCGAGGGCTGTGCTGCCATTGAGAGACCTGAACAGGATGGAGAGTTGGGCAGAAAGGAACCTCCTGAGGTTCAACAGGACAAGGGCAGGGTCCTGCACCTGGGGAGGAATAACTCCAGGCACCAGGACAGATCAGGGAAAGCAGCTGGAAAAGCAGCTCCTGCTGGAAAGCAGCTCCTCGGAGAGGGATTTGGGTGTCCTGGGTGACAACAGGTTAACCATGAGGCAGCAGTGTGTCCTCATGGCCAAGAAGGCCAGTGAGATCCTGGCTGCACCAGGAGGAGCGTTGTCAGCAGGTCGAGGGAGGGGATCCTGCCCCTCTGCTCAGCTCTGGTGAGGCTGCACTGGAGTACTGGGGGCAGGTCTGGGCTCCCCAGGACAAGAGGGACGTGGAGCTTCTAGAGAGGGTCCAGCCACAAATTTGATCAAAGGACTGGAGCATTTTTCATAAGAGAAAAGACTAAGCGAGGTGGGCGTGGAGAAAAGAAGGTTGAGAGGAGATTTGATCAACATGCTCAAGGACCTGATGAGTGATTGTAGGGAGACTGAGGCCAGGTTCTTCTCCGTGAGTGGCCAGTGACAGGACGAGGGTGCAAGTTGAAACACAGGCAGTTCCACCTCCATGTGAGGAAGAACTTCTTTGCTGTGAGGGTGACAGAGCCCTGGAACGGGCTGCCCGGAGAGGCTGTGGAGTCTCCTTCTCTGGAGATCTTCCAAACCCACCTGGATGTCACCCTGTGCCACGTGCTCTGGGTGTCCCTGCTGGAGCAGGGGGTTGGACTAGATGATCTCTAGAGGTCCCTTCCAACCTTAAGCATTCTGTGATTCTGTATTTAGATGAGGTCTGAGTGTCGCACTTTGTTAGAATTTTGTATCATATTCTTCCAGTTACTGACACATATAAAATTGTTTATTTTCAAAGGTAAGAGAAAACAGAGATAGCTAAGATAACAGATGATATTCTTGGATTAACTAAACCCTAATTAATTAGAACTGGGAGCAGCTTCAGTCAGAGATGCTCCCAGTTGAGTAACATCAGCACATTTGAGTGGTCAGATGAAACACCTCTTCAACAATTAAATACAATACCAAACAGGGATAGCCAAATGTGTGTCAAATGCACATTTACAACTAAAGAACAGTTCAAGACATGAGATAACTCAGAGCATATACTTAAGCCAAACCTTTCCTGGAAAAGTCATGGAGCAGCTCATCCTCGCTGTTGTCTCCAAATGTGTGGAGGATAAGAAAGTGCTCAGGAGTAGTCATCATGAATTCACCAAGGAGAAATTATGATTGACTAACCTGATAGCCTTCTATGATGGGATGACCAGCTGGATAGATGAGGGGAGAGCAGTGGATGTCATCATCTATCTGGATTTCAGCAACATCTGTGTTGTATGTGTCCTATCTCAAACTCTACTCCCTTCCCAACTGTGTAGTGTATTCTAAGCTGCACAGTCCCCTTAGGCAACTTCCACTGATCTTGAGGTCTTGGAGTTCCCTGGAACAGACCAAGTGCCATAAATACAGAGCTTTGGAGGCTTCGGGTTCTCAAACCTCTCCCTGCTCTCTATTTCCATCCCTAACAGCATCCTCATTAAAACTTAGTGATACACAAAGAGTAATAAATCAGGGAATAATGATACTCTCACTTCTGCCTCTCAAACTCACAAGGTCTTTCAGGTAATGAAAAGTTTTTTTCTTCCCTGAAAAAAACTCTCTGAAAGTTGTAACTCGAGTACACAGTTCATTATCAGAGAATCCTCTTGGCCTCACATTAAAGCAATAATGACTCAGAATCCAGCCGCGGCATGGGTAGAAATTGTGAAACTAGCTTTTCGCCATCCTCTTACTTTCTCTACCCACTAGTTACCAAGTATAACAAATTGGAGTAACTATGGATGGCTTCTACAGATTAAACAGGTGTTGTCTAGCTTCACTGGTTGCAAAAGACTTAATATTATATAAAGTAAGAAAAGTACAAATAAGGAATAGCTGTTATGTTGCAGTAGGCTGTCAAGCAAATGCTTAGAGGCCAACATGTAATAGTGTTGTAGTAGTAAGAAGCTAGTAGTTAACGTATACTCAAAGAAATCTAATAATGTTTGAGCCAAAAATAACAAAGATACTAGTAGTCAAATCTGGAAAATCCACTCATGTGAGACGTGTTACGCTATTCCATAATGTGAAGTTAACTTTGGAGTGCTGCTGGCCATAGACCTAACTAGTATTAGGCAATGACTCTTTGCCAGTGAGCAAGCATAAATACCTTGTAATTAACTCTGGTTAGAGATACTTGCATCCTAGAAATAAATATATTATAATGTGCTTAGCTACTCACTTCTCTCAAAGCCCACCTGCACAGTTTGTAAGCTTGCTGGAAGCAATCGCTTTTGCAATAAAAACTGTTTCTGCATCTCTGTCTCAGAACAGTAGGGAAGGCAAATCCAGTTTTAAAAAGTTCTTCCTATGACATGGACTGACTCAGAAATACTGATTTTTCTGAGATTGAAGAGTATTGTCCTTATGAGTCACTGCACGTGATGCTGCTGAAAATGTGACAAATGCTACCGTCTGCTGCTCAACACAGTGCACTAAGGGCACAAGAAAAACAAGTGAAAGTTCAGTTTTGGGGTGGGTTGAATTCTGTTTTACAAATATTTTGCTGCATTTGAGATACTTTGAGCAGTATTTTTCCTTACCAGATATGGCAACAATAAGGGACCAAAAGCTGTAATGGTATTTTAGCATAGAAATGCACAAGCACTTTTGAAAAAAAATCACTATTATCCTCCTGATAAAAGAGGTCAACTTTCCTGAGCTCGTAAATCCGTTTCTACCCTGTGGGCATCTGTATCGATGAACAAGATATGAAGATACACACACGCAGAGTGCATGCTCAGAGGACAGGCCCAGTACCAAAAGAATTTCTGAGGTGTCTGACAGCGCTTGTATTTCCAAGTCCTGCCATTCCCACAAAGGGCTACAAATTCACATCTCTCTGGATATGCACTGACCCTGTAAGGCAAGGAACCAGCTACACTAACATGGTGCTCCGGGAGTTCTGGGGCCTACTGCCTCCATACATAGGGAACCCAGGTGAGTTTTCCTAGCAGGTTAGTTTTCAAGGAGCCCACATAAATGCTGGCCAAAGTTTCTTTAGTGTAATGCCTATGTTCTTTCAAATCAGGATTCAAGTTTGTTCCAGATTATCTACTTCTCTGTTTACACGCAACAAATAATTTTTCATTTAAACATCTGGATCTTACTTAGAAACCCTCCCCCACAAATTTCTATGCTTTAAAATTAGTAACCCTGTGCAAACTGTGGAAGGCAATAGGCACGACTGAGGTCATGCTCAGAACACACTACTCTTTTAGCAATGATTGTGTAATGCTAACTTCTCCTGAAATAACAGATTTCAAAATTCAAGGTGAACAAGGGAATAAAACCAACGGCTTCTCAAAGGACTTAGAAATTTTGTTGAAGCTACACAAAGTTTAATCCATAACATATTTTCTCATCAATGCAGTAATATTTTTCAGATTCCTCAGAAGGGAACAGAGCTAATATATTAAAGACCTGCATAAAACATGGAGAACATCAAATAGGTCACCTTAAAATTCAGCAAAAAAGCACATACATATCTCCTGCCAGCATGTAAGAAACACCTAATTTTTGTCATTCACTAGTCTGAATATTCTACTTGGAATAGAGTCATATGTTAGGATTCAACTACTGCTTTCTAATAAAATATATATAGACACATATATTTGAAAAGGCTACAAGATGCATCAGAATCAAGAAACAGAAAAATAACTCACAGCCAACAACGTTTGATTTAAAATTTGTCTATTGTCCATATTCTGACTGCTCCTCAAGTGTATCTTAACACGTAACATATTACCCTGCTTTCAAGTAAGTAGCTTACTGTGCAATACAATTCACATAAGAACAGAACTAATTTTGGTCTTCAATTATGCATGAGATATCTAAAATCAGATTGGCTGTCTCCACAGCTACTTGTAAGCCACTACATTTTGCAGCAAAACAGTCCAGTACAAGAAAGTCAGCAGCTTTTACTGGAGGCTCTTTAGGGCAGCTCTGCAGAACAGGAGAGCTAAACTGGCTTTGCAAAACCCTCCAATTGAGATTCTGAGTGTTATCGTTAATCCCACAACCACATTTTGAAACTAAATCTGACCAGTTAGAAACAAAGGAGAAACCTGACGGAACAAGCCAACAGTGTCCATAAGCCATGTCTGTAAAAACATCTCCATCATCATGATTTAGAGAGCAAGCTACAGATTCCAGTGAGCAGCAAAAGGCATCAGCAACCAAATGGAATTGCGTCCGAGAACAATCTATAGCTTTAAAACTGCTAGCCGGCACATTGCGAGTCTAAAAATAAAACAGAAAAATCAACAGAAAATTAGAACTCTTTTACAGAAATGGATAACTTTAGCAAACACATAGTAGTGGTGGCATTTTTACGCAGATGGTTCACAGCAGTCAAATAATAATAAAAAGAAGTTAATAGGATGGATTTTCCAAACAGCAAAGACTTCTAAATAAGCCAGAGTTTAGCTCTGTATGATTAGTACAATACAAAAATCCTACATACTTTTATACTAGGTTAAATACACCGAAAAACACACCTTCCTGTAATTAATGGATGCCTATAGTGACACTGAATACAAATACAGTAAAATAAACAGAATAGAAATCCCGAAATGGACATCATTAGTACTGTGTATTTCAAGATTTTTTTATATTAACTGTTAGAGAAGAAAAGAACATTTATTAATATACTGAAAACTATTGTTTTATCTGCTACAGTAATTCTACATGAACTTCTTGTTTCCTCTTAAATCACCTCACAGGGCCTTACATACCTTGTATCTTATATACGAAGCCAAGTGAGTTTCTGAACAGCCACCTCCCAACAGTGCCAAAGGTTCCTTGATTGTCAACTGTAATACATGCTCTGCAGTTTCATAGGCACGCTGAAAACAACAGGAATTCACCATTTCACACACCATAATTGGCTTTCACATTTAAAAAACACTATCAAAAAAATTTTTGAGTAAATTTTGAAACAGTCTTTGTAAGGTGGAATTAAATGTGTGTAGATCTGCTAAGGGATTTTCAAAACATGTTTACTTAACAAGAAATTGTATTTATTTGTGCACACTTTGTATTAAATACCTATTAAATAACTGTATTTCATTCTTTTTTACCAAAGAAAAATTTTTATAAAATTCAAACAATAACAGCATCACCTTTACAGCAACTATTCGACACAGAGCTATGCTGGACCACAGTTGCAGGTGCTGCTGCAGAACTTACACTGGCCAGTTTTTTCCTCATCCTCTCATAAGAGAATGAAAATGTCCCCAGCACTGGCCTCAAAAACAGGTGAAAAAAATCTGTCTCTAAATGATTTTCATGAACAGAAGGATTACATAAGCAAGAGAACTTCAAAGATCTTGCAATTCCAGGAAGAGGCAGATTTTGAATTTGTTTTTTGAAGTTATGTACTTAAGTTCTAATCAAGTTCCATTAAGGTACTAAAAATCTCTTTTGTGAGCTCATTTATACTGTTCATTACCCTCTTTCATTATTTTCCCCTGAAAGTATGTTTTTTTAATGAAATATTTCAGGAAAATTTGCCTACCTTCAATTCATCCCATGTGGTTTCATTTCTGTTGCAGAGCACCAAACTGCAGATAAGTGTGTTATTAGGAATTAGATGCACAAAATGCTTTGGAGCAAAACTCACAGTACAAACATCCTTCAAACTGCCATAACAACTGGGAGAGAAAGAATGTATGGAAGCTATAGGCACTGAACCTGTTCAATTTAAAAAAAAAAAAGTGCATCATATATTACTATCACCACAATAGCTGTCTGTTGCATTCCATAAAGTATAAACTTATTTTTCCCCCTTTTTTATATATAGTAAGTTTTCTTTAATATGTATTCACACAACACTTCCATCTACAGAGGAAATTTCTATTTCTTTCCCCAAGTGTAAAATTCAGTGATAATTCCTGATAAAAAGTAGCTTCATTATTCTGATTAGATGGAGCCCAAGAATAATCTACATTTGCCATCCATTTCTACCATTCCCGCAGCAGCAAGCAGTACTCATGTCATCATTATAGCTAGTCAGCATAAAAAAAGTTTTTTTCAAAATAAAAGGCAAGTCTTGCTCTGCAGCTCAGGCAAGATAAAAACAAAAATAAATTTATCATTTAAAACTCACTTCTTACCTGTCATTTTACTCAGGGGCTCCATCGTAGGTAGTCCAACTCTGTCTACAGTGACAACATGATTCTCTATCAGATATTGTTTCAAGGATGGATGGATAACTTTCTGGCACACTACAAGGCCAATCCCATCATTAACCAACTGCTTTCCTACATTAAATAACTGATCCAGTTCTGACATTTCTAGAGAAATTCCGTGATGGACTGTTATGCTTCCTTCATCAAGGTTGGAAAGGTCTCCTGACATAGACACACAAAAAAGCGCTACCTTGATCATATCTGAAGAAGTTCTTTTGATAGATAATGGCTCGGAAAATTGATTTTCTGTTGTTTCCAGTAATAGTCCAGGAAAAACTGTAGAATCCACAACTCTTCTACCTTTCATGGGCACTACTACACACTTTCCTAAAACAGCACTAGTTTCAACATGACATGGAACAGTAAGCAAAAAAGCCTTTACAGTCAGCCTAGTGAGGTGATCAACCTCTGTTCTTCTAAGCATGCAGGCAGGTTTGCTTGTTAATATGCTACGTACCAAACAAAAAAGAGTCTCGAGATTGCTGAAATCCACCGGGACTCGACAAGCACAGGCCTCAGACTGGAGGTAGTCAGTACATAAGCTCAGAAGATATTTGCTTATTTTAATAACAGTATAGGGCAAAATATTGATCCTTTTAAAGTTTTCAATCAAGTTACAGCAAAGAATGGCAGTAAATAAGCCACAGTCACTGAAGCGGGATACATGATTCTGTACAGAGGTTGTTAAAACCTTTAACACAGGATGACTGACCGAAAGACAACGGAGCACAGCTGAAGACTGTGAAGTTGTACAAACGTAGCCTCCCATACCGTTGTGGAGCTGTTTGAGCCTACCAGCAGGGCCATAGCAGGATTTCAAAACACCACTTAGCACAGACAGTGAGTGACGAACTATATCTTCAGATAAAGGTTCACTAATATATAATGAAGGCTTTTTAGCTTCAACACGAGACATTTTCAAAACAAGGCTATAATTCTGTCCAATGAAACATCAGACTTCCTTTTCACCCAAATCTCAAATAGTACATTTAAAATGGTACATTTTTATTCTTTACAGGCAAGGATTACTATTTTAAATGTAATACAGTACATTTACATTCATTTAGGTGTTCATCAGAAATCTTTCAAAAACCTGGCTTAAATACTACTGTGAGAGAAATATATAACAGTGACAGCCATTTCATTCATGACGATCTTTTTTAATTTCCGAATGTGATTGGGCTGATTTTTTTGCAACATAGTTTACGAGCATAGTGCCAACATGGACACCTATAAGTGACAGTCCTGCTACAAGCAGAAAGTTCTTCCTATTCCATCTAGTCTTCATCTTTGTGTTTTCACAGCACTCACAGGCGAGAAGCTTCAGAGTTAGTTATACCTAAAATTAACATAACATTAAGACATTAGTGCAATCTTGCAACAACGTTATATAGTGTGAACTGCTATTCTATTTTTCAGGAAAAAAAAAATCTCACATGGAGCTATCAAATAGCAAGCTACAATGCCATTTACTTGATAAAACCAACTAATATTGTATGCATTATAAGCAGCTGGTACACATGGATTTCCATCAATTAATATCTTTAATTATGACCTCCTGTTTGCATACTGTCTTACCTGCAGGTGTGTAAATAGCATGCAACTATAAACTGCAATGAACTGTATGAAAATGTAAGGCTATAGTGTTGCTAAACTCTTATACTGTAGAACAAATGAACCAAAATACACAGCAGTGCTTCTCATGGAACAACTTCAGAAACAAAACTTCTTAATGTTCAGACAACTTAAAAAACTCTTTATCCCTGAAAGAAGGGTTTCTTACTTGAAAACTTCTACGTATTTCAGCTCTCTTAAAAAAAAATCGGAATTTAATTTTTTTTAAATTAAGAAGTACTATCTTTAACTATGTTGTAACCATCTGTCCTCTTACTATTCAGTAATTTTTCACTGCTGAGATCTTGTTTCATATGACTGCCAAGGGTTTGAACTTGTTAAAACAATGGCTTAAAAAAATACTATCTGCTTTATTACAGTACCAACTAAAGTGTCAGTGTCATTACACTCTTGTAACAGTTCTAAGATTCAGCATTTCAGGATGAAGGAGGAAAGGCAAGTGATGACTTCTTAGAAATAAAAAATGTCAACAAATATAACACCACTGACAACTTGCATATTGGAAACACCAAGAAACAAATCTAACACTAAACATCATAATTATTTGGTTAGTTATTTGGTGGAACACCTAATTGAACACAGTATGATGATATAACATTTTATCGTGTTTTAAGACATGAAGTGCATCATGAGCAAGTTGCGTGCTAGGATTTGGTAAAATTATATTTTTGACCACTGCTTGCAATAGTAAAGGAAAGTTTTATTGTACAACAGCAAATGTCTTTGATGTTTTATGTTATGCACATTACATCTTGGATATGTATGTAAAATGTCACTTAATCAGTACATTTAAGGAGATCCTGGTATTTTTAACCCTTAGGGGTTAAATATAAATATTGAATAAACAAAATAAAAATCTTAACGGACAAGTGCTAGTGCCTAAGAATTTTAGAATTATGGAGAGTTTTTTTTTCCCCCTAACTTAATGATCCCCGAACGAAAAATAACCCAACTGCTTGAATCGCCATGGTAATGCACCTCAACGGAGGCAAAAACTTGTAGCACGTACTGGTGCTTATAGTCAAAGGTCACTTGTAACTGTTCCCAGAAACAAACAAATGAAAAGTTCAACTTTGTACTGGAGATTCTTAAACAAAGTTACTTTTTAAATTTATGTGCAGTCTCTACAGTATTTAAGACTGTACTACATAATATGTAAGTCTTGTCTTTTCTTAAGTAGCAATGGTGATCACTGCTGTAACAACATGGACTATATTTCTACAAGTAGTCATAGCTATTTCTAGGCTCTTTTGGTCTGTCAAACTACTCTTTCAGGTTCAAGTCAGTTGCAAGCAGCTGACAGTTGTCAAGTCGACACATTTTGTATGTTCTTAAGCAACTTTAAGCCATATAGTAACAGAATTTAATTTATCCCATCTCAGGATTTAGCCATGTTTTTATTGAGGAAGTGTATGATATATTTTGGGGTCTACAGAGCCACAGAGTTAAGTTTCAAAAAAGAATACATGTCTGGAAGATTAAGATCAAAGCAGCAAGATCTCCTCTGCCAGGAAATTCCAACTTAACGGACTCTATCTACTGTGCCAGACACAAATACAGCTAAGTAAAACTTACCCATCACACATAGTGCTACTGCTACTTTTCTTTATTTTTGTGTTCATTTCGCATCACGTATGACACAATCCCAGGTTCTGGAACAAAGTTTTCCTCTGTCTTCACTTGGAATATAGGGCTGGACTTGATGTGAAACCACCCCCAGTGCACCAGCCCAAGGCCAGTGCCCATAACAATCAGAACCTTGTAGTCCTTCCAGAAGGTTTTAAGACCCATTATAAACGGGCATCTACCTAGACAAAGATAATTCATTATGTAAAATATGTCCTAAAAATCCTTTTATCCTCTAAAATAATACAGAGCAGATAAACTTGTGTTAATTACTGCACAGCAAGTGCACAGTAAATAAAACACAACGTGACAAAATGTCTTAGCTCGTGAATTTAAAAGGGAGATTAAAATACATACTATGTATACCTTGAAGTATTGATTTCTTTATTTGAGGAGCACTCATTCCCATTTAACTTAAGTTACCCTCACCTTTTAGAGTTACTACAGCAACACTTAAAGGCAGTAAGATTGCCAATTAAAAAAAATGCAAGTTCCTCCTTTGCACAGGTTTTTGTTTAAGAAACACCTAGCGGGAAAGGGCGGTGGGGGAAGGGGTGGGGGTGTAGAACTGTACGGCTCAGATTTTGCATTCAAAAATCCACTTCCTTTAGCGGTTGCAGGGCACAAGCCGCGGAGCGGATGTTCCCATTCGCTCGGGATCCATCCCCGTCCTCTCGGGGGCTCGCGGGTCGGCCAGCACCTCGCTGCCGGGATCGCATCGCCCGTTTTCTTTCCGTGACGCAACAGAAACGGCTTCGGCGAGCACGCTCGAGCGGTACAGGCGAGGCCGCGGGGACGGGGCCCTGCACGGCGCCGAGCGGGCCGCGGTCACCGGCTTGGGGGGAGCCGCTGCAGCCCAGGCCGCCCCAAGGGCGGCCCGAGCACGAAGGGGCGACCCGGCGCTCACCTGGGCTCCGCGGGCGAGGAGGGCACGCGGCCGCCGCCTCGGTAGGCCGAACTGCTGCGCCAACGGCCGCGCCGCAACCGACGCGTTTAAACGCCAACGGCTGCGAGGCCGCCGCGCGCCGCCCCCTCCCCTCGCGTGGGAGTGGCTGAGGCCAAGGGCCCCGCGGCCGTCTCTGGCTCGCCATTGGCCCGCCCGCCTCACGTGGCCGCCAAGGGCACTTGCCCTTCGCCAGGAGGCGGAGGCGAGTGAGGGTTTTGCTGGCGGCCATTTTGCATTCGGGCAGAAGTTGGGCAGGCGGGGGGGGGGGCTACAGCCGGCGGCCATTTTGAGTAAGGGAGAGGAAGCTGCTGTGCGTGGCCATCTTGGTTGAGGGCGGGGGAGCCGTTAGGAGCGTTGGCGGCGTGAGTATGGCGTGGGGCCGCCCGCCCGTGCCCTCTCGGGGCGGCGGGGCGGCTGCGCTCCCGTCTCGGTGGTTTCTTGCTTTGTAGCTCGCACTGCGGTCGCTCTGCACCGCTTACCCATTCCTCTGCCTGCAGATAGGCGGCGTGCCCTGAGCACAGACCTCCAGAATCCCGCTCCTCTCCAGCCCCTTTATCGCCTGCTTCACGGTTGCTCTTACCTGCACTCGTCTCTACTCGGTCTCCTCTCCCTCTGCTCCTGGAGTTGCTGCCAGGAATATCTTCTGTCATACTCCTGCGTTTACGATGTTGATTGTGTTTGGTTGTGTTTGTTACCCTGCAGCGTTTTTGTTGTGAAAATCCCTCACCCGCGGCTCTGAGGCACCTGTAGGTGTGCTCTAGAGAGCAGTAGCGAAGCTTTTGCGTTTTATGCATATTTGCAAAGTTTATAAAAATAACACGTACTCTGTGTTCTTGATGCATGGTCTCTATGCAGCAAGGAACGTAACAACAACAAAGAAATCTGGTTTTCCTGGAACACTTGGGATTTGCCAAAAACAAAATAACTGGCCATTCTCTGTTAAGGTGCACACTGTTTCTCAGAGTTTCTCATTTGTGTTTTCCCTACACGTGGATAGTGAAGACATATTTTGATACTAAGCTGCTGAACTTTTAAAGCAACCTATGAACAAGGAAGCTTAGGTAACAACAAGGTAGAAATATACAAACTAGTTGGAAGAGAAACCTCCAGAGGTTCAGCAGGCAAATGATGAAATGGGAAAAGGTGTTTGGGACACTGCAGTTTCTGCATGAGGGCTGTAGTTTCACCAAAAGAACATTCATAGATCTGTGGCTTCTATAAAGAATTCTGGGCCCTAAATCAGAAGTAGATTTGATGGGGATACCAAAGATCTGGAGAGGTTGTGAAAAAAATCTATATTGCGATACTTATTTTTGACTCTTCTGTAAAAATTGTTAAGAATGACTTTTCTGAGCGAGTTCCTTGGTCAACATATGTGGTTTTGTTTTTGCCTTTTTCAGGTATCTGATTCTCCCTGTTCATAAAGACCCGCAGAAATGGGCAGAATGTTCACAGCAGTGCTACCAAAGTGTTAGAAACCTCCATGACTTTGCACGTGTGTGCGTGTGTGCAACTGGAGTTTTCAGCCCCAGATTCCCTGTGAAGCTGCTTCTTTGCAAAGGTAAGATACTCTTGACCAGCTGATTAAAAAACAACAACAAACAAACAAGATATGGTTTCTTACAGGCCATATCTTTTGACTCCTGTGAATTTCCACCATTCC
Organism: Crypturellus tataupa; assembly: GCA_034781795.1. Classification (NCBI taxonomy): domain Eukaryota; kingdom Metazoa; phylum Chordata; class Aves; order Tinamiformes; family Tinamidae; genus Crypturellus; species Crypturellus tataupa. Next base: position 2,064,340 of record JAWLRI010000928.1, on the reverse strand, counting down.
ACTTACCCTCAAATTTGGGAATAAAAGAGTACATCATTTTTGAAACATGTCTGACTCTTGCTAAAGGGAATCCAGGTGTTTAGTCCTAGATTTTGCTTTGTTGCATAGATAGGTCATGAGAAATTTGAGAATTGAAGTACTTAAACGTTTTTTATATGACTGTTTTCTGAGAAGAGTTTTTCTAATTTACTCGCCTCCACATTTCCTTGCTTATCTTCCCATTTTTATATGCTCAAGTTACTTTACAGGTTTAAATCAGTTTGACAAATACCGTATTCCAGGAAACAATTTTTGTCACCCAACAGTAGCAGTTGTAGTAGTTTCTTTATTTCAGCAGCTGCTATTTCAAGGATTACTATGTTTTTCTTTCTCATTAAGATTCCTATAGCAGTCCTGCTGTATTACTTCTGTGGAGTACTGCTGCCAGCTTGAATTGAAAGAGGGTAAATGATGTGATATTCTAAGTGGTCCAGACCACCGTTCCCTCCTTTGTGGTTTTGGAAACTGTTATCAGTCAAGTTGAAAGAATTAACTGCAAAGTTTCTAGGACTATTATGTACAAGGAAAAATGCTGGTTCACGTGGCAGAAAGCATAGCATCTGAGCTTTTGTCTGTGTTGCTGTTATTTGAAAACATGATTTGTATCACTTTCTGCTTGCTATTCCTGTGTAGCTAATGTGATATATTAGGTATGAATCTTGTACTTTTGAGCTTTTCAGAATGTAGTGGAAACATTCATTTTTATTTCTTATATTAATTTTCATTTTAAGTAGTTACTTGTAGGTTCTCTAGCTTAGTAAGGATAGTGATTCCATGAGGGAGGAGGACGTGAGCTTCACTGAGAAGGAAATGTTTGAGGATTCTTGAATAGAACAAGCATTATTTTATATATGTGTGTGTGTGTGTGTGTGTGTGTATATATCTGTGTATAAACAAAGAGCTCCAGGAATTTGGTGGTTTATTATTTTCTTTTAATAGGTACTTTTTGAAGTATTGACAAAATCATCTCTCTCTGAAAAAGTTCTTGTCATTTTTTTTTTGTCTTGCCTTTTCATAGAGATTTGAGTTCTTTAGTTCTTTCAAGTACTGATCATTTTTAATTCATATTTTTATAGGATCATTTTATATTGAACTGTCATGGGATCGAGCAAATTTGTCATTAAGGTAAGAAGAATTTCATAGCTTTCATTTAAAAGAAATGCTGATAATCCCTAATACTGAGGGATTATCTATGTGTACATAGTTTTTTAAAAGTGAATGAAGAAAGGGTTGCATCCTTAAGACTTCTGGTCATAAAAGCCGTCTTAAAGACAACAAATAAAATACTTTGGCAGTTTATTTTACAAACAGTCTCTAATGCTTAGTTATATATCTGAAGAGTAATGCCTTTTGAAAATCTTACCTCTGCCTTACCTCTGCTTTAACTATTTTGGCTCACTAGTAACTAAGCTATGCAGAAGAAAAAAACCTTACTGATTGTCCAGTAAAATTTGTGCAACCTTCTCTTTGGATACTTTTTCCTGTTTCTGTTTTCTGTTTGGGATAGTGCAATGCATGGATGTCTGGATATTTAGAGCAGTAAATTACTCTTCAAAATGTTTTTCCCAAGGATTTTCTTCACGAAAGAAACTGTTTCCTGTGTGGGTTATCTTTTACTATTTTATTTTTGCTTTTTTGGAGTCAACTGCAAAAAGTTTTCTCAGTTGATCAAGCTGTGGAAACTTGGTTTTATGGCTAACTAACCCATTGAAAAAGCAGACCAAGCAGTTAGTTCTCTGTGGTATGAAGTAAAGTCTGGCTTTTTTGCAGGGAAGACTACTCATTTAGTAGGATATTCGCTCAGATTTGTTTTTCTTATTCTTTAACTCAATCAAGTTAGGGATTGTAAACCTTATATTGATGGTAACTGTTCACTTCTCCTAACTGTTACAGAAGGAGTTAGAAGGGATAGATTTAATTTTATGAATACTTCAGCTGAGATTCGGACTCTATATGTTCCTGCTAACGGGAGCTGAGAGTGAAACCATTATCTTTCGCAGCTGACATCTCTTGATTACTAATCACTAGATTAAAATGGCCTAAGATTTTTGATTACTGATCTACATTATGGAGCTGGTTTGCGAATCCAGCATAGGCACTTTATCTTCACCCAGTATGTACTGTTGCAATTGCTAAGTAATTTGACATCATTATCTGAGCAAATGGATAGTTTTTCATTGAACTTGTATTTGTCACTAACCAATATCCAAGGTAAAACCTCCAAGAGTGCCAGTGAGCTATGACATTTTTATTTTCTTCCTTGTAGTGTTTGAAAAACAAGGGAACATTTCTGAGTACATAGAATACTTCGAATAAGCTCATTGAGTTTACATATTTGTAATGTATTCTTATTCTGTAGTCAAGACAAATATGTGAAAATGTAGTTGTTGAAATGTATTTGTACAGAATGATGCAGAACACTGCTTCTGCAAAAAGCTCCCCATTAGAGAAGAGGAAATATTCTTACTCTTCTCTACAGGGGAAGGATAAAAGATTCTATGTTCTTTTAGGTTCCTCACCTGTTTGAAATTTAGGGGTGTGTTGCTATTTTGAAAATATTTCGTGCATGTTCATTTTCCACACTTTTCTTTTAAGTGTCTGTCTTTGGAATAATAGAATCATTATGGTTGGAAAGCAGTGTGTGAGTGTTTATTTATAAATTGAAAAATATATATATATGTATATATGTATGTTGATCTTTTTAGTAAGACCCTGAAAATACGATTTATCCGTCTTTCATGTGGTGACTTGAATGTAATATAGGAGAATAACATATAATATAGGAGAATAACATGTATAATATGTTAAATGGCTTTGCTTAACACCGCGTGTGTTTCATAAACGTGTTCCTCCAATGTAGTGGTCAGTTATTTTCAGTAGAGGGAGTAGTTGGCCTACTTTTGAAAGGCAATCCTAAGCATAGTTTTATGGACAATTAAGAGCAAATGAAATAAAGTAATGGATACACTAAAATTGCTTTAAGCCTTAATATGAAAGCTACAGTTAAGTCCTAAACACATATTTTTCACTTCCAAGTGGCAGGATTCCATGGTGTGCTGTTATGTGCAATAGATGCTATTTTATACAATTTAATTTGATCAATAATTTTCAACTTTAAATAATATTGGTACTTCACAGAGCACTGTATGGTAAAATACCACCAAATCTGGAAAAATCAGACATATGAATTTAATTATAGTTTTTTTTTTTTTGTATGACTGTATTACTAAAACATTTTACTGCTGTTCTGAGAAATAAATCTTAACTTCAATTGGTGAAGCTTAAAGCAAAATTGTGAACAGTATACAGACTTCAAAAATAATATCACTAGGGCCTTGTTTAAAATTTGGAAAAACTAGAAAGAAAAAAATCTTCCAAAATTATGTAAACTGAGCTTATCCATGCCAAACTACAGAACTAAATATAGTAATTCTTATAGCTGTAGTAGAAAAATTTCATTTGCTGTTTTCTTTTTCATTTGGCAAAAGCTGGAGACTTTTGAGTTGTTGCTGTACTTCAATAAATCTCAACTCAAAGGATAACTTATTTTGCTTTGGTCTTTCTTACATTCAGAAATCAAGAACTCTCCTAACTTAAGACTTATAGGACTGATATAGCACATATCTGAGATTAAGATAATTATAATTTGAATGTTCCCTCTGGTCATCCAGAACAGTCTGGCATAGATTTTTAAATGTGTTCTTTGTTCATTATTTGATGCTGGGAGTGCATAAGAAACTCTTGGTCCTTCCTACTTTAATCTTTTTCTTACTTAGATCACAAACTCCTTTGAAGCAGGGAATATCTCTTTTTTTTTTCTTTTTTTTTTTTTTTTAATTGGGAGTAAAGATAGAAGTATTGGATATGATTGGACAGCAAAATGACTGTAACATCTTCAGTTTTCACTAAACTTAATTATCCATCATATTCTTTGAAGATAACTATTAAGATATTGTTAGAGTCTTTATAAGCAAGTGCATCTTAACATTTGTCTTTGCATGCCTTACTGCTCTGTGAAAAGAACTATGCAAAGCATGTGAATTACAAGCATGAAGACTAGGTTGGAAAGGATGAAAAAAGATGTGCTCCTGGGAGCCCAAATGCTAGCAGGTACTTCTGTCCTCTTACAGGTTATCCCAGGGTGAGCTTTCCCACTGCTTGCAAGATACTGTTTTTACTGTTTGTTGAAAAGTAATACAGAAGCAAAACAATGAAAATATGTTAACAATGAAATGTGTTGACATGGGCTTGCATATCAGATGTGTCTGCTTTGATGATTCTTAGGTGGCATCGAAGTGAGCAAGGCAAATTAAAGTCAGCTTTTCTGTGAAGCATGGCTGTTGAATTAACTGATCAATATTTCAGTAAATATTTTCCCCTGTGAGAAAGTGAGGTGATTGTTTCCTCCAGCAAATTGTTTGACTGGGGTGGTGGCGAAGAGGGAAAAGATAAGCAGAGGTTTTAAAAACTATTTTATAGAACAGTAAATATATTTAACAACTATAAAAAGTCCATAGGAATATGAATATGCTATTCTAAAGTGGAGAATGAGACTTAGGAAAACTTTCCCTGAGAAATTGTTATTCTTACTTGTGTTTAAAGTAAAATCTTTAATCTGGTGTGAGTGCTGAGTTGCTAGACTACTATTATGGACTTTTTTTACACAAAGTTTTGAACTGGTTAATATACTCTTTTCTTGTCTGAAAGCCAGATTTTTGAGAGAGAGCTTAGTTGAAGTAGCTATCAGACAATATTCCTAATGTTCTCTTGATGCTGTTTTTCATTGCAACACAATATGTTTCAACACACTTTATGTTGCTGGCATACTGACAAAAGTTTCAATCAAAATATGGTAAGATTCCATTTTCTAAGATAAGGTAGAATTTGTATAAAGTATTTTGAAACTTAGGGCACCCAAATTATCAGAATTGATTAGAGCTTGTTGCATTTTGAACTTCTTAAAATTAGAAAATATAATAATGGGCTTGGAGAGATGGAGTCATTATGTTGGTCATAACAATTATAAATGCAAGTGATGAAAATTTTTATGAACTAGCAACATACACCACGCTCCATGTTAATGTTCGTTTTTTTTTGTATTAGTTAATGCATAAGTTTCGATTCTTTTCTAAAAGAGCTTAAAATCTTTTAAATAAATAAGGAGCTTTGGGAAATCTAACACGGGAGGTAGGAAGCAACGGTAAAAGAAGGAGATATATATATTTATTTACTTTTCCTTTTGTTCCTTGTAACTATGTATTTCATTTTTAGTTTGTGGGACCAGAATTTGGATGATATGGAATGATTAAAGTAATAAGTAAATAAGTTTCAGGAAAAAAAATAAAAATAAAAGGAGGAAGTTGGGGAGCAGAGTGGGTAGGAAAACAAAATGTATGGTCTAATTCTAAACGTCCTGGAATCAATAGAAGTTTTCTCACTGACCTCAGAGGATTAATTTTCAAGCCTAGGGAAATGATGAGTGGATGAAGAACCAAGAGATTAAGTGTTAGCAGAAGGGGAAAGGAATAGGAAGCCGGAGGGATAAACATCAACAGTGGAAACACTGCTTTCATGGGGATCCTTTCAAATAGGAAATAAAAGGATGACTCGGCTTGCGTAAAATTTACTTGAAATATCAAGAAAAGTAATCTGATTAGCTTTAAAAGCAGCAGTCGTGCTGGAAAATGAGCATTTTACTAACTGTGGGTACTGTGACAGTGGTATTAGGAGTCTAAATATAAGTTGTACCGAATGATAGTATTTTTTTAGACATAATTAATTGTGACTCTTGCCATCTACCTCATTTCTGTGAAGCACTGCCGTATTTTACTTCTGTACCATTCTGCATCTCAGTGATGTTGGTGGCACTGCCTGCATGACCCCTCTGGCCAGCAGCAAGGCAGGAAGGGATGAGGAGGAGACTGCAATCTCTCTCAGGCCAGCAAAGCATCCGAGCTTAGCAGAGATGCTGCATGGGGTCAGTGAACGTCTTCAGGTCCTGGGAGAGACTTCAGCCTGCACTGTATGTGAAATTCTTCAATTCCCTCCAGTGAGTTCAGAAGGGAGTCAGTGAACTGAGAGGTGAGGGATCCCCACCCCCCTCCTCAGCAGTACCCCTAAATGCCAAGTCCAGAAGGTTTAATGATGCAGTGATGCTGATTTTGCCCGTAGTGCTAAAGTTGTGAAAGCTGAATATAAAAGCTTGTGTATTGTGTTTCACATGATCTCTCCCTGTCCTGTGCAAGGGATTTCAATATGTGGAAATTATTGAATGCTTGAGTTGTGGGAATGTTCTGACCAAAGTGTGAAACAAAAGACAGAAAAGAGGCTGACGACGTGTTTTAATTTTCTCCCTTAGCTTGATCCAAGTAGTTCGCTACTTCCTTAAAATAAGGCTATTTTAAAAAGCAAAATTATTACTTGGTTTCAATTCTCCAATAAAAACTTAGTTTCTGGACACTTTGTGTACACCACAGCACTTACCATTCAACAGTGACTTTGCATTTTGTCTTGACTCAATAAGCAAACTTTTCCTTAACTAATGGTACCGCAGGAAATGGCATACCATATATTTTGGTGTTTTGCTGCAGTCATTGTTAAGTGTGAGCGGTGATGACGCTTAGCTATTGTGAAAACCCTTTAAACTGCTGATAAAATGATGACTCATGGTCACCTGATGAAAACAGATTCATTACCATGACTCCAGAAACTTTATATCCCCTATAAGTGTTTCACTTCCCACAGCAGTTCTTCTATAAGCGATGATGATGCACTTATTTCTAACAGTTGACAGCTGCTCAATTAAGCCATGACAGTGCGGTTGGCAAAGACCGTAAAATACTTTTTTTCTTCACAGTTGAATTAAGTTCTTATGATGGAGCTGACCCAAACCTCAGTGAACTGAATGGGTTTTTTTGAACTGAATTCCTAAGCTTGTAGGAATATGTTGCTAGCATACAATAGCTTAACTAAGGGCATGCTGATTTATTCCATTAATGGCCTTATTCAGTTTAATGTATCTCTCCTTTTCTTAGACAAACCTGTTTGCCTGTAGTGTCAAGGTGTAAAGAAGGTAGGCTAGAAAATCACTGGAAAAGGTTACTGCCAAATAATAAATCAAGCATCAACTTTAGTTTCAGTACGAGAAGGGGATACTTGTGGAGGGAGAAAAAAGAGAGGGGAATAAAAATTTACCCCTAAATGATTACCCAGAGTTGGGGAAAGATGGATAAAGCAAAAACAACATTATATTAAAAAAAAGCCCCGAATTTAGACTTTAATCCTGTTCACTTATGTGTTAAAAAGCAGAGAAAGATAAGACCATTGATGTTTGGGTCCTCGGCCTAACAGGACTTAACAAGTAATTGAATGTAATATAGCCTATGTAACCATGTTTATTTTTCTGTGGTTTTAAGCTGGCTCATGTGGAACCAATCTGAATATATTTGTATCTATGGCATGGTTAATTCACTCTTAAACCATTAAGTCACCACCAGTGATTTTGCTGTACATTAGTTTCACTCTTGGCTGCAAGTATTTCTAATTTGAAGTGCTATGAGGCCCACCATGCTAAAGAAAATTGTAAAATTACCTTAGTGATTGCAAATGTGTATGACTAATACTTTTACTAAAACGGGTAATGCTAGTATATGCGTGGAACAAGTGTAGAAATATCAGAATAAAAGAAATATTTTTGTTTTTTTGGTAAGAAAACAAGAATTAATAAAACTCATGCTTTAAAAGTTAGTATGAAGTTTCTAACAATGTTCTTAGTTAAAGACCATTTCTTGTTCTTTTTTTAATGTCTTCCACTTATTTTCCTGTTGACTTATTTCAAAATTAAGTAATGAATATGATTTATTCTATGCTAAAAACAGTTACCCATGTAGTTACTTACCCAAGTACATTTGAAAGCAAACAAACAAGATACATAACGTGGGATGAAGTATCCTAATCCGCATAGAACTCTTACTATAGATGATATGTTCTGTAAAGTTTGTATTATTGCCCATTTGTTACTGTATATTTTTCCTATGCTCTGCTTCTTAATAGAACAGAATTTCTTTTTGCTGTGGTTTGATGTTACTTGGGCAAATCAACAGAATAAATTTCAGGTAGCCTTTAGATAACAAATAGAAATGGCTATATAGGTTCATTTAGTTGTATACAGAGATGGTAAATGAGGATAGCCTCATCTTTGATAAGCAGTGTGGTATGCAAAGGTGATTTTTCTTTGCATATCAAACTGATTTATTTATTTCCATGCCTCATAGAATATTTTTGAAGCGTGTACAAAGTTAACTGTCTGTCCTCACTACAAAGCACTTTATCTGTAGCTAAGAATTTTTCACTTGGAAGCTAAATCAGGGAAGAGACTAGTTTGTGCCGTAGGTCATACGCAGACAATGTTGAACCGAAATCTTGAATGATTTGAGTTTTTTAAGATGATCTTTTCCTATTGGCTGTGTAAACTTTGCTGGGGAATAGTGGTGTGTTCATAAGGCTTTCAGTGCCATCTTCTTTTCTTTGTTATTTCTCTTCTTGAGTACTTTCAGCTATTTCTGCTGTCTGTATGTTCTTCCTCTGAGATGAAATCCTGAATCTACAAGCTTGAGCAAAACAAAGATTTTGTTCCCTTTTCTATGTAATTTGAAATATATATGTGAAATAGCGTTCAAGTGGAGAATTGCCATACACAACTGGTGTTGAATGTGTTTTGAAAAATACTTGTTAGTCTCGAGGGAGCATGAGGAAGAGAGCTGAGGTAAGGAGGAAGGTAAATTCACTGGTTCCCATACAAGAAAAAGTAGTAGCCTCAGGATGTTTTCTCGGTGATTTCTTGCTGTGGATGACCCTATTTGTGGTTCAAAAACTCTGTCCTCATTTTGCTTTAGAAACCTTGGCAATAATTAAATGTAAGCTCTGTCCCAAGTATAAGGTCCTCTATGCAGGGTCCTGCGTTGTCTCCAGGAGGAAGTAAGGTGTCTGGTATATCTGACACTGCTCAGCTGCTTAAAAAATAGTTTATATAAGATACAATTAAATGCAGTCTTTTAAGTTCTAGCCAATATTCTGTTTTGAACTTGGAGAGTTGTCTTTGGTCATTGAATATACTAGAGATTTAGTAGCAGTCATAATTAACCAAATATACGTGATTGTGGTTTATCCTGCTTTCTGTCATCGTGATGAAAGCTGATAAGAGAGGCATATAGATCTGAACATAAAATATTTGCTGAACTAAAGAGTTGGGAAAGAGCTGAGTCTTGGGCCATTTAAGAGGATCTGTTCAATGCCAAGATCCTAGGATTTGACAGTTACCAGGTCATGCAGTGGATAAATTCTTTTATATATGTATATATAAAAGTACAAAAAGAAGGCAAAATAAGTAGCACTTCCATAGTGCACTGGTGCACTTTGTAAGTGTAGTAAGGTAATCTTCCTTATAGAAAACAAGAGTATAAATGGCTATCCTTTTGGCATTGTCTGCAAGTCTCCAGTTTTACTTTGTGAGGTGTTCAACTGTCATGTAATGGTAATTTATGACTTAGAGAATTTAGGAGCAGTTTAGATGGGAGGAGTAAATCTGATGAGCAAAAAGGTGAAAATGAGGCCCAGTTTGAAAAAAACCCAGTCAGACAGAAACATCCTCTCCCTTCAAATAAGTGTCTAGTTTACATATATTTAATCTGGAATAACATGTGATTGGGAATTTATCCCCCAAACTATTTTCCATTATTGTAGTGGAGGCAGTTTATGGAAATGCAGTATTTGTAGAAGGACTCATCTTTTATTTTTTCCACGCAAACTTTATGTTTTGCTATTGTCACTAAATTTACCAGAACAATAGATCTTCCTTTATGGTTGTGATATGGTAAATGAGATGCATAGGAAAGAAGTTTAGGACTTAAGAACAAAAACCAAATCCTACAACCAAATAGTTTAAATTTACTTATTTGTCATGTTGTCCTAGTAACAGGACATATAGAAAAGGATCTGTTTCTAGCCAGAAATAATTCTCTTGCAAAACTGCAGAAAACTTTCTCAGCTGCAAATATATCATCACTCTGTATGTTGAATGAATTAAATCTGTGTTGAGCTAGCTTGTGGAATGAACATTTAAAATGGCAATATGAACTCAACTTTCTTCTGTTGTTAGGAATTGGGAAACTGAAATTCAGTTGCAGGAGTAATTTCTTATTCCTGAGCTCTGTTATATAGCATTTCTTGTAATGAAGATTGAACAGAAATACAGAGCTGTGCTTATTCTAGGAAGATCTGTACTCTGAAGAGTAATTTAAGCTGTCTCCTCCTGAGTATTTTTGTTACATGTGAGAACTTAGGTCCTTAGTGCCAGACTTCATCCAACATAGAGATTAATGACATAAAACTGATGGAAACCATAATTTCAGAATAAGCAGCACAATGGAATTAGAAGATAAATGCATTCAGCTTGACCATCTGTTTTACAGTAATACCCTATCCCAAATTTCTCTGCTGCTGATGGCTTTCATCATATTAGTATGTAATTGTGCATTGTTTCTTGTTTTCTGTTTGGTTACCACACAGATTTTTCTGGTAAACCCTTGATCAGTAAAGATGTCGTGCTCACGTTCTCTACCTTGACTATCATTAAATTAGTTCAGTGAGCATCAGAATTTTTAGGGTAGTTCCTTTGTCTCTTCAGCAATACCTTGGACCTCTTCAAAAAGTCAGTATGCTACATATCTAAATGTTATAATGGTAAGACATTAATTCAAACGTGTTCAAATATAATTTAAATTAATTGCTCTTTACTATCTTACCATTGTGATGTAAAACTCTTTTTTTATTTGCTTGTTTCTTGAAATGCAGCACCATTGTATGCTGCATAGTTGGGATTCCCATTTATTGCATGAAAATTCCAGACCTCCTTTTCCACAGCGTGAAAAGGCCTGTGTCGAAATTCTGCTGTGCTCTCATCAGTGAGGATCCCCTTTTGGTTTTGGTTTTGTGTTTCTAGTAGCACTTCAGGCTGTTACAAATCAGGTAGAACTAGGGGAAGGAAGAGTAAAATTGAAAGTGGGAGGGTTGTGGGGCAGGTTCTGAAAGACCAGAATCCTGTGGGGGAGCAATTTTGGAATAAACTTCTTTTAAGTCACTTGTGTAACTGCTGTGAGATTGCAAGGGCATAAGCAGATAAGCTACAAGTTATAAGCATAAAAATAATTATGTACCATTAATACTATGAGGAATACATTGTATGTGAACCGATATGGCATATTTACAGCTGTGTACTACCGAAGCAGAAAGAAATTCTTAATCCTTTCTTTTTTTCACCTATCTTCAACCAACCTATTAAAGCTTTTGGATTAGTGCAGAAGCTGAATATTTACAACTTATTTACAACAAAATTCTCAATCATAGTGGGATGCAATTTGTACATCCTTCCTTCCATGTAAAATAAAATAAAATATGTTAAACAAGGTCAGAACATTGCTGAAGAGGGAGCTTCTGTCAGCCTGGGACTGTAGTAAATCGTGACCCCCACCTCCTCATGGTCGTGGGCTGCTGCTGGAGAAGCGGGGATCGTTTCAGCCCTGGCTTCCTCTCTGACAGTGGCTTCATGAGGGTGGCACCTCCTACCCTTCCTCTCTGGCTTCTCCTCCTGGGTTGAAAGACTATATTCCAGTACCAGAGCTTCCGAGCTAATCTAGTGATCAGCTCAGCTGGTTGGTATAGACATGGGAATGGAGCGATACTGCCCGTTTTGTTCAAATCTTGTATAGTTTGGTTAACTCAGCCTCTTTCAAACAGAAATGAAAACCAGTGTTTGTTTCGGTTCTGTGTGGGGATGGAGCCATTCTGCTTTCCCTGCAGAAGGACCTCTTCCAATGGTCGGTGACTAGTTATTATTTTAATGAATTGTTATCTTTCATTCTAATAACTTGTTAATAATTCCTCTAGTGTATGAAGCATTAAAGATTTGAGGTGATGCATATTTTTTGCTTAAATGCTTTTGGGTCAGAAACATAATCTCAGGAGGCATGTGCATCTCAGATGTTATTTTGTAACATTAGAACAGTTCTTTGATATTAAGGATGAACAGAATTAGTATTTCTGAATTTTTCTAATTTTTATACAGTAATTTAGGGCAACAAGCTGTTATAAAGAATGTAGCTTTCCCAATGCTCATTAGAAATATCAAAAATCTAAGCATATACAAGACCTAAAAGAACAGGCAACTTTTCCTTTCCTTTCCTATCTGCTCCCTTTTCCTACAAATGAAATTAGATAAAGGGTGAATAGAAGAATAAGAAAGCAGAAACCTCTGTCTCTGGCCTTTTTACATGGACAATCTTGATTCAAGCTTGTACTTTTAATCTCTTTTGTATATAGTTTTTATACTTAATAATCATTAATAAAATATGCTACTTGTATTAATTATATGTATATTGCACATGCTCCTTTTAGGCTCTTTTAGTGCAGTCTTGACTTTGGATTTCTAGTAAGATTTCAGAAACCACATCTGACAGAGCTTGCTATGGGCAGGAGTGGTTCATAAATAGGTACTAGAAAGATTATGATCTCTCCCTATTGCTGGCTATGGGAGGAAATCTCAGCTCAGTGTCATAGTATGGAAAACACTGGGAATTCTTGTACTGGGCAATTGAAGGAAGTGTATTTTTCATATTGCACATTTGCCTTTGAAAAGTGTAAGCATGTTTTGTTATTAGACATGAAATGGGAGGGTACACTCTAGCTATGTCAAGCTTTAGAGTTTGCAACTGTATGAGTGGTAAATCTACTAATTGGCTCCCCTGTGTTGCAGGTAGCTGCATCCTTTTCCTCAATGGCAATGTAAAGTTGTCCCTGGTAAACCATGAGCAGGGTAGGGCTTTGTTTAAAAAAATGTTCCCCCTAGTTGTAGAACACTTCTTAAAACTGTTTGCAGCCCCAGGGGTTTTTAAGCAAAGCAAAAACAAATTGGAAGTTTAGAACTTTCAAGTACTGTAGCTGCATTATAATAATACAGTTGTAATAAAATTGAGTATAATTTATTACAGCTTAATTGATGGGAGGATAAGAGCAAACTTACCAAAGTTTCAGAATATCTAAGTGTCCTTTTTATGATTTTGGTTTTAATTTCTTGATTTGCATGTTCGTCCCCCTGCCTTTTTATTTCTTTCTAAGTAATATAAAAGGAAAAAAACTAATTTAACCTTCTGAAATATTATTTCTCTGTCCTCTTTCAGAAATGCTTTCTTCAAATGTATTGATTACATTTTAAAAGAGGGTAAATATGTGGGTATGTGTACATTTCTGAGACCCATTTTAAGAAACATACATCTCAACACTTCTAATGTTGGCAATCTGGCATTCATTGCAATTATAATAGGTTGTTTTGTGCTGCTTCTCCTTATATTCATGGTTATGATACTGAAATGCTAAGACCACACACAGGCAGCAAAGTCTCTAGTCACTTATGCATGTAAACAGTCTGTCTTTTTACAAAGTGGAAAAATATTTTTTGTGCACTATTTTAACATGATCAGCATGTTAAAGCTCAATGTGCAACTGTGTCAACATTTCTTTGGCTGTAACTATTCATTCTGTAGCCTCCCTATAACATGTAAAATCTGAAACTGGTTTGTTTACTACCAGGATTTGTCAGCAATTACTGTCTGCAGATAGCTTAGTATTTTCAAACAGATAATGGATCAAATAATATTTTGCATATTATTATGGTTTTAGTAAAACAAATATTTTCTTTCTCTCTTTTTTTTTAAGCTGGTACAGTTCTTTCAAAAAATCTCAAAAGCAATAAATTTTATGAACTTTTTTGATATATCCTTTTGATATTGGCACATGAAGTTAATGATAGAGACATAAATATGCATCTCTTTCACTCTTTCAGACTTCAGTTATCTTTAGACCTGAGACAGCTTGAGAACCATGTTTGTATCTGTTAGTGTAGTATATATTAATACAGGTATTTAAAAAGTTGACTTCTTACCATTTGTTCTCCAAAATGTCGGGAGGGAGTCAGTATATCACTACTGTATGGTATGTTACTTAATCAGCCTTCTGATTAAGTTAAACTGTTTCCTGACTCTTTTTTTTTTTTTTCCTGTTGTTTTTAACTTGACGAATTTCCCTGCAGCAGTGTTGTAGGGGCATATGCAAGATCTTCATTCTTTCTTGAAATCTTTCTGTAGCAGCTGTAGCTGTGTTTTTAGTCTGTTCCTGCTTTGCCATGTGCTTTTTCCTTACCAAGAGGTGACAAAAGTCTGTGAAAGGCAGTTTGTGATGGAAAAATATAAAAAGTACCTGATCTCAGGAGTCCATACGCCAAGATTTTGGTAGAAAAATCACAACATTTCTTGAACATTTATCTAAGTATTACTACTCCTAATCAGTTAGTCGAGGATAAAATAAATGTAAATAATCCCTATTCTCTCTACATTATACAAGGAAACTGTTTATAAAAAGAGAAGAGGAGGAAAAAGAAAAGCCTAACCCACAGCCTGTAAGAATAGGTTGATTTTAGTATGGCTTTGTCATCTACATTAATATAAAACATGTATATATTATTTTATCTAAAAAACTCATATTTTTCCACTACTTCCTTTTAAACACTTAGGTATTTGGACAGACAGTTCAAGAGGTACTTGTTTGATAAGGTAGCAGTTTTGATTGCAGCTCAACACTATCTTACAGAATTTTTTGACCTGCAAAAGCCCTTCCTGAGCACAGTCAATTGTTTTTTTTTTTTTTTTTTTTTTTTTTTGCCCGCTCTCTATTCATGCATGTTCAAGTATTCATGACTTACTGTTATATGAATTCAAGAAGATGTAATTTTTGCTAAGCTCAGGATAACTTTTTAATCATGTAACTATTTATGAGTAATCTTCAGCCTAATTAAGGAAGATTGAAGGAAGAGGAAATTTTGGAAAACTTTAAAGCCAGCAAGATATGGAGCATCTAGCACTTCTATCACATGATAGTTATTAATATTAATGAAATTTAAATGTTTACACTCCCTAGTCTGTAATGTTCTCTTTGATGTTAATTACTTTACAGTAGATCAACTAAATTCTTCCTTGGTGTCTGACAAGTAAGGGAATGTTTCCTTTTCATTAACTATTTCCCATAGCAACGTAGTAGGTCATAGCCGTTGGTTAATAACATACTTTTTTTTTCTGTACATGCTGTGTACAAATCTGTGTCTTTGCATGTTTTCCACTCTGTGAGTCTTTGTTACTAAGATTAATAAAAAAAATACAAAGATAAAAATATGGGATATGAAAGTATAATGAAGTTTAGCAACATTCTCAGACACTATGTTCTTTTTTTTTTTCTTTTATTACAGTGACACAGATAAAGCAGACACTGTCTTCCCTTGTTCCCATTTCTACATTCCTGGATATTCTTATTCATCTCTTAATCTCTCTGAAGAAAGGCAGTTGTGAAGCTAGTATCCTATGCATTTTTTAAAATTGAAACAAAAATGAGCTATTGCTTTCAAAAGCATAATTTCCTCTACATCTCAAGTGTGTTTTTTGGGGTTTGATTTTTGTGTGTGTGTGTTTTTTTTTTTTTTTTTTTTTTTTTTTTTAATACTTAAAAAACAAAATAAAAAATATACATTTTGTTTAATTAATATAAAATTTCTTTTTTTTATTTATTGTATATTTAAAAATATTAAGATGTGTAGGAACCGGAACCTTAAAAGTCTAGACTTGCAGATATTCTTGGAAAACCTGCGTTGGCAGAAATAGTCTTATCAGTTGTTGTTGTCACTAGCTGATTTTCAGACAGGGTCAGAGTTTGTCCTTCTGTCTATGTATTAATGAATTTCTGAAATGATCCTGAAATTTGTTCCTGAATATTTTAAACCAGATGCAAGTAATTTAGGCTTTTGCAAGTGATTGCAAAGCTTTGTGTTGCGTTTGGCTTATTTTATTTTATTTTCTTCCTGAGATTTGTATTCATCTAATAGTTAGCTATCTAAAAATATTTTAACAGGTGTGTCAAACTCCTACAGGATCTACTTGTGTTTATGTAACAGCAAGTCATAAAGATCCTAAAGGATCTTTGTCTTTGTGTATCTTTAGAAACTTCTGTAGTTTTGGGTGGAATTTGACATTAGCTACTGGTACTGTTAGTGTAGTCTTTCTGCTGTGTTGTGTGGTGGTTTTTTTGTTTTGTTTAGTGGCAGTCATCTCAAAAAGTAGAGAAATTTTCATTAAGCGGCATAACAAATACTTCTGAGTGATCTTCATCTGTTAAAAGTGATAGTGAAAACAAAGTAATTAAACTTAATGCGGTAGTGTAAAGCTAGTCTTGAACCGCCTATTCATTATGTCACATTAATCTGTAGTCAAATGGTTAATACATGAATAAAAAGTGGTATTGGCAGATGTGCTTAACTGTATAAATTCATGGAGAACCTCCTTAAAAAAAATACTCGGATTACTAACCCAACATTTTCTTGTGCTATAAAACTGTAAAAAGTAGCTGCTTTAAAAATCCTTAATTTCCATGCATATTCTAGAGTGTTTAAAAAATCCTGGAAAGCAGACCTAAATAAAAATCTTTGTAACATTAAAACTTAAATGGGAAAGATTCTGGCAGGTTACATTTCTTTTATATTGTTGTGTTTTCTTTAAAATAAAACTTTCCCAGATGGTCATAGCAGAGTACTGGATGCAAACAGAGATTTCATGTACGTATTTAAGTTCATAGTGCTTAAACAGAATTCCCTGTTTCAGTATTGGATTCTTTGTGCAGGGTTTTTCATTTTTACACACTATCCTTACGCTATCAAGTAAATGCAAGTTGAGGGTAGGATTATCTGCAAGGTCGCAGCAAAGCTTAAAACACGATGGGCAAAGTACTTACTGAGGTTGGAACTAGAACTAAACACAAAAGGAATCGTATATGGCCATACTGAGAGTTATAAATTAAGTGTTAAGGTTTCCAATCTGGGAAAGTATCATCAGAATTTAGAAAGTTCTATTTTAAATAGTCCATTCTCCTCACTCACTAGACATCTGTTATTGGTTATTGTTTGAGTGACCGCTGCGTACATTATACAAAAAAAGAATGTGTTTTTTGTAAGATCTTTGCTAATGTGGCAGATGAAATCCTAGTGTTTGATAGCAGTGCCAAAGGGCAAAGAGGTGCTGAGCAATATTCTTCATCTTCACTATAACTTTCCTTCCTGGAAAAACAGGCTTTGACAGTGGGAAAATGAAGACAGAGATAAGGAGAGGTGGAAGGAAGCTTGGGAACTGAGAGTGATATAGACCAGAACTGTATTTCAACAAACAGGGAAAAAAAATCCTGCATTAATGCACCAATATTTATTTCTTTGACTACAAATTTGTGTTATATGTCCTTGCTGTGGTAATAAATTGAAGGACTAGTGAGATATGAACCAGTTTTTTTTTTGGCAATTAATGTAACTTAGTCCAATTTTTACAGTCCTTGTAATTGATTATTGGCCTGTTAAAACACACTGGTTATCTTGATTTTGTTCTTTGCTGGGGTAGGATTTCTGTGCAGCAAATAAGTGTTTGCTGCACATAAACTGTATTTGTTTTACAGAGCTAAGCAGGTGAATATGGGTTACAGGAACTTAGGAACTAATCTGCAATGAAGACATATTAAAATCTAACTATAACTTAATGTATTGCTGGCTACACATAAACGTTGCAATTAGCCAGGATTTAACTCAGGTTGCTGACATCTTAGATACTTGCTATTAGATGGTATATCTTATTTTACTAAGGTACAAAGATGCACTGGGGAGGAATTGCAACTTGATAGGCAAGAAGAAACTCTTGAATGCAAATTTAAGCTTATGAAAAATATTATGACAGGTTAGGATGGCAGAGCAAGAAGAAAAAAAGTTGATAAAAGTAGAAAGGATTATCTGTGGCTAGAAAAACATTAAAATAATAGGATTATTTTTAGATGACTGTTTTGCAGGGAGTCTCTTTTAGGCTATTTTTTGACTTAATATGGGTGAAGTCTGGGAGACAAGGGTGAAGACTTCACTTGAGGGAAGAGAATCATGAGACGGCACTAGCTGAACATGCTGCTCTGTGCTTATACACAAGAGCAGAAAGCATTAAAATACATTACTAGAATTTCACAGTGTCCTAAAATGTTATTGTTACAAAGCTAACAATTCTGAGGACAGGCACATTAACACTGAAAACTAATTTATGAATTTGTGAGGTTATAAGTTGTAAAATAAACAATGGATTTTAGTATAGTTTTCTATTTTTGTTAATTCATGTTCCGAATTGGGATAAATACCCAAAAGCCAAATGTTAACATATTGTTTGAATAATAAACTTCTGGCAGATCTTCTTGTTCTTCGCATTTAAATTGCCTCACTTCCAGATATTAGACAATGTCTCATGTGCTGGGACTAGTAGGTCTGTCACATGAGTAAGTTAACCAAATATGAGTAAGTGAGTAAATCAACCAGTATATCAACCAAATTAGTACAGGCTCCATTAAATTAGTAGAATCAATGTAGATCAAGTCCATACATTAGGAAACAGTGTAAAAACCATTGAAAAGAGCAGTCCTGCATCACAAGCTACTGAAGGAACTGATGAGATTTCCAAAGTGGGATTGACAAGATGCCTCCCTAGAGTCCTCTGAAGCAGGTGAGCTGAAAAAGGTCTTTTCAGAGATTACCTGGCTAAAGAGTAAGGGGTTGGAGTAAGCACTGGCGTCAAACAGTCAACTCCTGAGGCTGGGCCTGTCCAGAGTGTTTGTAAATGATCTGAGAAGTGAGCTGAACAACCAGGGCTGACCATGAAGCATTGCAAAAAGAGCTAATAGTAATGAGGGGCTGTACAATAAAACGGTAGATGAAACCCAGCATAGCAAATGGAATGCACATAGGGGTGAGAGAGAAAAATCTCCAAAATTGAGTATACAAACAATGGGTCCTGGTCCAGCTGTTTTAACTCAGAAGAGTTCTTGAAGTATTTAAGACTATGAAAGCATCAGCTCAAATCACAGTAGCTCCAAAAGCATTGTCAATTTTAAGATTTATTAAGAACAGATGGAAGAAAATATAAATAATACAATCATTGATCCACCATACAAATTAAGTGTACATGTGTTCTTGAAATACTTGGTACATTTATAGTTCTTTAACAAAAGTAAAGAGATGTTGAACTTCTTCAATGTGAGAAACGATTTAAAAGTCTCCAGCCCAGAAAAGAGACAGCCGGAGTCAAGTGGGTTAATAGTGGCCTATTAAATTGTGCATGGCAAGAAGAGATAAGTAAGAAATGGTCATTTACTCTAGTTTAAGAGCATAAAATTAAACCACTGTGGTAGTTTTGAGCTGAACAAGGTGCAGGCTGTCATGCTCATGCAATGACTTTGTGGAACTGTCTGCCACAGGATCCTGCAGATAGAGAAATTCAGTTTCACAAAGCTCTTTGACAAATTCTGATAGAAAAAAAAAAACACCTATGAGGTGTAAATATACATATCCACCCCGTGGCTTAGAAACCTCCTAAACCTCAAGTTATTGAAGACCCAAAACATCTATTGGGAAAAGTATCATAATTTGCTTCTCTCTTCTATCCTCTCCTGTAGCTACCTGCTACTAGCCACTGTCAGACACAGCTTACAGGGCTGTGTGTACCTTGGGTCGACCCAATACAACTTATGTCATTTAAGTGTATGTTTTGTTACATAAAATCCATGGTATTTATCATTTCAAGTGACTTTAATGTTTTCTGTGTATTAATTATCACTGGAACTAGACTTTTATAAACATAATTATAAATTTTTTTCAATTAGTAACATAATCCACATAAAATTTGAAAAAATGGCTTTGAAATTTAAAACTGCAATGTGATTTTTAAAATGAGTTCCCAAATACCAGCTGATACAGATAGTCTTCTAAATATTGCTTAAAATTATGCCCTTTCTTTTCTTCTTTGCAGCAACATATTTTTCTGATCTGTGTGAAATAAAAAGAAATTTGTTAGAAAACACATCAAGGGAATGGACCTTCTTGCCCTTTTTTCCCTTTGCTTTTTAATAGTCCTCTCAAATCCTGGAAGCAGGCTGTTTCTATTATACTCGATAATAGATAAAAATGAGCAACGTGGTAGCCAATAGTCTGTACATTGTATGCAAATTCGTGTTCTCTGTTGTGTTAATTGATCACATGTGAATAAAATACCTATCAATGGTCTTGGTAGCATGAAAAGCAATGACAAAAGCTGACAAAAGCCAGTTATAGATTAATTTATGTCTGTATAAAGTATTGGATTTCTTTCTATATCCATGCAGCATTTGTTTTCATATTAAAAAGAATTTTTAATTGAACTGCTTAATTTAGATAATCATTTCCCCTCATGCAAGAGACTTCAGAAAGAAATTGGTAGGGTCATGTGGCCTTTACATATATATATATTTTATAAAGAGTGAGAAACTGAGATGCAGAAGGATTAAGATTTGCAGAAGGGGGTGTTTTGGGGTTCCAAAGTTTTGGAGTGCCTGCAGGATGTATTTATATACCCTTTACTAGGTATATTGTGCATACTGTAGAATACTGGCCTTGTCTTCAGGATAAGTAGCTGGTGTGTTCCCAATCCCTCCTGAAGGCCTAATGGCAGAACACAATCAGAAAGACTTTAGTTGCACCTGATTCAAATTAGGCTAAAATTGCCCCCCACCTGCTTTGCATTGCCCTATTCTCCTACCAGCAGTTACCACTCTGTTGGCTAAATAGAGCTGGGAATAGGCAGTCCTGGGGGATTTCTCCTAAAAGCTCTGATTTAACTTGGTAATTTTTAAGATGAGTCTTGAAACAACTGCTGTGTCCAAACTTGTGTTGTTACATGGTAGTTGTGGCCACTCAGCAGTGGAAGCTCTGGAGGAGGAGAGGTGGAGGCAGAAAGGGTGAGGACCAGTGAGTAGGGCTGCTTTAACTAGAGGTTAAAGGCTTTTAACTGAGGTTACGCTCTGTTCTGAACAATCTTTCTGGTGACAGGTGTTCCCCTAGGAATCCAAGTGCCCTTGCTTGTCACCTGCTCTTCAGGTCTGTTCCTTTCCCCTCCCCTCTTCCCTGCTTAATTCTTTCTTTTTATTTAAGCATAAAAAATATCATGTCTTTGGCAGATGTAAGCAAGGTTGTAGTAGCAGCTATCTTCCTGGAGCACCTTTTAGAGTCTTGTCTTCTTTTGCCTTCCAGCTGGTAGTCTCTTAAAGTTCTTACTAATCTGCTTCCATTTTGAGAAACAGTGTGTTCTCTAAGCATTCGACTGTTTTTTCAGGAGTAAGAATTCAAGTCTCTTGTTCAGCTGAGAAACTCATCTGTTTTGTCTTTTGCTCCTTTGCAGGTAAAGGATTAGTTTTCCTTATATTCAGCTTTTCTGTGTGTTGACTAAAGTATGTGCCACTTAATTTGGGGATTTTGTCCAAAGGAGGTTGCTTCTGTAATACGCAGTTCTTGGAAGTGATACTTTTTTTTTTTTTTTTAACATTGTATCTGAAAAAGCTTTCATACAGTTCTGAAACTTTCCTGGCTTAGTTTAGTTTCAGTGATGAGTTAGTTAAAACGGAGAGTTACAAAATAGTTACATTCTTCAAGTGCATAAAACATCTCAACCACTTGACCAAATTTAACAATGTTGAGATGCTCTAATTTGACTTGATGTTACTCTTTTTTCAAATAAAAATATTTTTGTATTATATATTTTTCTTAAAGTCTGAACATGTGTAAGGAATGTATCTTTAATCTGCTAAATTATTTTGGCATAAAGACTTAACATCTGTGGATATTTTGTAGTGAAACATGGACTGCAGATGTTCGTTTTCGTTTTCTGTTCCCCCTTGCCTCCCACTGAAGCTGTTGTGTGCTGCGGTAGGTAACATCTTCAGGAGATGTCAGGAGAGGGAGGGAAGAGAGTAAGGGCAGGTGCGACTTCTTCATTTAGTCTAAGAAGGATGAGAAACCTTGTGAAATAATTGCAAAATTAGGGAATGCGCAACAATTTCCTGCTTGGCACCTGCTCTCGCTTTCCCATGCTGTTTGTAGGAGGGAAGTCGGCCCTTCCCTCTAGCTGCCATGCAGTGGATCAGGGAAAATGTTCCTGGATGCCTTTGTGCTTGAGACCTGCTGCTCCCTTCATCGCAGAGATCACTGTATTACCAAACACTATGTGAAGGTGTGAAGTGTGTGTCTCACCTTATGAGAACTTTTAAATCATCTTTTTCATGATATCCATATGCTGGATTTATTTCCTCTGACATAATGCACATCAAAAGTTATGCAGGATGATATCTTTTTCACTTTAATTTTTACTGCATTTTAATTTTATGACAGTTTTAGTTTTGTCACAATTGAACATACCTAGAAACACGTAGAAGTAGGTGGTGCATTGCTAAGGTGCTCAGCCATTTCATGCGATCATGTAAAAAGGTTGAAAAACATTCTAAATTCTATTTAGAATTATTACTATTTAGAAATTGTATCTCCAGAAAAATATATTGTTACTTTATTCTTTGAGATTGTTCAATTGTTGGAAACTTTTGTCATCCCTTTCTTTCATGTCAGGACTTCAAGTAGCCCTTTCTGGACTGTGAACCTGTAATTATTCTGGTTATTTTGATAAATCCTTGGACTTTTGAATGTTTAGAAATAGCAACATCTGAAAGTCTTTGTAGTTACTGCAGTGAAGTGATATTAGAACTTGCTGTAGAAGTGAATTAAGTACTTTTCTAGTCTATAGTGCTGAAGCACAAGGAAGTAATGATAATCTAGGATTATCAGTTTTACATACTTATGATAATATCTATAACTGTACTATCTGATCATCATTAAAAAATGAATTCAGACATGCACAGCTCTTTGTATAAGGTGTGTGCTGCTATCATTATCTCTTCATATGGATAAGAAACTAAATCCTAGCATTGACTTTCCAAAACCACAAAGGATATCCCAAATTTCAGTGTTGTACTGTACTAACAAGGCTGTTTTTCTCATCATGAATCACTTCTGTGAATCACTTTCCTAAGATCAAATTTCTATGTTGATAGCTAAGGGTGGGAGCAAGATAAGGCAGCTCTAAACTTTATTTGCGCAGAGTTACCAAAGATCAGGTGATCTGTGGTACCATGTTATCCTGTGGTACCTATTGGTATGTCCAAGTCTTGTAACCTATCCTTGATATTTACAATTAAGAATATATATATATACACATATATTTGTGAATATGTTCATCAATGTAGTGAGTGTAAACACTGCCTCTCACCAAAACTCTCACCTCTCACCTGTTCCACCTGGAAAAGAGGATAGAATGTCTTTGTAGCCTGCTACCTGTGATTTTAAAGATATTGTAATACTTTAAAGTTGTACTGTAGTACTTAAGTAATGTAGTACTTTAAAAGTGCTTTAGAAGAGTGAAAGCAGCTTGTTGGAATCTCAAATTATCTTTTTATTATCTTGAACAAATAATGTGCTGCTGTTTCTGTACTTCTGGATCAGTTCTGACACAGGCAGGGGCACGGCAATATATCCTTTCAAAACAACATTGCGATTGTGCAGCAACTCAGAGACTTTGCCCTGAGGAAAAACTTGTTTCTTGCAATTGTTTGAGCTCCAACTACCTGACTCCTTTCCATATGTAGGCTAGAAAACTCCTACAGAATTGGTACCAGACCAGCAGAGTTTGACAACCTAAATTAAATTTAATTCTCTCATGCAATTTATGCCTCTTTTTCAACTTTGTTCTTGATAGAACCGTTCTCGGAGACCAGTTCAGATATTTAGATTAAGTAATGACTGCTCAGCCTGATTGCAGGTGATGAAGTGTTCTGTTTGCATTAAAACATTGTCTTTACTAAATAACGTGGAAAGGTTTGGCTACTGCAAATACGCAGGGTGTTTTTGAAGTAGCTGTCTTGATTAATTCATGTTACTCTGTTGATTTGGATGGATCTCTCACAATTATGTGTTTTAACAACATCATATTAGTCCTTAATTTGTATGTCTCCAGTATAAATCACACCTCCATCAGAATTGAACCTATTTAGATTTCTCTATGTTTTCTGGGGGTTGTAGCACCCATGATGAAAGACAATAGGAAAAACCAGCATATAATATTATTCTGTCTATCCACAGCTTCTAGGAGTCTACTATATTGCATTGCATCTTAATTTCTTGTGGTATTCTCACACCACTGTTTTCTCATAAGTTTGTTTGAAAGATCTATTCTCTGCTTGCAGCTCTGTTTGACATGTAGGCCCCTGAGTAGCCTATACTTATGCTTGAATTCTTAGATTTGTTACTCGCAAATCTCTAAAACATGAGAAAATCAAAGACTCCTCCCTTTTGGAGTTTCTGATATATAGACTACACATGTAAAAAGCGAGCCACTGGCTTTTGAAAGATTACTGAGATGCACCTCCTTCAGCTTATAAATGGGGTTTTAACTCCTTTCTTTTGAAAAGTTTGAATGCATTTTAGCTTGGCTGATTCCTGCTGAGCCTATGAAGACAGACCTTCAAGTTAGTCCTCCTAGACAGTTGCTGCTGATCTGCTCCCTTTCTAGGGAGATTTTGAAAGCAGATGCTCTAGATACTAGCTGTTGACTCTACGCCTTTCCTAATATCAGCTTTTTGTCAAAATTTTTTGCCACCTCCGGTCACTCAAATTTATTCCCATTTCAGATTTCCAAAGACTGTTGCTGTAACTCTAGAGTGTTTACTAGTCACTTAAACAAAAAAGGCAGTATACGGCGCAAACAAGCTTTCTGAAACTTAGCAGAGCTCAGTCTGAGGGCTTGAGTTTCTAATTACCCTGCCAGTTATGCGTATCTTCATCATCTTCCTTTTTTGTGCCTCGGAATCTTGTAGTCCCATTTTGTTTGCAATTCGTGCAAGAAACTTTGGATTCCCCGATAATATATTCAATGACTTGTCTTCGAGGATATTTTGGCTCACAGTTTACCTTCTCAAAGCCATGTGATGCCTGTAACAAATTGTAAGTTTTTCCAGAACTAAGCAGTCTCTTCTACAAAAGAGGTCGAAAGTAGAAGAATTAGAATTTGTATTTTCCTGCTTTTGCCGCTTAATTCTTAACTATTCTGCAACATGGACTTAGCCCATAGTCTCCTAGAGAATTTCTACATGTGGCTCCCTCTGGAATCTTTGCTCTTTTATTACTTTCAGTCCCTGTTTTTTGAGTGACCTTTTGAGTAATTCTGTACGATGACCATAGCTAAGACAAGCAATAAAGACCAAACCCAAACTCAGGAGGTTCTGGAAAAATATTTGCCAAAGTCATTTGCATATCAATATATAACTCTACTTCTTAAAGTAATGAGAAATAGCATGTCAGGCGTCACCAAATCCCTTTAGCTCTCATACAGTCATCAGCAGTAATAATTGCATCAGTAGCTGGTCAGAGCCATGTGCATGCATACACAGGATGAGGCATTTGGCTACTTTGAAAAGCTTTTTTTCTAGTTTTCCTTTAGGTATCTGTCTATATATTTTTGTAATTAATGCCAAATGAGTCAAGTTAATACCTGACATTAGGTAATTTGAATTTTTGTAATATATCAAATACTTGTTCTTTGTTATTGGTGCTGGCCAATGAATAAATTAAATGCTTTCTCTTCCTGAAACATGCAGTGTCTGGGACCTTTGAAGTTCAGTAGTCAGCTCACAAGTTTGCTGGGGCTAACTAATGATTCACTAGAGAGTTTTGAGCAAGATTTTGTCATTAATTTAAAACTTGCAGAGGTTTGCTGTTGCAGCCATCTGGTGATTCTTGGTACTCTGGAGGAAAGAGAAGTCTTTTGATAAACTGGATCAAAGCATTCTATTTTTTTTTTCAAGTGAACGATACCTATAAGTAACTTAGAAGCTTCTCAAATATTTTTTTCAATGTCTGTCTCACTTGCCAGAGATTTGAAAAATAATATAATATTGATCACAAATCTGATTGTAGTAATATTTAAATTGTTTACAAATGTCTGTTCACTGTTAATTATGCCAAGTATCGGTCTAAGCATTGGTAATTCTGGAAATATGATTTATGGCAAGTGTTGGTATGACTGTTAAGGTCATACCTACATCCCTTTTTTTGTTTATACTAAGCATAGGGGAAAGATCTCTTAAAGACTGTTCTACTATACCATAAGCATTAGATATAGCTGTACCTTTTGACTATAGGTAATGTGTAGTTATACTGTAAATTTATGAATAACTGTATATATAAATAGTGCTAGCAATTGGAATTCTGTTTTGGGCTATGCAGATGTTTGGCAGCGCAGGGCAAATATACGTAGAGTTTTAGGGCAGGAAGCGTACGCCACAGTGCGTGCTTTGAAGCAAGCAACCCTAAGAACTGGCATTTGTGTGCGCAGTTGAGATTTGGCTGGGATCAGGACCCAGTTTTCATTTTGTGCGAAACTGCACGTGTGCAGTTGTCATGACCATGCACGTCCAGCCCTCAGAAAGAGTGAGTTTATAACATCACGAGGGGGGCACAAGCAGCCAGAACGAAATGATGAAATTGGCTCTTGTCTTGCAAATTGTTTTGCTAAAGGCAGTGTTGGTGAGGTCTTGCGCTGTGTGACAGCAGAGGAAAGGGAGTGTAGCCTTGGAGTGTATTATGCATCTGCACGTGAAAGCAGAAGTATTTTCCTGTTAGGAGGTGTTGAGTTCACACTAGAACTAAGCCCATACGTTTGTTCTTTATATTAGCATCTTGCTGCAGTGACTGATATATTGATCGAAGAAAATCACCAAGTCTCTTGTGTTGCAGTATTCTCAAATTAAGATCTATCTGGGGACTCTCATAGTTGATGAGACTTTAAATGCAATTAGATAGAATTATAACAACTTAGTTTTGTTTTGATTTAACTACTTGAGTTATTGGCTAAATGATAAGTACCAGTGAGTATTAGCTGGTTACCACAAGCTTTTCAAACTTGCTTTTCTTCTGTTAGCTAATGTGGAGAGGTAGAAGTCTAAAGAGCTAAGTTTTTTAAGAACATTACTGATTTTAACATGAAAACTAAGTAATTAATTTAGTGATACATTTTCAGGCAGAGGAGCAAGGGCAGTTTGTTGAAGTATTCACATTTTTTCATACATCAAAATATACTTGCAACTTTTTAAGATGGCATATACATAGCAGAAGAAAATTCAGAGTACTTGTGCTTGCTGTTACTGTGGTAAGTTTTCACTTAGCTGTCCAAGATATGTCTAGGACTCTCTCTCTTTTTTTTTTTTTTTTTTTTTTTTAAGCACATATACAACAGTAAATTTGCTATTCCACACCTTAAAATCTTTTATGAACTCTTATGTTGCAGCTGTGTGTCAGATGCATATGCTTACCTGATTGTTTCCTTCCTTGTCTGCTAGACATGTGCTTTTTTTCCAGCTCCAGCTGAACTTTTGTTTTTTCTTTTCTCTTTCCAGTGTGGGAACTTTGCTGTTCTGGTGGATGTTCATATTTTGCCTCAAGGCTCCAGTAGAGACACCAGCTGGTTTTCAGATCATGAGAAGGAGGTACAACAAAAAATCAGTTCTACTTCAAAAGCTTGTGGCTGCAGGGAGAAAAAGTTGGATTGTACTGAAGTGCTTGGGATTTTTCAGTGTTATGATAAGAATACTGTAGTTATACCTAACTGCACAGTCTCTGTGGGACCCCTATGTCAATAATGGGCTATCTCTTCTTGGGTCACTACATGGACACTTGCTCTTTGCCTCTAAAGTTTAAATTTGCTGTGTAGATGCCTGTGTATGCCTGCTATTTTGATTTTCCTGACTTAAACAATTTTCAAGTTTTAAAAATATCTCCCGTGAGTGTGTTTGAATTATGTTATGAACTGTGATAGATACCTTTCCTACAGAGCTTATGAGCGAAATTCCCTTTTTACTAATTGTTTTTCATCTTCTGAGAAATGTGAATGGTATTTCACTTAAAGAATAAATGCAGGAAAATGATTTCATGTTCATGCATGATCAAGTAGATACTTGACACCTTGATAGTAGATGAAATCTTGTTTAAAAAAAAAAAAAAAAGTGTTAGTGACAAGGAAAATTAAGAACGTAACATTCATGACATTGTTTGATTTCTGCTGGGATCTTGTGCTGCATTACTGGGAGGAATTTGTCCCCAGTTGAGCATGTGGGAACTTGGGAAGCTCCCTGGGGAGATGCCCAAATACCGGGCTTCGGATGCCTGTGTGCTTTCCCGCAAGTCTCCGTTACGGAGTTTTCAGCGGAGAGGTTTTCGAGTAATGGCCTAATTAACTTGTCACTGCAGAGTGCCCTAGTAGTTCTCAAAGTAATGCATTTAAATAAAATCAGGAGAAACAATAAAGAAATATTCTGAGGAATGCAGGATATTTTCTAGTGTGTGATCTGATTTTTTTGCTTTAATAACCAGCAAGAGAATAGGAAATATTTTAGATTTTTTTTCTTGATGGATGAATACACGTTACAGTTTCTATTTATAACTGGCCTTACTATCCTGGTTATCCGACTTTTAAGTGTTTTCAAAATGTATATTATATAACTGCCAAAACAAAAGATACACATTTCAGGAAATTACCTCATGATTGATTTAATAAAGTGGCAGCATTCATTACCTATCTAAGTAAAAAGGTTGCATATTTCCAACAACTGAGAAGTGTGATTTGAATAGCTTTACAATTCACTTCCTCAAAATTGTATGCAGAGTCTTTGTTCAAGTGGGAAGAAAAAGGTCAGTAAGATTGCAGACAAATTGTGTCCCCCTGAAGGTCTGAAAGCAACCTCAGAACTTGAGGCTCATTTTGAGCTGTTTTCAAATTTTGCCTTTTGCAACTTCTGCAGAAAGGCGCTATGGCCCCTCTGCCTGTCCATCCGTCAGTGAGCGGAGCAGGTGCTTCTCAGAACTCTTGTAACACAAGTGCGATGTCTTCTGAGCCTCTGCCTACACGGGGTGATATTTAGTGACTGCTCCTTGTAGGAAAAGGAGGTGTCTCTGTCTGGCCTCTTCTAATTTCCCTTGCCTGTCCATCCTACTACTACTACTATTTTTTTAACCTCTGGAATAATAAAGTCACTACTTTGCTTTCTACTTTGACCAAAAGAGTTTGTTTAATTCTGACTTTTGTTCATGCCACTGTTATGTTCTCCCTTGTGCATGTGTAAGCTCTCAGTTATACTTTCTTTTTAGCTGTGGGAAATGAGCAGTGATGATTCTCTTTAAAATTATTCTTGCTTATAATTTCATAAATACAGACCTATGGAGGACTGCTCTATGGAAGATTATTTGAATATTTCCATAAACATGCCAACTAAAATAAGTAATTTGCATGTAAAATGCAAAGATGAGCTGCATGCTTATCTTTATTGTTACAGAATGAATCCAATTCACAGTGTTTCTGCTGCTTTCCAGACCTTTTCATTTTAGCTTGAAGACTTAGACCCATTGAAGGAATGTGTAATGCGATCACTTTAATGAGTAAAAGAGAAGAATGAGTAGAGCCTGTGTTTTATAAGTGTATTCTTCAAGCTGAAAGGAAATTATATTCCTTAAGGAGAAAATACTGCTTGTGGTTCATCAAATATACATTGCTGTAATTTGAAGTAATACATTAAAATTTTGTTGCTCTGCATTCTTTTCTAGATTAGTGAAAGGTATGTTTAAAGCCAAGTTATTTTGTTTTAGATGGTGGTAATTGTCTGTTGTCTAAAAACTACCAAAAAGAAAAAAGATATCTTTGTATCCCACAAATTATCATTTATGAGAGCACATACTTATGCACAAGGGAAAATGAGAATATGGAGGGAAAAGAATAAAATATGTGTATGTGGATTAATCAGAAAATTTATTATAGTATTAGATTAATTTTTGCTTTTACTCTGTGGTAATTTTGGCTGAAACAGCTTTTTTTCTCTCTTTTATATGTACATATTTTTTGTGCTTTGCTGAAGGAAACATGCAAGATATAAATGGCTATGCTTAGGACGAGAAAAATCAAAAGGAGTGAAAGCAGTTAGGTTACTGTGGCCTAGCTGACTCCATGTGTTCCTCAAAATGTTGCACTGAATTGGAGCAAAATATCAGCTGTGTTTTATAAGAATTATTGCAGAGGAATTAGTGTTGATAATTCCTGAGAGTATATTCCCTAATATTCTGCTTGAATTTCTCATGTTGTGGCACATTTTTTAGTGTGTCTTATTTTTTTTTTCCAGCTTTGGTTGCATGCAAATGAATTTAATTTGCTGTTCAACAATGAATAGTAGTAGTTTGTTTCATCTCCCCACTAAGAATTCTGCCATTAAAGACTTCTATAAATACTATAAATCACATAACAGTGTGTCCTACTAGTCACAATGTACTACTTCTTCTGTTTTTCAAAATATATAACAAAATTATTTGATTTCTACCCTCCATGTTTCTTTTGTTCTGATGCTTTTCAGAAATAATGTGCTGCTGTTTTCTATTCAGTATCTGATCGCATATCTGTTTTTTGTTATATGTTGAAGGAGGAGATCTGATATTTTTGTGCATCTTTGCGCATGTTTATAAATTGAGCTCTATTAAGGCAAATCATTGCTATTTCAGGAGGTCTGCATGCTGCTAGAAGATGCAGTTGCTTCCAGGGTCAAACACTTGGAAGCTCGTAAACAACATGGTCAAGGGAAATCCATGGATCATGCAACTTCTGCTCCTTTTTTTCTAACAGGTAAAATCAGTTATTTAATTTAGGGTAAAACAAAATATTGTAAAACTGTTGTTCTTTGTTTGTTGTGAGAAATTGGACATTAGGAAATCCAGTAAACCCAAAGTGTCTGGGTTTTTTTTTTTTGTGTAAAAATCATTTCAGCTACATTATTGGAAACATTTTCTGTATGTTCACTGAGAGAGGAAAAAATAAAAAAAAAAAGGATGGAATACTTCTGATATTTAAAAACTATCATTAGAATTGAAAAGAATGAATCATGGATCCTTGGGTCCCTGTAGGTGGTGGGTCCTACTGTGGATAGGGTGTTTTCTGTTGGTGCCATAGTACAAAATCAATTTATTTTCAAATAGTTTTCAGGAAATTATAAGTTGATTATTGCCAGCTTAGAGTGCATTATAAACCTAACACAGCAAAGAAGGGAAGTAATAGCTGGGCTTTTTTATATTTGCTTAAATATATCAAAATCTGTCAATAAAATATTAATTCTGCAATGAAAGTAAATATATGCTTTTGTTATGCCATTACTATACTGTTGCACGTTTTTGAATTTAAGGTATATGAGTTTAAAAATCATAATTCTCAAAAAATTCTTTGCCTCAATGTTTTGAGTTACCATATACATATATTGCTGTAAATTGCATTTGCTGGTTGTAATACTAAACATTATCAGTATTAACATGAATTATTTTTAATAAGGAAAATAGATTAAATACTGTATTGCTGGTTCAGTATTGCAGTCAAGATTATTGGACACGTTGTAAAAATATGTAGGGAGTACATGGGAGCTGCTTTGCTATGGCACGACGAGTGTGGTGGTCCCCCTGCCCCTTCCACTCAAGTGCAAAATATAAAGTATGCCCAAAGTGCCTAGGGCCATTTAAGGGATTTCAAACTTTTTTTTTCTTCCCCTGTGAATGGGAACTACATTTTAGTTCTTTAAAACATTGTAAATATTTATGAAACATAGGAACTTTGTTTCCTCTACTTTTCTGTTTCTTAGTTTTCTGTTTCTTAGGAAAATTCTATTTAAGAAAGAAAGCAGAGGGGCATCACAAAGTGTGGGAAGAAGAATTATTCAGTGAAGGTGACTTTGTTTTTAACTGAGTGCCTATTTTTGTATTATTTATTTATTTCCTGCCTGAGCAAGAAGTATTTAAAAAAAAAAAAGTGAAACTTAGCTGCCAGACAAGCCCAACTTTTATATATGCAGACAGATGGCACCAATTTGAAGAGTTTCTTAAGATTTTTATGGTTTTACATTTTGCTTTCTGTCAAAATTTCAGTCAGACTATGGGTCTGCTGCTTGTGGAGGTTGTCTTTTTCCCCTTATTTCTAGAAAATAAGAGGGCTTAAGTAATGATTGTGGAATGAGGTCATCAATAGTGCCTGCCACCAATTACAGAATATGTGCATTGGATGAGGCGGATTTACTGTTCCATCAGTTTTGTGCAGTTAATATCGCTGTCATTAATTACCACTAAAAAAATGAAGAAAGCAGTTGGGGATAACAAACATTCGTGTGGAAGGAACAAAACTTTTGGTCCAGCTCTTTCCACCTCCTTAAACCTGTGTTGTTCAGGGCCATCATATGAGGGAAGGGGATGTTTCAAGCCCAAGAAGCAAGTTTATTCAGTGTATATTTATATCTACACTTACCAGAGAAGGGAATAGAAGAGAATGGGTGAAGCACGAAGTAGCTGGCCAGGGTTTAGCCGACGGGCCCTGCAGTGTCTGTAGGTGCTGCCAGAGCAGCGTTGCAGCTGCTGATGCGTTTGGAGGCTACTCAACACTGTTGAGCTCTTCAAGCTGAGTGTGGTTTCTTCTGCTTATGGAGCATGTCTGTGTCTAGAGTTTCACTGCTGTGAAATCCCCACTGCAAAGAGGAACATTTCTATGGAGGAATTAAGATGTTTTCTTAATTGGTTATTTACTACATGCAGTATCCCTGGTCTGCACCTCACCTCTCTCTGAACTCCTGTATTTTCAGGTTGCATCTAGTTACTTAGTTGGTCTCCACATTGCAGGCTGTACGCGAAAGTTACTAGACTCAGAATGATTAGGCCACTCTTAGTAGAAATTTTAGACTGCCTTTAACACTGAAGTGTGCTGTGTCAGGATTGTCCTCAGAAATAAAGCCAGGCTACTTCACCTGGATTAGCAGATCTGGTCTTGGTGATTAGATCTGTGGAACAGAGGAGAGGCTGCTACAGTGGCTACCATAACTATTTTGAAGAGAAAATCAGCAGGTATCGCAATTTCAGTTTATATTATGTTTAATGTTAATAGTATTTAATACTACCTTGCAGTTTTACAGCACGTAAAGTAAATATCCATACTTGTTAATTTACTTTTCTTTTTCATGTAAGTTACACCCACGTAGCAGTGTGTGGTGGGTCGCATACCATCTCATTAGGAAATCTGTGGGTGTTGTACATAGGAGAAGAAAGAAGGAAAGAATGGAAAAATGAGTGAAAGTAGCCAAGACAAGCAAGTTCTTCCTATTCTTCCTTCTGTCTGAACAACTTCCCTGCCCCTCCCAAATAGCCAGTGTGAACAATTTGCCAAAGTAAGCTTTAATATAATCTTTGGACATAGGCTTTGGTATGAACTCTGTATTTCCTGCGTTTAATTAATGTCCAAATGTGTTTGATTCTGGTTTATTTTTTTTAAAGAGAAAATTAAAATGTGATAGATTTTTCCAAGATTTGATTTTGCCTGCGTCCAACCTGCATGTACAAAACAATGCAAAAAGGCCATTGTTTTTCAGTAGTATTATTTGAAATCCAGTGAGTATAAATTAATCAGTAATGAAAGGCATGTTTTAGTGATTTTGCTTATCTATTTAAAAACAATACTTAAGTAATTCACAATTTACAATTATATAATTTTAAAAGCTAGAATTCGTGTTTATATATATGCAGTACACTTTTACCTTGTACTGCTTGATAATGTACTTTTTTTAGTGAACTTGTCAAGTACATAATACTCTGATATAGAAAGATAGTCTCGAACAGGACAAAAGCAGAGCCTGTTTTTCTCATGTTCTGCAGAAGGTGGCTGTTTCTGATTAAGAGCAAAGAGAATTAAGTAACAACAGGCTCTAAAGAGGACTGAGCAGAGATTTTAAATATAGGCGGATGTTAAAGGGCAAACTACAGAAGCTTTAGGCAAAAGGCAAAGTTTGCATGCTGAGAGAGGAAACAATAAGGAAGATGAGTACAGAAAATCTGGCTAGTAGAAATTTCCGCAGAAGAAATGGAAGGGAGAAAAGGTTAGTACAGCTGAGAGAGGCAGCTGACAGACACAGCAGTTTGCACGGAGGGTGCAAAAAGGCACCTTTGTTTCCAGTCCTGGCAGCAGCCACCCCCTTGGGCCCGGCTACAACCTGCCCCAAAAAGTCCTCCCCGAGTGGACTTGTCGGCTGGTCAGAGGCTTTCACCCAGTCAGGTCATCTGAGAGGCACTGCAGCTGCACAGGTCTCTGGCTGCAGAGGGTCGTTGCGGTCTCTCCGTGAGGCCTGGGCTGACGGCGAGCTCTCCCGCAGAAGGTGGGCTGCTGGTGACGAGCTGTGTCATCAGGGAAAGGAGCCACAGGGTGAAGTCAGTCATCTGTGTAGCATGCAAGACGGTGAGCAAGCGAGAGGTGGTCTTGGAGACTGTACAGCTCCAGGGATCCCAGCGTCCGCTGGCAGTGGGGTTGCTGGAGGGCTGTGTGCCGAGTGAAAGGGTGCCCCATAATGCTGTAGAAGGCGGCTGAGAACTGGTCACCTCTCACAGGAGGAGCAGAAAGTCTCTACTCATTCTGAGGACTTGTGATTGAGGAACGGGTTGGGTGCCCTCTGGGTTGAGGAGGAGCTGGGCATGACTTCAAGTGAAGCAGCTGGGCAGACGGACCCTTTGCCCTGCAGGAACACCCAGAAGAAGCAACGAGTGATTGTCACGGGTGACTCCCTGCTGCAGGAGACAGCAGGACCCATTTACCAACCTGCTGTCTTATCTAGAGAGATTTGTCACCTCTCTAGAGACAGAGGCTCCAATCTGAGGTGTCATGCAAAGACTGCCAAGACTTGTCCACGTGCCAGACTGTTACCCTCTGCTGCTCTCCACGTGTGCACAAGTGATAACAAGGACATAGTGGAAACGAGCAAACAGGATTTCAGAGCTCTGGGGATGATAATCAGGGAACCCAGCTCATTTTCTCCTCAATCCTGCCAGTGAGGAGGAAGAATGGGAGAAGGAGCAGATGGATTTTTTTCAGGTTAACAGATGGCTGCACTGCTGGTGTTGGCAACAGGATTTTGGTTTCTACAACCATGGGATCCTGTTTGAAGATCAACAGCTGATGGGGAGAGATCCACCTCACTAAGCAGGGCGTGTGTATCATTGCCAACAGGTTGATCAGCTGGTAAAGGAGAGCTCTGAATGAGGAAGCAGGGAGGAGGAGGAGGAGATTTATAGAGACAGGTAGTCAATAAAATGTGCCTCAAGTTGGGATGGATGAAGACCGACTCAAGAACTTATGGTTCAGAACATGGGAACAGTGAAGTTAGAGAATACAGGGAAATCTCCACTGGCTTGACTGGTCCATGTTGAGAGTAGATGCAGCCTGGGAGACTCCTGGGCAAGATGTCACATATATTTCTGCATGTTTTTATTCTCCCCTTGTATCCATTTGTAGTGACTTATAAATGCAAAACATTTAACTACGTGGACCTTTGATCTGGCACAATATGGCCTTTTCTTGTATGTTCTTGCCATTATACTTTTTTAGCAAAAGTTGGCGCTGTTATCTGAAAACATCAGTTTGTGAGAAAAAGATGGTGTGTTTCAAAGATTGTCAGAAAAAATGCTAGGATTACAGTATTCCAAGATCTATGTTTGTCCTTTTCCTGATATATACAGAGACTTCAGCAGTCCCTGGGACATTTACAGCTGTGGTACCAGGTGGGCTGGGTGCTTTATCCTTATTTTACTTCTTCCCTAGTTGCAGCTCCCATGTGAAGGTCTTGGAGAGGAAATGAAATAGTATTGTTTTTATTTTAAAGATACCCTATAATGGTGTTTTATATAGTTAATATTGAAAAGAAGTATCAGTTACTCTAAAACAATAAGCGTGTTGTTTGATTTTTTTTTTTGTGAAAAGAATTTGATTTTAGTTTTGAATATAGTCTTGACTTCTGACCTTTAATTATGTCTGCCTTATGTTCATACTATTTCAGTCTCTTGTTTCCATCTTGTTTCCATCTTTTGTTTCTATCTCATTTCCATATGAGCTTTTCCAGTTTATGAAAGGCAAAAATGGATTATGAAAATTACTATTTGTATGCAGGTACAACAAAAATACCTGCATAACAGGTATTATCTTTTGTATCTCTAAGTTATAAAGATCTTGCTGTGGTATCCAAGTAGATCTCTGTAGCTGTTTTGCTGTTAGTACTTCAGTTCCTGCAGAGACATCTATTTATTGTAAATCTAATTATATATAAAATCATATTTTTATAATGTTCATTGTATAACTAGGCAACACTTCAGTAAAAAGTAACCCTGTGCTCTTACGAAGTGGAATCATGTCTCCTGTTCCAGTTTGCCAATGCTGGCTAGAAGTTAATAGTCAATTTACCTATATGAACTATGCAGGACAAAATTAACCTCATCCCTGTCTGGGATGGTGCAAGTAATGTTTACTAGTAAACAGAGTTTAGAACACTGGCTTGATGTAGATCTCAAATCAGGCAAGAGGAAGCTTCCTCTTAAATATAAATGAAGCAAATTGGTAATTATTTGAGACTGTCAAAGCGAGTGTCTCGTAGGCTGTAGAGTACATAGCTATGATCTGAAAGAGGCCTTAGCATCTATTTGTAGGCGAGAACCAGCTGGAGTGAGTTGGGAAATCGCTCCCTAAGGACTTGCTATTTTCTATTTGACTGCCTGACTGTTCTTTGCAACCTGTTACTGTTGAAAGTTTTCTTCAGTTTGTGCACTGTGAAGTATCTGAATCTACTTAAATATTTTGAGTTTGTCTGTAGTATGATAATATTATCCCTGTCATATGAATAAACCTTTAGAATAACTAAATTATTAGATGCACACCTGGCCTACCACTCCTGTATTTTTTAAAAAAATTCCAATTGGTATCTTTATATTTTTGCATCTTTGCTAAGCTTGCTTCTCGTGTACATGTTTCTCGTATCAGTGGTTACGTATATGGGGTTTCTGCAAGTCTGGAAATATTGCCTCTAAAAATCTTTGTTACTGAGGCTTAAATTCTATTTTTCTAGACATAAGTAGTCTTGTTGGACAATGATATAAATCATCAAGATTACTGGTATGTGAAACATAACTGCAGAATTGGGAGCATTGTCAGTATCTTCAATATCAGTTTTTCATATAACTGCCAGGGAAAGAAGAATTTAGTTTTAAAAAAATTATATGGCTATTAAAATACAACTAATAAAAGGAAGAATATGTAGAGGGAAATAACTCTTCTAAAAAGGAAAAGAAAAACTGTGCTTTATTTTTAAATTTACTCTTTTTCAGTTTGATGGCTTCTTCTGCCTCTTTTTTTTTCCACTAGAAAATAAAGGAGATAGAAAAAATTAAAGATTTGATTTTTGTATTGAGATGAAATATCAGATTCCCTTAAAAAAAAAACAAAAAAAACCACTAGGTACTCTGTATTAAATGCTAGAAAAGCCAGAAAGAATAGGGATTTAAAACAAAGCCTAAAAGAAATATGATTTCCCTAGAAATGTTTGGAGGAATTTACTTAATTGCATCCAGAAGTCTGACCTGGAAGTGTAATGTTTTGACCCTTTAACTGTCTGGTTTCCTAAATGTGTTATTTTGCTGTCTTTAAACTGTGAGAAAATCTGTTTTACATGTCTTTAACCCTTGATTTCTTAAAACTCTCAAAGCGAATCCCAAAACTATTACCAGTAGTCCAACAAATACTGACATTGCATTTTACAAAAAAAGTAAAAAATGCCCATGATAGACTCATGTTTTTTTCATCTTTTGGTATGAAATACCTTCAGTTTGCCACTGATTGTTGAGAAAGAGTATGTTCTGTGTATCCTTTGCATGTGGTATCCGTTACACCCGTGCCAGAGTCTGCCAGAGACATGGGCAACTCACTGAGGTGGTTCATTACAGTACTGTGTTCCTGAGTGTGCTGAGATCAGAACTGAGCTCTGGGTGCCGCGGCCAGCACCCACCTCGCTGCTAGAGCTAGGCAGTGGTCCTGTTGCCTGCATCTGTAGAGAGGAAATATCACAGGATCCACTGGGGTGGCTTTACACTTATTTCCTGAGAAGTATTTTGTGTGAAAAGACAAGAACCTATGAATGAAAAACCACAACTTGCTTTGTTCAGACAGCACTGTGAAACACGTGGTATTTCAAATCCAAACACATTTCTTGAAACTCTCTCTTTTTAAGGTCACAAGGTAGAAGAAAGAGCTCATGACCATCCATATCTCTTGGCTCCATTGAACTATCTCTTAATAGTATTTCTTCAAAAAGGGACCAAAAAAAAAAAAAAAGGGACTATCTCTTAATAGTATTTCTTCAAAAAGGGACAAAAATATTCCTTGCTCACATATGTCAGGATCAGCTTTGAAGAACTGTACCTTCTCACATGCCATCTTTCTAAAGTTCTGCTGGGAATACTTGTAGCTTTTTCCTTCTTTTTTTTTTTTTTTTTTCCCCATCACATATTTAGGGGCAGATCTCCCCCTGAACCCGTAGGTTTCCTAGCCATGAGATACAATATACAGTTTTCCACCTGCTCAAAGCTTCTTCCTGACATTTTTAGTGACCCTTGTCTAGACTTCCTGTTATGGGTAGAAGATGGAAGTCTCGTCAGCTTTGGGAGCTGGAGGTTTAGTACTCTTTTCTCTCAGGGAAGCTTTTGCAGAAGCTGTTTCTTATTGTCAGGGGAAAAGTAGTCTGCAGGCCCATGAAGGGTTTGTTTGCCTTCATTTGAAAGTCTTTTTAGCACTGTAGCCTCAGCACCTATGATAATGTTGTTCCAATGAGCAATAAAGGGAACCAGTCATGTTTGTTAAACTCTGAAAGGCACCTTGCCATATCACAGTGAGGTCTTTGTGCTAGAAGTGACTTGGATTTGTAGCGAGTGCAACTGAGCTGTATTCAGAAGACTTAGCTAATAGCAGAAGGGCACTAAAATGAAGAATTTTGTTAAGGGGAAGAGTAAGGAGAATTATCTCCTGGAAGAGATAGAAACAAAGTATATCATTAAATTTATTTACAGCTATGAAAGTTAAGATCAGACCCTGCATATATACAGCATGATTTCACTTCTCCTATACAAAGGAAGACCTTTAATTTGTGCATGCAAAACCACACCTGCAATACTGCATTAAATGCCTTTAGTTTACTTGTCTCCCTTCCTAACAGACACATGCACTAGTGTATGTACATTCATACAGAAATTGATACTGCACCTAAGTGTTTTTTCTTATTCACATTTTATGTGTATAAATGTAATGGATGGAATCGCTGAGCTAGCTGTAGCACGTGAGGTGAATATGTGCAGTTGTATTAGGGAGCGAAGGCTGTGCAATTAGCAGTAGGACTTTTCTCTGTTTGGTTTTGCTTAGTGTTTTTTGTGTGTGTGGTGTTGTGGTTGCATCTGTTTCTTTTAGTTTTGAGTTTACAAACAATGATCAGGAATTTGTTGGTCTCTAATTCTAAATGGAGAAATATGACCGCTACAAAGCATCATAATAATATGTCTATAGAGTACTTTGAAGATGAAAAGCCCTCTACACTGTAAACATTATTACGACTCTAGTTTAATCTGTGTGCAATAATTAAACTAGCATAAGCAACATTCAGATTTTGTTTTATTCTAATATTTCAAAATGTCTCTATGTTTACTTTCCCAGTTTAACATAGCACATTCACCTTCCATTTTCAGTATGTGTGAGTGACAAGGATTTATTGCAGAAACAGAGAGATGGTCCTAATCGAGAATAATCTGTCAGAGATGTATAATATCTGGACTATTGGAAAAAAATGATTTTTTTTAGTATAAAAAAAATTGATATTAAAAAAAAGGCAAAAAAAAAAAAAAATAGAAATAGCCATGTGCCCAACAGGGACCTGTTTGTGGGGCAACAGGCCTTTGCAGGTTGGCAGTGGGGTTGGAGAAGCGTCTGCAGAACTGGGAGCCAGGCAGGTGCCAGATGGTGCTGGGAAGCGAACACCTGCCAGGCGGCTGCAGGTAACTCAGCTGCTCAGAGGCATTTTCCCAGGCTCCCAGCTCGCTGGTCGCTAATAGCCGTGGGAGAGGGCTTCCCGCTGCTGGGATCTCTACCACAGCCCTCTCTTGGCAGCCTTTGAGAAGCTCAAGTCAACTTGGCTGTAACTCCTTTGGAAAACAAGTGTTGCTGGATAGTTTTACGGTGAAAAGTCAGTGTCTGATACTTCCTCTCAGTGTCTTGGGACTAGGAAATGTAACAAGCAGGGTAAATTAGCATTCC
Source organism: Crypturellus tataupa (assembly GCA_034781795.1). Lineage (NCBI taxonomy): Eukaryota > Metazoa > Chordata > Aves > Tinamiformes > Tinamidae > Crypturellus > Crypturellus tataupa. The sequence continues at coordinate 2,024,069 of JAWLRI010000928.1, read as the reverse complement.
CTTAAAAGGCATTACTCACCGGTGCATGTTACAGCTGAAACCGAACTGCAGCCTCTCTAGAACTGCTTTTATTAAGTCACATGCTGGGGTCCAGGGCCTTGCTTTTTGATCTGATGATTTAGATGCACAGCATTGGGGGGGAAAAAAATAAAAAAAAAAGACAGAAAATAAACACTCGCAGAAATGTTATTTCTGCCTACGTTGGCCGTGTGCACAGGCAGTTATGCCTGTGCTGCCTGATGAAGATGAAATTTGTGCTTTGGCTGAGCGGACTTGCTGAGCTGAGGTGCGTGAGCTCCCTTTCTGCAGGGCTCTGCTCGGAAGGACACGGCTGTTTGGAGACTCCCGACTTGTTCCTCACTTGCAGTAGCGTTTGGTCCTCACCGAGTGTATGAGCAGTGTGGTTGGTAGGCAAGGCTGGCTTTGAGAACTATGCTCATTAGTCTCAACTTTGAGACTCATGCTCATTAACTGTATAGAAAGTTTAAAAAGCTGCAAGGAGCAGATAAGGAGGTGCTCTTGTGAGGCTCTTTGTTTTATGAAGAAGAACGGTTAACTGAACAAAACCTTTCGCTCAGCGGAAGGAGAAAATCAATGTTGCAGCTTTTATAGTGCTGCAGTAATTCTGGCAGTCTCAAAGCTATGGGCAAGTTCTGCAAACTCCCGGTGACTTTAGGGGCTGATTTAGGTTTCCCACAGAGTTTAAATGTGTTCAATAAGCATAGCTGTGTGTTAGTTTTAAAATATGAATATTTTGAATGTAACACAATGTAACATTTTTTCACAATTATAGCAAAGCATCTGTTCCAGCTTTTCAGCAAATAGTCGTCGAAACTGAAACTCTCCTGGTGTTAGTCCCTCTGGGCAGAGCTTATTCTCAGGTACAACACTGCGAAGGCTCTGTAGTGCTTTCAGATTTGAGGTGACTGCAGAATTAGTGTCGAGCTCTCTGGGTCACTCATGTATACATGAATTATTTATCTGGTTAGATTTAAGAGAGCTGCTCTACCCCAGAAAAGAGCAACCAGCTGAATCAAGATTCTTCAAGAGGAATTTCTAACTTTGTTCAGGCCATTAGTCAATCCAATATGATTAAAAGCAATAGAAGAGCAAGCAAACTAAACAGATATACATATCACTAGATTCTTAAAAGAATTTCAGGAGTGAAGTACCATGTTTTTCCCTCTGAGAAGCACAAGACTTACCCTTTTTATTTTAAGGCTTACTGAAGAAAAACGCTTTGGAAATATCTTAGAGCCATTAAGAGAGGAAAGACTCTCTTAATATTATTCTCTTTGGAAATTCGTTTGCAAAATTGTATGTCTATTAATGTTACTTTTCTAGCATTATGGAGGTCACAGAGGAAGACAACTGTAATTGCACTAATAGTTTTTTTCAATAAAGGGCAAATTCCTAGATTTGGTTTACCCTATTAAGAGTGTTGAAGAGCTGAGGGTGCCAAACTGAAAATAGCTAAAAGTAATTTTCTTTAGTTGTATTCATAAATATACAGTTGATAAAGGTGATATATTACACCAAAATTTTCTCAAGTGCTCATCCCTTTTTTAAGGGATGGTTTGACTTGTCACATCTTGACTTTGACTTTAAAGGGAAGCAAAGTTATAGTTATCTTCCTGAGGGGAAGGAAAAAAGATGACTGATATTGATCACAATCAATCCTTTGATATTTAACTGCAGTACTTGAGGAGAGATGATGCTGTAGACATCCATTTATGGGGAGCTCCAGGAGATCTTGTAGGAGTAGGAGAGAGGCCTGTGCAGGAGAGGACATGCAGTTTCAGGCTTGGGCTTGGAAATATCTTCGTACTTGGAAATATCCTTGTACTTGGCATGCCCTGGCACTTAGCAGAGACTGAGCCTGGGGCACAGGGTCTTTCCTTACTTCCTTTAAACGGTTAAAAGAACAACAGTGCCACTTCATTTTTAAACTCGTCTGTAGTTTTTGCAGCTAGAATGTCTGTCTTGGAAGGAGCTATATGTTAAAACTTGCAACCCCCTACAGAGCTAGGGGAAATAATAAGATTTGCAAACCGCTGAATAGTCGGAGGAAAACTCACTAATTATCTTTCAAATTCTTGTTTGTTTGTTTGTCTTTAGTGATCTGTACAGGGAAACTGTGGAGGAGGACTCACAGATTCAAACTTTTCAATTTCAGTGGGATTTAGGTTCCTAAGTACCTTTCTGAATCTGATTTACTCAGAGTCCATTGGGAATTTAGGTAGACTTCATAATTTCTTAATGATAAAATAATCCTTTCTAACCTTTTATTATGCTCCTGGAGCACAAGGATTTCTATTGTTCTCAGGAACGGGAACTGAAAAAGCCTCTAGAAACGTTACAGGTATCTGCTGGGGCAGCTGGTATGACTCTGTATTTGTAGGTATTGACACTTCTGAATGTTTGCATTTTTGATTTAATTCAGTATTATAATTAAGACACTTGATGACTGTTTTAAAATTTGTTTTTAACCATTTTGCTTAGTAGGTGTGAGTATGACATTTCTCTAGAAAACAATTAAGGAATGGTCATCTGTAGTCTTCACATAGCATTTGTGTAAAAGTATATTAGTGACTAGGTGTTTAGTCTCCAGGACTATTGATGGGACATCATCTGTGATCAATTAATCAATTTAAATATATTTCTGTGATTGAATACCTGAACTTTGCTGTAAGTAAATTATTTAGGTTTTCCCCCCTTCCAGATACTAATTTCTTCAGACTTCAGTGTACATAGCTCTTATATTTTAAAATATTCCTTTGAAGTTGTGGTGTGTTGTTTTTTGTATTCATAACCTGTTGCTTTTTTGTCTTCCACAGTCCTATTTTTGTAGATACGCAATGTTTTGAGACCAGAAATGCACCAGATGTCCTTATACTTACTATTATCGCCTTTGTTTTATGTAGCAGGCAATCGTTTTCACATTGCTGCCCAGTTTATGAAGAGATGGGTCAATCTTCGTTGTGCTTTGGGGAAACATTATCGTGGTAAGAGACTGGTTTCTTATGATGTTGCTTATAATGTTGCATTTGTGATAGAAAACAAGGAGATTATAAACTAATACTTTTGTTAGTTTTTTTTTCTGATATACTTAACCAAAATTTATTTTAGGATTTGCTTTTGTTTTGTTTTTCCAGAGGATGTTTGCTAAAATTAGAAGCGTTTCTTAACATATGATAGATTTCTTTTTTTAACAATTTAAAATTTTGTATGCCTCGCCTCAGGGTAATCGGCTAAGCCACACCAAAATCTGGAAGTATGATGAGACTCAGCGTTTTCCTGAGTTTCTGCAGGATGAATCAACTAGAGGTTGCAGTGTGAATCACTTCATTGTTGCTCGAGTGTCTTGTGACATCAACTGTATGGTACAAGTGTATGCAAGAAGAAGCTTTCATTCGGCCCAGTGTTATAAAATCTTTACATAAGTGATGTCATTGGACCAGATCTTTTTTCATGTTTTCTCAGGCCAAGATGTTCCGTAAGGAAGTGATATCAATCCCATCCTGCCAACAACAATAAAAAGGGAGCTTTAACAATCACTGCCCTTTTTGTGGATTTTTTTTATATAAAAGAAGACTAATAAATCAACTAAGTGGCATTAAAAATATGGTTCCTTGAATGGAATTTTTTTTTTGTAATTCCTTTTTTTTTTTTTTCAGGAATTTATATTCATGAATGTTTAGTCTCTTCATATCAACTATTTTTTTTTCTAAATGTGTAGTGATTGAAGAGATTACAGTGTTGATTTTAAATATTTTGTCAAACTTGTTCTTCTTGCCTGCTGAAAGAGTAATTAGGTTAGAATAACAGAAAGCCTGTGATGCTGTTTCAACATTCTTTTCTAAGTATTATATCTTAACTTTCTGTAAGCATCAGTGGATGCCTAAAGATACATTTATTTTATTAGCCAGCAAGTGAGATTATTATAAAATATAATAAAAAAGCAAGTAGCTATAATTAATTTGCTTTACTAATGTGGCTGAAGAGAGAGGCTTTTTAAGTCTTCAGTCAAAACTCAACTTCCTGAAAACTGAATTTTCTAGCTAGAGGAGCTTAATGAGCAGTGTTTTCCAGTGCTTGATCATCCTTACAATAAAAAAGTCTTTTCATTAAAGGAAATTTCTTGCCCAGTTTGTGCCCATTGTTTCTTGTCTTTTTACTGGATACTGCTTCAAAGAGACTGGTTTACTTTTTTTACACCCTCCTTCATGGACACATTGATAAAATTCCCCTTCTTGAGCAATCCCGTCTTGCTCAGCTTCTCCTATTACAGACGCTCTGATCCCTTAACTTTCTTTGTGGCTCCACTATGTCCATCCACTCCTGTATGTCCCTGTGTCCTGTGTACTGGAGAGCCCAGAACTGCATGTGGCCGAGATATGGTCTCACCAGGTCTGAAGAGAGGAGAACCTTCCTCTGCTCACCGGTCATGCGCTTCCTAATGCAGGGCCAAACTCTTCTCGGTAGCAGCCAGTGACAGAACAAGGGGTAACGGGTGCAAGTTGAAACACAGGAAGTTTACTCGCCCTGTGAGGAAGAACTTCTTCACTGTGAGGGTGACAGAGCCCTGGGATGGGCTGCCCAGAGAGGCTGAAGAGTCTCCTTCTTTGGAGATCTTCCAAATCCACCTGGATGCCACCCTTGTGGCATGTGCTCTAGGTGTCCCTGCAGGAGCAGGGGAGTTGGACTAGGTGATCTCTAGAGGTCCCTACCAACCTTAACAGCACAGGGTGCTGCTGACCACCTTTTCTGACAGGACGTATAGCTGGCTTGTGGTCAACTTGGTGTCTATGAGAATGCCCAAGTCCTTGTTGCAAATCTGCTTTCCAGTGAGTTGTGCCCCATGCAGTGCTGGTGCATGAGATTATTCCTCCCACAGTGTGAGACTCTGCACTTCCCTTGGTTACACTTCATGAGGTTCCTCTCTGCCTGTTTCTCCAGCATCTGGCATCGTGACCATGTTGAAATATATTACCTTGCATTTCCCATTAGCTAAGAAAGTGTCCACAGAGAGACCAACTGCAACTTAAATACCACAATAGTTTGTTAAACTACCTCAGCTTGTTTGCGAATATGAGCCTTTCACACTTGCTTGGTTTGTAACATCAAGACTTGAAATGCCTTCCTCAAAAGCAAGAGCATCCTGGCTTCCAACCAGGAAAGCAGCCTGCTGACTACTGCATGGCCAGCTCCATCTCTGTCCCTGAGAGAATGATGGAAAAGGTTGTCTGGAAACCACTTCCAGATATATAAAGATAGCACCTTAAATTGTTTCTCTGTGGTTCTTTGTGGTTTATTTGTCGAGGGACATTGGATGGACTAATTGGCTCCCAGGGCTGTCCTCTTGAGGACTGGACTTACCCACACTTAGTGATTATTGAATGTTTAAAAAAGGCAGAGACTCAAACCAGGGATGAGATGTGGAAGAAAGAAGGTAATAAAATTCTCAGTGGTAGCATAGAACAAATGAGTTCTTATGTTGTTAAAATATATCTATACACATATATTTTTTACAAAAATAATATATATATATTGCCATTATGTGTCTTTGAATACATGCATTTCATTTTTAGTAATCTTCTTTTTGATTGTTTTTGTACAGACCTACGTGTATTCCCAGAAAGATTTGTGGTTTGTATCAGTAAACTTGAATCTGATCCAAGTGCTTGGACATGTGAGAATGGTGCTTTGGTATGTACAAAACAGTTCTCTGATTTTCCTGTTTATTGTAGAGTGGTAAGACCAATGTTTGTATATAGTTGTAGTTATTCGTGTATTTGTGAACGTCTGGTTAGAACCAGAAAATCACCTAGACAGTTTGACTGAGTATTCAAAAGGAGATCCTAAAGTGAGTCTGAAACAAACAATAATGAGAGTTTTTAGGAGTTCAGTTTTTATTTTTTATTTATCTTTTTATTATAATGCGACCGGTTATTAAGGAAGCTAAGTACACTTTCAGAACCTTGGCTTTAGGGATCTTTTTTAGGATCTTTTTTTCCTTTATCTTTTGTCTTTACAAGATTTTATTTTGCAAAGTTGTTATGAATCAGTTTTTAATGACTGTGCAGTTTTTGTTTGTTTTGTTAATGTTTCTGTTCTGCAAAACAGCTCAAATAGATCAGAGCTAACCTTGCTCAGAGAAAAAAATCCCAATCATTTATGGGGGAAGAAGGCATTGATGGGTAGTTAAATACCATAAAAAGTTGCACTTAACACCTTCATGGTGAAATATTTATCAACATGAAAGGCCTACATATTTGATGCTGCAGCTAATTGACATTTGTCTCAGGACTACTTGCACTGACTCAGACTGTATGACAGGCAGGTTTATGTATGTTTTACAGGTCTGTATCAAATATATTTAGCTATATTTTATACTTTTTTTTTTCCCTAAGGCATTTCTTTCATGTCTTGAACATGAGTTTTTTTTTATATTAGGGTATTTTTATTTCTTACCTTACATTCAGTTTATTGTCTTGTTTCCTAAACCAGTAAGTATTTGTAAGTGTCAAAGGATATTTGTCTTTCACTCTCTATATACCTATCTTTCTCTAAAATAAAATTAATTGCTTTTCTAGTTTGGTGAAAGTTACCAGTTAGGAAAATTATGAAATGATCCAGGTCTCTTACAGCATATTTAGTTCCAAGTTGTTATATTTCCTAGCTGACTATTTTGCCAAGCCTAGTTGCCACTGTAAAGATAATTTCAGGTTTTTTGTACTCCAGATGTCAAGACTAAGGATTTGCACTTAGTGTACATGCTTTCTTCTATGCACTTTAACAGTGTGTATGGTTGAATACCAAATTGGACTACGAAAGACCACCAAAAAGACCTTTCCCTTCATAGATTCTATTCTATTCTATCATGGGCTGAAAATGGGGCCTATGCCTTTTTCCTCTGTATGTTGTTTGAGTTTGATTCATTTCATAATTACATTTAAGTTCTTTTAGATATTTTATCAGCTCTTACCTTTTGTGACTGATTTGAGGATCTATCTCCATTTTATGAAAGTGACTGGGAGTTAACAGCGGCTTCATCACCTTTCAGTGTTATGTATTGTCATTCGCTGGGCCAAGACTTTAAAATCCTGTATTTTTTTTTTTTAATTTTCTTATGCTGTTTTATATTTTGAGTCAAGCTTTAATTCTTGAACTGTGTCAATAAATGTCAGGCTTAGTGGCCTTGTGCTGTATACTTCGAGCCATTTTATGTCAGCCCCATGGATGCACGTTTATTTCATTGCTTGTTCTCATATGCTTGCACCACTTCTGTTCTTCATCTATCTTCAGCAGTTCTTTGCCCTTTCACAGTGTTTTAGCCAATGCTCTACATCTCCCAAAGCCGGCATTGACTAAACCAAGAGTTGCAAGAGATATGGCTAGATATAAAATAAAATCTTAATGCCCTGCATCGTAAGAAGAATCAGGATTAGTTTGCTTTTGAGGTAGTCACAGGCACAGACCTGAGCGGTGATGGCTGAAAGCAGCAATTTAAAGCCTTCTGTGATGGATGTTGTGACTTAGACAAGTCTCTGTAAAATTAGTTTTGAATGTAAGGTAATCAGAGGTTTGAGAGAACTTGTAAGGAATGGAGCTTGAAATTAAATATCAGTAGATGGTCTTCTGTTTTACTTTCTATTTTCTAAAATCCATACTTAGAAATGGGAATTGCTGTGATCACATATAGGAAATTGTCTGCAGATAATAATGCATCATTTTGAAGGAAAGCAAATCTCTATTGCAGAAACAATACAACAAACTATTAAAAATACCTGAACAAATTGGAAGTCTTAGAAAAGATGGAATAATAGTCTGGCTGATTAATGCTAAGTATAGGCATAAAGCCATTGTTTCATGTTTTGTCATATTATATTTGTAATCTGAAGTAGATTTACTGTGAAAAAAAGAGTGTTTTGGGAATGTGACAAAAGAGGAAACCTAGGGAAATATAACAGCTATAGAGACGTTAGTCATCTGAGTCAAAATGACGACATTCTCTTAATGATTACTATTCAGAGTGCTAGAATGGAAAACTATAACTGGTTTATCTAAAGAAACAGTGGAAATGGGTGGAAGGCTCATTTGGAGCCTTGAGAACATTTTTTAAACGTGCTAACAATAGAGTATTGATTGATAACCACATTAGTGGTAATATTGCAGTCTATGAGAGGTAGTAGTTGTAGGGAAAGCATGAAACAGCTTAAGCTAATGATGATATTCAAATGGAAATTTGAAATTCCTAGTCATATGAAATTTGAAAAGAAAATGGAGAGATCATATCTTGGTTTCAAGGTGGCACCGGTGTCCACTGATCTTTATTAAGTGATACAGAATATTATGGGAAAATTATTTTTTTTCCAAACAGAACTTGACCTCTTAAAAGGTGCAAAAGGAGAAAAGTAAGGAAAATATGCAGAGTGCACCATGAAATACACTTGCACAGTTTACAGTGCACAGGGTGCTAGTCTTAGCATGGAACTGTGTTGTGCATATGTAATACCACAGTTAAACCTTTGTAACTGGGGACTAATCCTGAAAAGGGCAGTGGCCCTTCTATTGCCAGATGCATATTGCTTTCCCTTGCAGTGGGCCTAGTGCTTCTTCAGTTGACATTCAATCTGTTGGAATTGATCCAGCAGAAAATTATTTATTTGTTACTTTCTTTTTTTCTTTTTTCTTTTCGAGTTAGTTTTCTGTCATGTCTGTTCACTGACCCAGCTCGTCATGTGCTCGTTCAGTTGCCAATGGGGACTCAAGAACCTTGCAGGAGCGTAACAGGATTTGGAAGGAGAGGGAAGGACCAGCCCTTCGAGCAGCACACGCAGTTAGTTAGAGTGCAAGTAGCATCCAAAATGCATGCTGATTTTTGCATTTGATGTAGTGCCTGATTGACTGGTGTTTTCAAAGTTGTTGCATTATCCTTTTTTCTTTTCTCACAAAATCTATCATTTGGGTTTAAATAATATGCTATAATTCCTTCTAACTGTTACAAGGGGCATAATTAGAGGAGAACGACTTCATATTAAGGTGTAGTTTGATAGCTGTCCGAACAGGATTAAATATATTGTATGAATGGGTTAAATGCTTTGCACTGGTCTCGGTGGCCCGGAAAATAGTGTCGCAACCTATCATTCATTCATGACTTCTTCAAAATCATACGAAACGAGATTGCACAAGCACGCTGAGTTATGTCACATCGCCTTTATTCTGTGTGTAAATGTATTCTGTCTGTCTTTTGAATCCCAAGCTCAGAGGTGGGAACTGCTGCACCTGGAAAGAGGCGTTTGTGTGAGGTAGGGCCCCCAGGGCCAGCTTCCTGTGAGCTCCTGCTCTGCTCGGGTGCGTTGTGCTGCTGGGCTTTCTCATACATCTGCAGTGCTGAGTTAGAAAAGCGCCGGGAGCTGGGATTCAGGAGCCCTATCTCTCTTGGAAGTTTTGCTGCTACCAAGCTGACACTGGCACTTCTGTGGGTTCTTCAAATCTGCCCCAGTTACTGGGTTACTGGTGCCCATTTTAAGCAAGAGATGTGAGGGAGATTGATGGAACAATCAGTTAAGCAGCAGCAAAGCAAATTGCCAGGTAAACATGTTCATTCACGAGTTAGTAATGAGTTAAAATGAAAAAACAATCAAGCTGTACAAAATACATAACATTTTTCATTAGGAGTTGTTCATAGTAGAGTAATACAAGAGCAAATACTGCTTTTTCTTTATTTTCTTTTTGAAGAGGAAATAAGCCTTGTCCCTACATCATTTTCCTGGAACAGCTAATTAATTTTTCTGTTCTGTCTTTGCACTTTCAACACTTGAAGCTTTTGTCACCTTTTTCTACTGCTCCTTTGTTTTCAGCTCAAGCTGACCCAAGACTGAAATGTGGGATCCTGCCTTCCTTCCTCCTGCCCTCTCTTCCTTTTGATTATCTATGAGTTCCTGTCTGCAGCTCCTGTCACTATCTGCATGTGTGGCGAGCGGCCGTAGTTCACTGATCCATCTGCAAACAAGGTGTTTGCTGCTGCTGTTTGCATGGTTAGCGCTCGGCTGGATCCCCTTGGCCAGGCTCCCTGTGTGGCTGCCTAAGTGCTTGTGTTCACACAGGCACTTGGCAGGACCAGCTGTTTGATAAGGGTGAGGCTTCCCTTTCACTGTCAATATAGCTTTAAATCAGCTCAAATCATTCAAACTATTCTCTGAGAGAAGCTAAAACACAAAATAGCGGAGCTAAGGTCTTTGACTTAGACGTAAGGAAGAAAGCTGCGGCGGTTTCCGATATTCCCTTGTGCCCCACTCGTCTGCCTCTCCTTGGGCATTCCGGCTCCTGTAACAGGACTTGCTGAAGGGGCTGTGCTCCTGCCCCTCATCGTGCTGCGCGTCGCAGCCGCGCGCCTTTCCTTCCCCCAGCCCTGCAGAAGGGGAGGGAAGCTCCCTGAGAGCGGTAAGGTGGATTGCCTGCCCGCGCCGTGTCTGAACCTGTCTTGGTTTCTTAGTTCACAGCCTGGCTGATTTATTTTCTGCCTGGATAAAATGTAATAGCTCTCCGCTGTTTGTTATATTACTGCTCCAGCGAAGGGGCTAAATAGTGAAGTTGATACAGTTATTTCAACTGGTCAAGGTTAGAGAAAACTATGGGGAAAACTTTGGAGAAACCTCACAGAGCTCAGTAAATGGCTTTCAGGACTCTAAAAGAAAAATATTCGTTGATATGTGTGAAGTAATTTATACTGCAAAGAGCAATTATGGTGTTGATGCCTGCTGCTGAGTGCTGCTGCTACCTGTAAAATCTCTGGGAAAAAAATCAAGATACTGCTAGTTAATGGATTTGAAAAGGATTAATCAGTAACATTATTGATCTGAAAGGCTGACACAATATTTCTGTGTATCAATAATTCTGCTATTTTTATTTCATTCTTATAATGCCAATAAGTTGAATCCACTTTCATTAAGAGGTTTTGTATTTCTTATGCAAATTCAAATAAGAAATAAGAAGAGTTCTGTACCTCAATATAAATTAAGTACATAAGTTGATTCTCGTATTGAAAAAGCAGGGCAAGTTCACAAAGACTCTGATTTTAGCAGTTGTTTCTTATGTGAGTACTCCAGGTGTAACTTCTGGGCAGCGTTCACACAGTCTCATTTCTCCAAGGCTTATGGTTAATTCAGATACTATTATCTCTCATCATCCTTTTCCTTGCACCATTTTCCACCCCACTCTCCCTCCCTCAATGTCCCAGCTTACGCTGTGTAGCAAACACATATCTGAACCACGGCTGCGAACATTGTGTTGTGGCGGGGGGATGCTCTTCCATCTCGCAGCCTTGCAGAGGATGGGCACGTGCTGAGGTTTAAGGCTGCATTAAGCCAAAGAGTTTAGTCTGCCACTGTGCACCTGAGAGATTTTGATGACTTAAGTACTGACACAGAGACTTAGATGACTTAAGGTTGTGATAATAATTCTCCATGTTCCTGTCATCCAAAGGGTAGGGTGGTTCTTTTCATTATTTTTTTTTCTATCATTTTGAAGAGCAATCTGTTCCTCAGCCTTCAGCAGAAAACCCTGTAATAACTAGTAGGAATTTCATAACTCGAATGAAAAGTGAGCTCAACTATATGAATGCGAAGGAACACGGGTGGGTGGTTGAGCAGTCTAATGTCTCTGGTTCAGCTCTGCCATAACCCAGCATGAACCTTCGGACACGTGTTTTTGCTCACCCTGCCCTCAGTGTGTACAAATGTGCCGTGCGGTTGAGCTGGACAGAGACAACCCGCTGAGCAGGGCTCAGCGTCAGAACGAGACGTTGGTTGAGAAGGTGTTTTCTCTTTCCAGTATTTCCTCCTGTTGTCTCCTTACTCCTTATTAGGAAAAAAAAAATCCAACAGGTTGTTCTGCCATTGCTGGAGCTAATAAAGCAGATTGCCTCTGTATTCGTCCCGAATCGGCTTTTGCCTTCTCTTCAGCTTGCACCACGATACCTCCGATTTTGTTGTGCGCTTCTAGGTGCATCAGCCCGAGTGAGCCCAGCTCCCTGCACCATCCGGTGCAGTGCCCCCTTTCTCTGTGCCCACTCAGCTCCTCCACAGGCCCCTTGGACTTCCTGGCCCCCTGAGTCTGCCCGAGTTGCCCCATATTCCTGCACTGCCTCTGAACTGCTGGCCAGGGAGAGCAGGGGCTTGTTCGGGCCGTGTATCAGCTGTCAGCAGGCTCAACAGCTCCAGCGACGGAGCTCGCTCTGCCTTTCCCTCTGGGGAGACGTTTACAAGGGAGCTTTCCTTTTCCTGGATGTCAGCTTTGTTTAAACATTCAAGAATTTGCTTAATTTGAGACTTAAGTGAGTGTCGTCATTGCCTGAGATTGACCTGCAGTTTAGAAATGTTTTCGGGGACCAGGCACACGGTGTGAGCTCAGAGACCTTTGGGTTTCAGGGCGAGGCGGGTGTCTTGTTTTGGAAATTGAAGAGAAAATGCTGGCAAAAGTGTGGAAGAGTGAAGCTTTCCCAGGATGTGCAGCTCTGTTACTGAGCTGGAGCCTGGGAGCTCTTCTGGTTTTACCTATTTGTATAACCAGTGATCAAGAATATTAGTTAATCTTTCTGAGGTCCCTTATAGTTGTTAAATGCTATTGTAATTGTGTAAATAGAATGGTTGCTTTTAAACTTGTGTGCGTTTTTTCTAGGTATTTTATTTTGTAAGAACTGATGTTTTAAGCAAATCAGTCATAATGTTGTATAGGTCATGTACATTATGTATGCCATGTACAGCATGGCATGCTCTGTTATGTCGTATAATCCAGGACAAAGGGAATTACAGTATATCTGCAGGGATAAATACAAAATTTACTTAAATTATTATTGATAGATAGTACTGGTTTAAATATCCAATACACCACTTAGAGGATCCAAATTTCAGACTGCTAAAAGCTATAGTGGAGCATTACAGGTTCACCTTGCTTTTCTGGATACCCATGTGACAGTTGAAGTGGATTCCCTCTCCTGTGGTTTGCAGTTTGTGTGAAAGGGTTGAGCTGCACATAAAATCACTATTTTTTATTAAGATGTCCTTTAAGTATAAAACACATTTCACATAGGTATCTTCTTTTATAACTATTGCAGGCAAGAATTTTAAAATTGATGTGAAATTAGCCTGGAGATGCATGTTTTTAAGACCATGTATTTCTCTGGAAAAAAATTACATTTAAGTTTTTCTTAAATATTATTGAGTAGTTATTTTACTTGAAAAGAAAATGTCTCTTTCATCCTTTCCTTATCAGTGTGGACATCTCTCTGAAGATAGTATCTGAATCTGGCAGCATCACTGTATAGAATCAGAATGATTAATAGGTTAATTAGTTAACATTAATTTTAACACTTTTGCCTTCAAGCAAACACACACAGTATGTATCCAATGTGCTTCTAAGTATGTAAATAAATTATTTGTTTCAGGAGAACCATCTGTGTGGGTTTAGAAAACATGTATGTCTTGCTATCTGTCATATAGTCCTGCTTACAGGAGAGAGGTGCCTTTCTCTGGTTGATATTCTTGTCTTGTGTGATAGTCTTGTAAAAGGAATGTAATTCAAAACCATCAGCATTTCTTAAAAATACCTGTTTCACATATGGAAGTCAATATAACCATTCTTGACGTGGAATGTGGTCCGTAGTGGTTTTTATTGTAAATTATTGGCCTGTAGAATGGTGGAGTCCACTTTTAAAATATAAAGCAAAATTCTGCAAGAGCAAACAGTGAACAGTATTTCTTATTGAGAATATCCATTTCTGTACGTGGAACATTTCTGTGGATAGTTTATAGTATGGTAGGAATCTGTAGGACGGTTGCAGTCCTGCAGTGAAAACACTGAAAAATTTGGGTCACGTAGGAGGGTTCAGCCAGAGACTAGACCCAGAATGCCCCATGCCTGTTGATTCTCTGTCAGCTGGATCTGGTTCATCCTTCATTTACAGGCCTGTTGTAGGAGGCCTTTGATATTTATGAGATTGGAAAGATTCCTGTATCACTTCTTTGCTCTGCCCATCATCTATCAGAACCTTCTAAGACCTGAAGTATGGTTGAGCTCATGAGCCTACCAGGGTGGCATTAAGAGAAATAGAAGTGCAAGCTCAGATAAAGTTCCCAAGAATAACTACTTCTGTCTGATTCCTTTTACTCATTTTAATTTTATTCAGTTGTATGTAATTGGGATAATACTTTATTCCATTGCTTCATCTCCCTTCAGGGGCTAGGAATTTTGTTGTTGAGGGCTCCATGTGCTACATGTGCTTGGATGAGGCCTCAGTGGGGACCCCCATATGCGGCTCTGTTACTAACTTTGATTTATTGGGACCATTGATGTTTTCTATTAAGTTCGTTGTTTGATGGACAAATCAAGCCACATTGATAAGTGCAATTCCAAAACAATGTATTCCTTTTAACCAGACATGAAATTTAATTATCCCGTACAGATTTATTGGTACACAACTGTTGGTGCAACTGTTATACCGGGCACAGTCATTGGCAACTGCAAGATTGCAGTGTTTATATGAGCAGTATTGGCAGCTTGATTTATGAAGAGGCCAAAGCTTTCGATCTTCAAGATGATCAGTTGTAGGGATTATTCACAAGGGCACATACATTAGTAGTACTTTTATAGATGCTTAATGCTGGGAGAGAGGTGCATGTATCAGTTGGAACTCTTTTTGAGATGCTTGAGGCATTCTTTTTCACTTGAAGTTAATAGTAAAAGAGCAAAACTGCAGTTTGATAAGCCTTAGTGCAAGTATACTGTGCACCTAACAGCCAAGTTTCTAGATAGCTCTTAATAGAGAGGGTTTTTTTTTCTTTTTTCCATCTTAATGCCAGACCTCTGTGTAAGTACTAAGGATCTGCAAATTGGGTTTGGTGCAGCAGGTTTTATGTGCAGGTAGGATGGCGGCTCCTCATTTCTGCAGGTCCTTCTCAGTTAAGCTTAAGTGACAAAAAGGAGCGAGCTTACCCTAGGATTTTCAGAGCACAGATTTCTAATAGGACTTGGCAGTTCAAGGGCTAGAGAGCCATTTTAATCTTCTGTGCCCACCCAGTCTCTATACAAATGTAAATATGTCTGTCTTTAACAATTTGCCAAGAAATGTGGTTTTAATTTGGTAGCAGTGATCCCGCTCCCTGCAGCTCTCTCGGAGTGGAGTCGCAAGCCTGGCGGCGCTTTGACGTTTCCCTCTGTCACGGTGTCATTGTTTATGTGAAGTCTGCTTCTGCTCTCCTCCTTTTTATGCCTGGAATATTTTTCTTTAATTATTTCACTGCCTAAAAGGAACTTGGGATTACTAGACAGGATGAGAGCAGATTAGGTTCTTTTTTATTTTTTTTCTTTCTCTAACAAGTCCTAAAGTTCCCATAGGAAATAAATAGTATTCCCCAAAACAGATGATGTTTTTTATTTTTTTTAATTAGCAAAAACTATTAAGTTTAATAAAGAAAATAAAGGAAGTATCACCAGTAATGGCCGAGGGTCTTATAGTAAAAGCAGTGCCCGTTGTTGTTATTTATGACTCTCTTTTGCCTTCTATTGTGGACGTATTCCAGCCTTAGGGAGTTTACATCACTCGTAACAGCAAAAGGCGCTCTGGTTCCCACAGAGCCTTTCAAAGCCTGACTCATGTGCCTTATGTTAATTGTTCAGCTCTCAAAATACAGCACTTACAGGGTGTGGTTCCGAGGGGAAAATCTACTGTACTTAGAGGGCATGTTCAGAAGTGTTTCACATATAAATCATTTTGATTCTTTATTTTATTTTTTTTTACTGTCTTAACCCTTTTCTGTCGCCCCTTGATGGGATAAGCTACTTGAAAACAAAACAAGAGTCGAGGCGGTGCAGAAAGTGAATGTGTTGGCCAGTCGGCTCTGAGCTCCTCACTTCCAACGTGACTCAGTTCCCACGTGAAGTGACTCTGTGGCCTTTGCCTCTCCTTGGGCTCTGCTCTTCACACCCAGAGCTGGCTTTGCCTTGCGGCCAGCAGCCATTCCCTGCTCCTGGCAGGACACAGGGTAGCAGTGAGGCTCAAGGCTCACCTGCAGCAGTGAGCGCAGGTGGACAGTGCCTGACCATGGTCCTCCTTTGCCCACGTTGTCTCCTTGCCACCCCTTGTCTACCACAGCCAGGAGAAGCGTGTGATGGGCTCGTAATCCTGTCCCAGGCTGCTTCGTGATGAGCTGAGGATAAGATTTAATGTAAACAGCCTTCTCGGTTACCATAAAGCAGAATAAGGAGGTGCAGTTGCTGCTGCTTGCGCTGCTTTCTGTGGCTACACAAGGGTGCTGTCCTACTGTTTTGATGCAGAGCTGCTGAGTAAGAGCTGTAACTGGAAAATATAACAGTTCCTGCTGGCTTTAAAGTTAAGGGTCTGTGCTTTTTTTTCAAAACTTTTCAGTATCTTCATAATAATATTACTCCTTTTAATAGTTTTAAAAAAAATGAGCATATAGTAAGTCAATTTAGGGGAGTCCATAGCTTTAACAAGAATAGAAGCAGCTATTCATCCCTCATCTTAAACTCGTTAGGCTTGATTTTTGAGATTGAAATCACATGGCATGTGTGTCTTGTGTGTTGGGTGCCTCCTGTAAACATGTATTGCAACAGCAGTGCACAGAACTTCATGCATCTATTAATACACACACAAAAGTTTGCATAACTTGCCTCAGAAACAAGAGCCTCAAAACATCTGCAGTTTTTTAAGCTGTCAAAATACCCTGTTTCTTTGCCGAGCTGCCCTCTCTCTCCCTAACAAAACAGGAAGTTGTTCTCACTGGCTCCTGCCCTTGGGAAGAGGAGCAGGGTTTACCTCCTCCCCGTCGGCAAAACAGCAGGGTTTAATCCCCTGCGAGGGAAGGCTGCCCGAGCTGTGTCCCAGCTCGTGCTTACGCGCGCGCTCCAGCCTTGGGCCTCCGCAGCCCCCTTGGGCTGCTTTGGTTCTGCTGCTTGGCCGGCTCTGGCGCAGGAGGCTGCCCGTGTCACGCAGGCAGCAGCAGGAGCGAGGGCTCCCTGGGTTCCACGAGCCCCAATCAGAGGTTGCATCATTTGTTGCTGATGGGGAAAAATGCTGTCAAAGGAAAGGAGATGCACAACCCCCCTTCTCTTCTTGCCTTTGTGCCATTTCTTTCCCTCCTCTCCGTAGCCTTAGAGATCGGATTTATTTGCAGTCTATGGTAGTCGGTAGTGAAGTCAGCAAATGGCCCTTCTCTCATTGAGATTGTTTCCTCGTGAAAGGAAATGCTCACAGTTTGAAGAAAAAGAGCATTTTCCTTCCCTCCCCCCGCTCCTAGTCTCGTATTATATAAAACCATGGTGCTGCTGTTAGCTGAGACCAGAAAGAATTCCCCTGTTGTCCTGTCGTAGCCAACCGCTACAAGCTGTGCGCGTCCGAATGTTAGTATTAAAACTTTTAACCCTTGCCTTCTAAAATGAGCAAATAATACTGTGTATGTTTTTTGGTAAGTATGGAAAATCATGGGAATTCTTTTGAGAATAAGTTCATAGACCACCGCGCCAGTCAGTCTCTTCAGAAAAAAAGACTGACAAAAATGCTCCTGTCTGCAACAGAGATTCCTGGCATTTGTCACAGTTTGAGCCACAAAGATGTCAAATATTTGCCAACAGTTTCCTCAGCTGGTTTGGAAAGCTACATCCTTTACATTGCAATCTTGTTTGTTTGCGGTACATTTTAGCATATGAAATATGTTCATCGGGAGTCTGAAAGGGGAGTAAACTGACTACAGACTCTCAGCTGATATAAGATTAAAAATAATTTGATTCCTAGCTGTTTCTCTAAGACCGCTCGCATCAAAATAATAAAGACCATGTGTAAGCCTTAGTAGTACAAATGGATGAATAATCATAGCTGAATGCGTCCCGTTTTAAACCTGTGTTTTCTTTTGGAGCAGAAAGAAGTTTCCAATGGGACGTCTGAGTATTTTACTGAATCTGCCGAGAACGAAAAGCTTAAGCTCAGTCTGACCCAACAGATAAAGCAAGACATCTTGAAAGACATGTATGTCACTCTTGTTTCGAGTTATAATCTGACAAAATATGAGTAAATAGGAGTCACTGCATGTTATGAAATGTCAAATAATATGAACGGTTATATAAAAGATTATTTTTGATTGTTAAGAGACTGATACTGTACTGTGGATAAGCACATAAAATGTTCTTTGTTATTTTGTAGGGCATGAAAAAAAACTAGTGCAACCCACATAAGCTATCTCACATAGGCAGAATTAAAATAGTTTTTTTTTTTCTTCAATGAAACTCTGAGCCAAGATAAATACTTAGGAGTTTGAATCTGGTTTAGAGAGAAGAAAAAAAAACACTTTGCAAATACATATTTTTTTTGTTTTCATTTTGTGAGTCTACAATGTACCACAGCATTAGTCAGGATCTGTGGCTACAAATAAAGGGTGCCCTATACAGTGTAGTGGAATAGGGTGAGGGGGGTCAGCTGAATGTTTCAGTGCTCCTGTGCTATACCATTATGCTGTCCTTACCTGCCAGGAGCCCAAAATGTTTACTGTGGACCCTGACAACTTTGGTTTTAACCCACATTTTCTCATCCGTGCTGATTTTAAAGTGAAATCAGATTGGGAGTTACTATTCTAGTCCTTTTCTCGGGTTAGATATGCTGACTTGAGAACTGATGGCATCAGCAGAGCTGCAGAAAGCAGTCTCAGCATGGGAGGAGCTATTCTATAGTCTGCAAACTTTAAATCTTACATAGGCAGCTCCCATACTTGTATGTAAAGTTCATCTTACAGATGATGTGAAGTTTAGCTTTGTAGGTAATACACACTGTTGAAGAGTGTTTATGTACTAACAGTCCATTGTGACTCTCATGATTTCATTTTCCTGTATAATTCCTTTAAAAATATCCTCTATTTGTTTTACCTAAGTCCCTTCCAGATGAGCAGGCTTGATATTAGATGACTAGTGGTTAACTTTAAAGTAACGCTTTGAAATGTCCTGGGAAAAATTCCAGAGGAACATTCTAAACCAGTGATTAGACACTCTCATACGCAGACACACACACACTGCATCTTCCTACCTGTCCCTCTCTAGTCTTTAGATATGCATAATGTATATGAGTATATGGGAATGGTTTGAAATCATTTAGACACTTATGAAACACTGTTTTATCTAGCTAATTTGGGAAGGAATTCAACGCACTTATGCAGTGCTGACCTTTAACATCTGTAATGAATCCAGTTCTGCCTCTTGGAACAGAATGCAAACTCCTTCATGGCTTAGTCATTAATAAATAGGGTTCCCCTAGAGCAGTGGAAAATCAGATGGGTAACACTTGGTATTATCCTCATTAGACAAACATTACTGCTTGTCAGGTGATATATGCTCTCCCTTCCACATTCAGAAAGAGGGTTGCCCTGCTGGTCTTTGAGGATTAGAAGAAAAAACAGATTGAAACAGTTACGATCCATTTTTATTAAAAACAATTTTTTTAATTGCAGTGTGAACAGGACTAAAACAAGACCTCAAACAAGAAAGGACTCCAATAAAGTACATCCTGGCTCAAAGGACTCCCAGAAAGAGAACAGAAAGAATGACTGTCAAACTTCTCCCAATCCATCTGATTTAAAATGTGGGAGTATAAGGCAACCAAAGGATTGCATAAGTGCATCTGAGAGCAATGTAGAGCTTCCTGTTTTAGAGTTGGAAAACGATGTTAATCAGAGACAGCCAGATGATGCTAGCAGCCAGCAAAAACCTCGCTCTGTGGAGTGGTTAAAGATGAGCAAGAAGCCTCCTTCTAGCTATGAGTCAGCACCACCAGATCCAAAACAAAGTCAAAAAGTGACTGAAGCACAGGCTCAACAGAAGAGATGTGGTTCAGAAGAAAAGCTAGACTGTTCCAGGAAAGAATTTTCTGAAGAGGCTCCATTAGTTCCCAGCACTGCAGAAATGAGCAAGTGCAGTGAAGATTGTGCAGGTCCGGTCTTGGAGGAGAAGACCCCACTTGGTTCAAGATCATTTTCTACAGAAGAGTTGACAAAAAAGAGGTTTGATGAAGAGTCACGTACTTCAGAAGAAAAGCTCTGCACACCTCTTCTTGAGGGGAGCAGTGCAGTGAAGACTGGCAAAACGGAGCCAGGCACAACCCCTGAAGAGTTGTCTCTGCCTTCAGCATCTCATTTTAAAACGCTGTCTATGTCTCCAGAGAAGCTTACCCAAAAAAGAAAGAAAGAGGTTAAAGATGGTCTCAGAAAATTGAAACTGCGAAGGCTTAAGAAGTCATGATAGAGCCTTAAATATTACCCTGATGGTTATGGATCAACAACCAGATTTGTATTCAGAAAGAATATATAAAGAGTGGGAAGTGGTTCAAAACAATGAAAGACAGGAAAAATGCACAAAGTCTAAATTGGACAAAACTTTTAAAGCAAGTTTAATGATTAAACACGTCTGTGATTTTGAACTGTAATTAAGATAAGTCTTAACCTTTTTGGTTTTTTTAGTATTAAGACATGTAAATATTTTAACAATCGTAGTATTTATAGAAAGAAATATCTTAAAATATTTACCAAGCAAAATTTCTGATGGATGTTTGCTTTGGCACTATAAAAACTGGATATCAGCTGGTGACAGCAAAAGTTAAAACCCTTCTTATTAGCCATTAACCACTATAGTTGCCAATTTTTCCTTGTTTCTGAGCATCTAATTAGTTGATATTAATTACTTCTGTTTCCATGTTAGAGAGTTCATGTCTTATTCATATGCTCTTTATAACAATAAAACAAATTTGTCTTATATCAAATACATATTTATGCAACATTTAATATTGCTGATAGGTTAAGTCTTATATTTTCAGTGGGATTTCAAAATAATTAAGAGTTTGCAGTATGCAGTTTTGATATGAATATGTGTTTCTAAGATGAGTTGTGGATACCAGTGTTCATGTATTCTGTTTGAAAACATTAAGGTAGGTTTTATATTTGATGTCGCCTAGATTTGCAAACATTGTTATTGGGGAAAAAAATCATACGTAAACGTGCATGCGTGTTTCAAAACCAAGCCCTGTTCGTGTGCAAGGACAACGTGCTGTAATGTCTGGCTTTTTTCAGGTGTTAGTGATACCTGATTTAACTGTTACTTTAAGATGGAGTTAATTGTATGCAGTTTTTAATAATGCATTTGTAAATTGTATGCTGATGTGCTAAGGAAATGTAAATTCTTAATTCACATTTTCTTAAAGAGGAAAAATAAAATTACAAGCAATTTCCTTTGATCGCCCTCTCGAAATCAAAATGAGCACAGAAATTTTGTGTGAATCAAGTTTTGCACAGCCTGACTGACATGCAGTCATTACTGTGGATATCTTTACTTAGATTCATGTAAACATTAGAGTTGATTAGAGCAAGTTTTGTCCTTATGAGAGCTAGTAAGTCGACCAGCATCTTTGCTGCTGTAAATAACTTCAGCTTTGCCTGTGGATGAAGAAAATTCTGCATGCCCACAAGACACTTTTTCTTTTTTTCTTCCAGTCTGTTTGCATGGTGTTTCTGACTGTGTTTTGCATTAAGGCTGCAAATGCTTTACCAAGCTGCAGGCCTGCAGAAAGGTCTTTCCTGGTAACAAGCAAAACCAAAGTTGCAAATGAACATGGGTTTGCAGGAAGAATAGCCTAAGGTATGTTTATTTTAATCTTTTGTATGGGCTAAAGATGCTAGGTTACACATCAGGGAAGAGCCCTTTTTTGATGGACTTGAAAGATTTACTAAGAGGTATTTAATGAATTATTTATCAGGAAAATAAAGAGTATTTAGAATCATCCCAAGAGTTTATATAAATCTTAGCGTATATTTTCTGGGGAGATTATTTAAATGCTTATGGTATACAAGCTGATAAAAACTGATACAAGCAACATATATCGATATAGGCAACAGCTGTATATTTCTATGTTCTGTGTTCTACTTTGTTTTTGCTTGAATCCTTACGAATTTTCTATAAAGTTTTTCTATTAAATTTTCAGGTGTAATGCAGATACCTACAAGAGAGGTTCAGACAGCTACCCTGTGACAGGTGTATGTTGAGATTAGCAAATCATTTCAATTCTTTTCATTTTATACTGGATAAAATAATGCTCTTATCACTGCTTTTCCAAACTGGTGACACAACGATTTTTATCTGTGAAAGTTTTGGACAAACCTCAGTAAATACAGCCTGCTACAAAAAACTACAACTTACAGTTTTGAACTCTTAACTAAATAACATATGGAGGGATGCATCTTTACAAATAAATGTTATCGTAAAAAGGGGCTTGGGTAGATTAGCCTTAGCTGGGAACACTTGATTCTGCCTTTGGGATCATTTGCTATGTTACAGTGCTGCTTTCCATCACTTTACTGATAACATGGGAACATCTTGCCTTTAAAACCGTGATCCTGTGACGAGCAATGGTAAGAATCTTAGGGCTAGATTGTATACAAGTCGAAGAGACCTAGAGATTCAGAAGGACTTTTTCTGAAAGGGTGCGTAGTTGCCTCACTCCTACTGCAGGTTGTCAGGCTCCGAGGCTCTCCGGGAAGACCCACTGTTTTCTGTGCTCATTAATTTGAAAAAGTGTCTCCTGGATCCTCTCAGAAATGCAGTTATTCAGGGAAAAGCTTTGAATTCATGTTCACTTTTGGATTTTAGCTGATACTGCTGCCACAAAGTGTTCTTCTTCTGTACAGTAGGACTATTATAAGTCTTTCCCTTTGCAAACTTTAACAGTGTTTTCTGTGATTCCATGACATCCAGGCTGTATTGTTACCGAGTATTTCTGTTATCTTTGTGCTTTATGCCCAAGGTCTTATCTTCAGTCTTTGGGTTTTTCTTTATCCACAGTCCACCTGCATCCAGAGCACTGACAGGTGTGTCTGGTCTGTGAGATGCTCTTGATTCACAAACATAATTTCCCAAATCAACTTTAGGAATAGAAAAAAAAAATACCGGAAACTGAGCCCAAGTAATGTAAAAATAGTATTTTGCAATTCTTGGCCTTGGCTTTCTATTACAAATTTGCTTCAGAGCAGTGGTAGCACTTTCTGCTAAAAGTAATAAAGATTTAAGGTTCTGTAAGGTTCTGAACCTGCACTGGAGCACAGAAATTATGTCTGTTCTTATTTTTTTCTGTTTGGTCTGTTTCATTTTTTTTTTGTTTTGTTTCATTTTTAAAGCTTTTTCAAGCTTCTCTGACATATATCAAGACTACGAGTAACTAACTGCCTGATGCCCAAAATGCAGAGTTCACCTCGAAAAATATAATTTGTCCTTAAAAAGAAATAACTGTCTCATTCAAAGGAAGCCTCATTCATCTCTTCCTTCTCCTTTTTCAAATAAATTAGCTGGTTAATTTGATCTGTGCTGTTTGCAGAAGTAGTTAAAAATATTTGTTTAGTGAACTTTTGTGTTTAAACACACATCAAAAGCCAGACCAGACTTTTACATATTTATTTATTAGGAGGAAGCATCTGATGTAAGATCTTCCCTGGCCCTGTTGGTCTATTAGAAAGTTCAACTGTTGCAAGATTTAGTCTGAGTAGTAAACATTGTGCTGGCTCTGATGCTGTCACGCTGCAGTTCTGCTCATGACGGTCTAGACAGTGTGCTGGCATGTTGTTACCATTGTATAGCCACATTTCAGGGTTCTTCACTCAGAAAAAACTAAAGATCAGCTGTTTCTAACAAAAAGGAAAATCTTAACTAGGACTTTGCATTGCTACAGAAACCTAGTCTGAGCGAGGTGTTAGGAAATCTTCCTAAGAAGTTCATTGAATCAAATAAACTTCCTTCCTTTTAAGAGCTCGACATGTGGGTCATGAGGGTTGAGTTTCAGCTGACATTTTGATATGATTCTTTTATTGGCTTTTGGATGCAACATGATGGATTTTGTTTTAAGTTTAAAAAAAAGGAGGAAGAAGTTTTTCCTTGCATTGATTAACAGGCGATTGCATTTTTAAGTAGAATATTGCAGATTGTGTTACAAATAGTTATCTCCTTGCCTTTATCAGTATCTATGAAAATGTTTCCTACTGTATGAAAACAGTACTGCAGGCTCAAGCAGAGTTAATAGTCTCAAGTGTCTTTTAGCCAAGAGTGGGAAGTGGGAGTTGGCCTCAGAAATTTGCTTTAATAAAAGACACTCCTCACTTCTTCGCCTTCTGCCTTTTGGACTTCTCCAAGAAGCATTAACCAGCATCAAAATACCTATGTGAACGAAAACATGTGGGATGCGGGAATAGTTCCATGTCTAGCCTTTCACCCAAGGGCTCTACAAGCAGCTGAACCTAGGAGGAATACGAACGTGCTGGTTTTGACAGGGTGACAGCACTGATGGTAAGCAACTCTGTCAAGGAGATGCAGGCTGGATAAGGAACTTATTCTGCAAGTTCTTCTGTCAACACATGTGTTTCTGAACATGGTTCTCCCTCCTGTTCACTTCTGATTTTTTTTTTTTTAATTTTTTGAGCCACCAGATCATTAAAAGGGAACCTAGTCGGGGTGTGGGGCATTCAGGTGGCATTTTTACCCATCCTTTTCTGTAGCCAGTATAGTCCCTTCAAGTAACACTTCACTGGTAGGAATTACCTATCTCCAAGCTAACTGCTGCTGGGGCTGCCAGAATAGTTGTCTTTTTGGTTTATGCATGAAAGTGTCTCGAGCTACAATCCTCGAGATGGGCATGCTCCCTCATTTTAATATTAAAATGCGGTCATAACGCTAGAATAAAAGGAGCAGATTCATTTCTCCACCTTGCCGAGGAACTGGTTGAAGCAATTTGCACATCACAGAGCAGGCGCCCAGGGGCAGCGCTGGGCTGGGATCTGCTGGGACACCCTGGCTGGGGGCACTGCTCCCTGCCTGAGGGAACCTGCCGGACCCAGGCAGGCCAAGAAGCACTTCAGGCCCTTCAAGCCCTCCCAAAAATTGAAATAATAGTTTTGCTATTTTCCTTTTATTTTCTTTGTTGGGAACACTAGCTAAGTTTTGTTAGAGCTCTGCGTAAACAATAACCATGAAGACCTTTAGTGTCAGTATTGCCAAAGAGGAAGTCGGAAAATTCTTAAAAATCAGGCGTGTTGTTGAATGCTGCTCCTGCGCGCTGGAAGGGGAGGGCAGCTTGTGCAACCGCTTCCATCTCCGGCAGGAGAGAAAGAGAGGCTCCGTTTGGCGCTTCCTCTATCGCAGCTTCTCATCTCCTTCGCGTACGCTCATAAAAGACATTAAGCCTCTGCCTTGCGACTCTTTCCAGCGGGACCCGGAGAGCGGTGGCGGCGGCAGCGCTCGGGGCCTCCGCGCGGAGGTGGCAGCAGCGCCGGACTCGCGCGATGGCCGAAGCGGCTGAATTGCGCGGGGGGCAGCGAGCAGGAGGCAGCGCAGCGCTGTCAAGTCTCTAGTTTGGCAGGGGGCTCTTTAGTGCTGTTAACGCTCGCCGAGGAAGCGTATCGGTTTGTGCAAGGAGCGGTCGAGGAGAGGAGTCCCAGCAGGGAAGGCGCTCGAGGCCGCTAGTCCCGAGTTTAGGCCCGGCCTGTGGTAGGCGCTCGCTGGGCAAGCACTGTGAGCACACGAGCTGTCGTTGCTGGTGTCACTGCTCGGGTGGCTGCTCCCAAGGCTCTCCCTTTCCCCTGGTGACGTGATCTCTTAAGGCTGCTGTAACGTGCAGGATCAGCACCTTCCCCTAAGTCACCTCTCCGTGAGGAACACGGGCCCTTTCCCCGCGGAGCTGCCGTGGCTTTGATGTGGCTCCCGCTGGAGCAGAAGGAGATTGGACAGGTTCATTCAGCGGCATCGGTGCAGCAGAGCGGAGAGGGGTTTTGTTTAAGCTTTGGTGTTTAAATCGCAGCTCAGGAAACATGTTTCAGTTCTTAGCTGAATGAAGATTCAAAGAATAAACACACAGTAGCAGCAGGAAGCAGCTCTCGACTAAGCAGCAAGTATCTTCCTGGAGCAGCAAACTGGGACCTGGCAAAGTAAAATTTCCACAAAAAGAAATGGCCCTTGATATTCCAGTTAGAACCTTCTCTGTTTCTATATATTTTTACAACAATGGGAAAATTCTCCCAACTGGGTGGTGGTTCTGGGCTACGGAAGACTGTTTCTGTTTTAAATTCACCAGGGTAAGTTGTGAAGCTGCAAGTAGCACATAAGGATGTAATTTAAAAATACCATCACAACAGTTTCACAGACTTCAGTTGCTTTGACAATTAAATGAATTATATAGGAAAAAGATGCTCTGTATGGAGAAACTATGCTGTAACAGAAACCTCTACCTGCTCAATGTCAGGCGTTGTTGCCCTGCAGAGGCTCAAAATAAATGGAGCTGTCAAAGTCTCAACAAGCTTTGGAGCTTAAGGAACCCGAGTTTTGCCCTTCATTGAGTCTTGGGAGGCCTAATCGGTAAATGTGGACACAACCATTGGAATATCTAACTAGAATTTCCTTCAGCAGGGTGGGAGGGGGGCCTGACAAATGCATCTTCCTAGAGACTAGCCTGGTATTTTTTAATCTTCACCTTTGCTTAGGGGAAGGCAGTCCCAGGTTTCTCCCTACAAATTCATGTATGAACCTAGATGGATGATCGGGAGGATCATGAGGAAAGTGCAATAGGATGAATTGCGTGCAGTAAAGAGAACAGTCCAGTCATTCCAAGGAGGTAACTAAATGGCTGAGATAGTAACAGTAGACTTCAAGAAGACTTAATTCAATATTGAAAGCACAACTGGTCATGACTTAGGCTTTAAGTAGCTTCTTAAAAAAACCTTGTTCACTTTTTTGCAGAGCAGAAGAGATCTGGAAACAAAGGAGAACAGCAGTTGTGGGGATCAGCAGCTGAAGCACCGTTAACTCCCCATTCAGCAAATGGTAACTTCACCTTATCAAAGAATTTTCAGTTGATGTAGTAGGTGAGGGAAAAGGGCAAAGTAGGATCCTGCTCATGGGAGTGGAGTGACTGGTTAGACATCCCACCTAGAGTGAATTTAAAAAGAATAGCAAATAGATTTGATGCTTTTTTTCTTTTTTTTTGAAAGTTGTAGAAAAGTTACAAAGGATACGAGCAAAAAAAAAAAAAAAAAAAAAGTGTTCAGGGATATTACAGCACTCTCTGGGTAAAGTTTCTGAGTTTACTGTAGACCAAATATAGAACAAAAGATTTTTATCTTTCAACGAGTTGTAGTAGGCTGGCTTAAAGTATAAGAAAGACCCTGACCCTCTTTTATCTTATTTTGCAACTGAGTTTGTTACACAGTTAATGGTTACTTCACATTTATTGTAGTAACTTCCAAAGAAATTAACTGCAAACTTGTTTTGGGGAGCAGGTCCGTAAGAGTAGGCTCCCCTGCAGCTAATCCCCACTTCCATATAGGGCCCCTCTTACCTGGGAGAGGCTGCATTAGTTAACCATCAGCTCACTATAGAATATTTTAAAGGCTGATTTTGTGCTTTACAAAGCACTTGCCCATTACAGATCAGGATAATCTATGGATCCTTTCCCATCCAGGTCAGCAGTTTGAATCTTGCCTAGCTACTCAGCTCTGCTCACTACCCCAGGGTAGTTCATTGGCCCAGGCAAAGTAAACCAATTGCACAATTCCAGCCCCATCATCCTTCTTAGAGCTACATGGAGTCAAAAGACATGAAAAAAAAACCATATAAACAACCCCAAAGGACCATACGGCTTTTAAATCCCTTCAGCTTGACTCAAAACCAGATGAGAGGGGGTAGTCACCTAACAAAAGAATCTAACGCAGCAGCAAGTCTTGGAAGTGGGAAGTGCCACCTGCTCCTGCTTTTGCCTCCAAGCTCAATAATCTCCACGCTCTTTTATGTTTTCATACAAAAATTTAATAAATATTACTTTTCAAGATTTATTGCCAGGAACAACACATCAAAGATGCATTTTCATATAACACTAATATCACAATACAAGGTATCTTCATGATCTCAATGGTTAACCACCGAGATTACTATGTTTATAAGCCTTTTGATCTTAAACATTGTAATAGCACTTTGATTTCCTCACTTGTTAAGGCGGGCAGTGTAATCTATGGCAAACCTACACAGTGATCTTACTGGGCAATCTACTGTTCAAGTATTCAACAACTAGCTTATTAGAATACTCCCTAAATGCAGTAGATTACCCAAAAAAAAGAGTCAAATCTACAAGTGGTTCAGTATTACATATTCATGGTGAGGAGGAGGGAAAAAAAAAAAAAAAATCAGAATTTACAAAGTAAGATTGCCGTGTTTCCAACTTCACACGCTAATTTGATAGTTTAATTACATGCAACCACTCACATTTCATCTACATAAAGTCATAGCTCAGTTTTGTTCCCTTAAACTGCTTCTTAGCAGATTATCTGCCTGTCACTCTTTTTCAAGTCTAAAGCAGCAAAAAAATTTTTCTAGTCTATTTATCTAAACTGCCTCAGTCAGTACTTACAAAAAGTCTTAAAGTGATACTATGGAAGGTGTTTCAAACGTTTGACATTGTACAAAAAACCAGCATCAAGGCATGAAAGCCCATCCTAATAAAAATAAACTATTTTAGAACACCTTAGGTTTTGGCATATAGGCAACATGTAACAAGAAAATAAATTCAAAATAAAGAAGCCACAAGCTTACAATGCTATCAAAAACCTTCAACTCTAAACACATACATATAAATAAAAAGGAATGATATTTTAAGGCTCTTGATTATTAAGTTAATAAATCAAATATACACAGTGATTAATAAAAAAAGAATTATTTACATATCTATACAAACTTCTATTTTTGACACATTTTCCTCTTTAAATTCTTCATTTACCAGCAACTGCTGACAAGTTTCCCCCCACCCACCCCCAACAAAAATACAATTTAAAAAAAAAAATAAATAATAAACTTATTTTTGATAGTTGCTGTGGTTCCGAGCTGCAAAGGCACTTTCAAATACAGAACTAGTTGTACGTCACCATAAAACCAATATACAAAAAACTCAAATTCAATAAATATAAATAAAATGTATTATTCTAAAGAAACTGTATAAATTGGGACATCTGCAAAAAAAAAAGTTAACACTAAAGAGGAGTAATAAGGCTATGTAATACCTTATGAAACGTTTCCATGATGCATCAGCGACAGCTGAATTTACATTAGGGCACTTTTGACTAGTTTTGCATAGATGTGAAATGCAGCACTTGGTATTCCAGCCAACCACAGCAACTATCATTGCCAGTGTAAGCCAGCTTGTCAAAACTTAAATTAACACGGGGATTCTATGTAAATAATAGCCTTAGACTCAAATATTACACAACAGTTTAAGAACTACAAGCTCCGAGTGCCTTTGTAAGGATACTTCAAGGCCCTGCATGGCAGCACCCCGCTGTCTGCTATACGATGTATTCCATTCGGTTTAGGCTTTGTGCACTTTCCAAGTCTCTGTTGTCTTGTTTGTTTGTCCAGTTTGGGTGTTTTGTGGGTGTGCTGTTGGGTGGCTTTTCATCTCTGTCTACCAATGTGTACGCTGGCTGTTTGGCAAATCGGGCCTTCTGCTGGTGTTTGTCCATGTCATCTTCCTCCACCTCCGAATTGTGTGTCCTTATTTTGGCAATTTTAGAGTTTTTGTTTTCGTAGTCTTTAATGGGCACTGTGTTTGCTCCGTGTTTCTCGATGGGGTTTTTGATCTGATTCAGCTGCTCCCTCACGTTGTTGGTGGTGTTGTCATCGGCTGCCGTGTGCGTGTGGCTGCTCTGCTTCCGGCGCTTCCGAATGCACCAGTAGAACACGGTCACCAGGCAGCAGATCCAAGCTACGGTTAAGACCGAGCTCAACAATGGCACCAAGAAATCTGAAAGAGTTGAAACGAGTTAGCCCTGCTGCAAGTTTTAGTCAAGGTTTTCCACAATTAAAACAGCTTTAAATTCTTCTGTCTGGTTTGTATGGAGTAGGTCAGAGGGAACCTAGGGATTATTTTAAACTCTGTTACAGCATAGGATGGTCTAAACGAAATTAGGACTAACCAGTAGCTCTGGGGGCAGCAATGTCTTCCTCTTACCGCCCTCAGGCAGGGATGGCAGGCAGCAGTGGCACTCTTGGGGACACTGGCATAGCCACATGGATAAACAGAGCTTTCAGGGCCAAGCAGCTTGGCTTGCAGTGACACCAACCACTCAGGGGTAGAGGGAAGGAGCAAGCTCCTCAAGCAAGCCCACTTTATCATTCCCACTTAACAAGAGCGAGAGTCCAAGATTCTCAATCTTGCTACACGTCTCAGGAGTAAGGAAAGCTTCGTCCGCTCTGAAAAGCTCTTCTAGTTACCTAAAGGATAGGAGATTGTGGAGACAGAGCAGTTTACCTGTTTTGTTTTTAACTGGTCGCCGTTGCACTCTGACCTCGGCGACTGCCGCGATGAGAGTGTTGTTTCCATCGCGCTTGCTGACTAGGTCAATAATCCTGTCTGTGATTTCTTTGATTGGGTTCTCATCTTCTCCTATATCTTCGGCAGACTAAAGGAAAAGTCACACAGTCACACAGAGCAAATGCCTGATCGGGTGCATGGGCAGTCTCCTGTTTATGAACTCCAACAGGCAGTTAAGGCACTTGGCATTTTTACTCTCACACACACAAAAGGACAGGGTAGTGGAACAGCACTCAGGAGTGTATAACAAAGTTACACGTGCTCTTGTTAGCAAGATTCTTCCCTGTTCTCAGGAGGGAACTGGGATAGAAACTAAACTGTAAATGCTAAGAAAGCAAACCAACCAACCACACCCCAAAAAGATATAAAAAAAGACCCAGGAATTATAATTTTTATGAAATCCATATTACATGTGTATCCAGCAATTCCTACCAAGACACATACACACAAACCATTCTAGGAATACTTACAATAGCAACGTGTATCTCATTATTCGCCAGGTGTGAAGGCTCACAGGTAATATAGATGGAATATTCGACAGAAACATTCTTCAGAATATTCAGGTTTCTCAGTTCACTGCAGATATGCTCTGTGGTAAGACCCTAAAGCATACAAAGATTTCTATGTTTATTTTTATGTATTTTCGTGTGTGTATGTACAAACATATGTGTGTGTGTGTTTGTCCTGTAAGAATTTGCCTAGAAGGAACAGTTCTTGGGTGGGTGGGAATGGAATTCCCACCAAACTAGCTTTCCTGCTTTTGCAGGCACAAAAACATTTATGGTAGAAATCTGTATTAGGCAGTAGCCCTTTATACCTCAGGTTTGCTTTGATAATGAAGAAGGACTGTCAGCTTTTATTGTACTTCACTAGCAAAGCAGTTTGGTTTGTGCTGTGCTGCACTCGCATGCTTGTTTCCAAGAGCAAGAAGCCCTCTTACTTACCGGTGCCATCATTTCCTTGTTAAAGGTAAAGGTGATGTTGGCACAGTTGTCTTGGTAGTAAGAGTCAGAATTGCATTTTGTCTTCACAGGTTGTTGATTTGAAGGCCAACATTCCCCCACGGCAGCACAAGGGTGGGTGAAACAGTGGTCCTCTTTAACAGGAACACAGGCATGTCCAGCGGGGCACTCGTTGTGACCTTTGGCATGTATGATACAAGGGCGAGGACCACACCAAACCTGGAAGGGAATAAGCACCGATATAAGAAACTTCTAGTTATAGAACAGAAGACAGTGCAACCCAAAACACTGCACATTTGTACCTTAGAACAGGTGACTTTTCCATTCACACACTGACAGGTATTACAGTCATCATCCCACTTGGTCCCATCTGGCATTACACGAACGCTGGTAATGCAAGGCCTTCCTGTAACTGAAGATACAGGCTGGAATTAAAAATTTCACATCAAAAGAGTATTTCCCTCTCCCTCCACCTTAGATCTTTCTAAATTCAGTGTTGATTTCATAAGTTCCTTTAAAAAGGAAACCCATCTGTTAGAACACAATTACACCGATCTTGCTACAAACACGGTTATAACAGTTGTTATAATAATTTTAACGACTTCTGAAATACCTTCTTGGCATCCTGGACCGCTGCGACCCGGTGGGCAAATGCAACGATACCCATTAATTTCATCCACACATGTAGCTCCAAAAGCACAAGGAGAAGATTGGCATTCATTGATGTCTATGATGGGGAATAGAGGGGTGAGGGGGAAAAAAAAAAAAAAATACTCTGTAACATCGTTTTATTTTGCCAAAAAAAATACACAGCCATTCTCATACTGGAACCTTATGTTCCATTTCTAGTGTCTACTCAGAGATCAACGCTTATTAGGAGCACCATTATAATCCTGAAGCAGTTTCCCTGAAGTGTCTGCTACAGCACTAACAACGATCCAAATTTGACCCTTATGGCAACTTATGGCTTTTCGAGGGCACAGACACACTCCTCCTCACGTGAAAAAGCTCCCTCTCCTTTGAGGCAGTGCAGTTTTGTCCACCTACCATATTACACCCCAACTGATGACAACGTTAAGCCCCTTTCCAGTTGTACTGCTGTTTTGAAACTGCTATTTCCATGGCTGTTATTAAAAAAGTGTTAGTCTCCTACCTGTAATTATTATTAAATTACAGGGAAGTGCATACATGCCCTCAGGGCTTGTATGCATATTACTAATTGACAAGGCCTCTGGCTGGCATGCTTCATGTCAAACAAACCCATGCCACACAGACGTATCCAGCCATCGTGAAGGGCATTCTACCCGCTCAGCTGAACCAGGACGTTTCAGTCCCCTTTAAACTAAACATAGTGTTTCTGTCATTTTCAATGCAATTCCTACTCGCTCCGTATCAGCTACAAATCTGGGTGAGGAAGATACCAGCCATCTATTGTAAATCTGACTGTTACTTGACTCAGTTAAGAGGACTGTCTTGCAGCAAGATTCAAGCGAGACAAAAATCAAGGTAGAGTCCACTGCAACACTCACTGATTCTGCAGTCAGGACCCGCAAAGCCTGGAGCACATTCGCAGCGGTACCAGTTGTCTCCATCCACGCAAGTGCCACTATTATAACTATAAATAGATAAATAAATTAAAATACACACACAATTTAAAAGCCTGTTACAAATAAAAATAATCTAGTATTCTAAAAGGAATCTAGCATTCTAGAGAGAAGAGAAAAAAAAGGAATGGGATGAAAGACAAACATTAAACTTACCAAGGATGAGGACTGCAGTCATTTGTGTCTGCAAAGCAGAGACAGACACATTAAACATGCAAAGTTTGGCTAATGCAACTCTACTGTCAGTAAGGAATGATTAGACTTCCCCTAATGCCCAAGTTGCACTTACTTTAACTTTTACAAAAATATGTTGAAATTCTCTACTAAATTGATTCCAGGCTTCTACCACAAAATTTGTTAACTACTTTGTGGAACACATGTACACAGGAAGAGATTGTTGTAAAGAATTTAACAGGAGGAGGGGGAAGGAAATGAGTGGAAACAGACAGAGCTGCTGGTGGAAAAAGAATCTGGGAGAAAACAAGACAACATCTGTCTCCACTTAGCTCATTTGCAACTTTCTCATGCCCAGGTCAAGGCTCTATCACATAAAGTCATTAAAAACAAAGATTCAGGTGATGCTAAAGCCTACATCAAACAAGCTTTCCCTTCTGGTTTCAATCTTGACTCCAAGGGCAACAGGATGAGCTAATGTTCTCATCAGGCAACACTTTGGAAAAGTTCAAGCCAAGACAACTTACTCTGAGTACATGTGGGTCCTTCCCAGCCCTCTTTGCAGACACAAGTAAAAGAATCCCCATTGACTACGCAGGTACCACCGTTATGACAGGGGTTTGGCAGGCAGCTGCTGTTCCTTGCTGTAACACAAACAAAAATTGCCACTAAGCTTTCAAAACTGAGCCAAGAGGGAAAGCTGAGGTCCCAGATTCAGAGCTGCATCTGCTTCCTGGTGCTTAGGTGGGGTACTTGCCTATATTACAAGTGGCTCCTTCCCATCCTGCAGGACACATGCACTTGAAAGTGTCCCCCTCGTCATAACACGTTCCTCCGTTATTGCATGTTGCCTCATCGCACTGGCTGTCACCTAGGAAGAACCCAGACTCTTCAATTCTGGTGCTTTCTAAACAGCAAGTTTAAGCAGTGCGGCAGGGCATGCCTGCTGTGTTTTGGAAGTGCTGAACTTACGGGAATGACAGGTTTTTCCTTTCCATCCGTTTTTACATTCACAAAAGAAGTCATTGACCAAGTCTCGGCAAGTTCCTCCATTGTGGCAAGGGTTTTTACTGCAGTCATTAATATCTAAGAAGGTTATAGAGAGAAAGTGAGCTAAGTAGCACTTACAGAATTAACAAGCTAAGTAGACAGAATTAGCAAACACCTAATGCTTGAAAGATTAATTTTCTATTCCTAAATTTGTATTTCAGTCATGGATTAACTACTTAGGCAACTACTTTTATGCTTAAAGCACTTCCACAAAAGTCAAGAATATTCTAACCAAGTTCTGCCACCTCATTCTCATTTTATTTCAATTAGCAAGAGGTCAAAGATCTATTTGGGAAAAAAAATCCTATCAGAGGATGGAAGATAAAACGCTCACTGTTTTCAGTTCTTGCTGTTTCCAAGGCTGATAAAAAGCAAATAAGGCATTTCTGGTCTCTTAAACACTAGGTACTTATACTAAAGGTTTCTTGCAGAAGTTATCCAAAGGGTACAGCAAAAAATGGCCTTGGAAGAAGACCTCATGTTGAGCTGGCATTGCTCACTATCACCTTAAAGACCAGATCAGCCATCCCTTGCTGATATTTCTCCGAGAGTTCTTGTGTGCAGAAGGAGCATTAACTTACTTGTTTCACAATACATTCCTTCCCATCCATCACTACAGATGCATTTGTAGGAGTTGATGCCATCAATACAAGTGCCACCATTTTTACAAGGGTTGCTCTCACAGTCATTGATATCTACAAAAGTCCGGGGGAGGTGGGAAAAAGGAGGAAAAAAAAAAAAATAAAATCACATCATAAGTTCAGGAACTAAAAGCTACCATCTTACTCGAGACTATTTGATGCTGCTTCCATTTATAAGCTCCTCTTGAGAGGAAGAGTTTAAGCAAGACAAGAAGCACCCGAAAACAGTACAGACATGAAATGATCAAACCACCACTCAGCAACTTAGGGGAAGGAGAAAAAAAAAAAATGACATTTTAAAAATAAAACTTTTCAGGAGCCCTTGAAATCCATGTTAACCCCCACTACTAAATGCCTCAGACCTTGTATACATAAGGTTTTTAAAAACATACAATTCAAGGCCAGAAGGTTCATTATTGTGAACTTTCCCCAAGGCCTAGCAAATTCCAAGCTGCCTCGCCCAAGCGGGATATGAAAACTTAGAGCAGTTCCAAGGTTCACCGTGTTAGGAGGAGAAGAAAAGGAAACAAAAAAAAAAAAAAAAAAAAAAAGGCACCACACACTTCAAGTAATCTGGGAGGAAGGACAGAATTTTTCCAAAGGGAGATTCGGGGACAATAAAACTCAAGGATCATTCAGCTCTTACTCTCATGGCAGTAGGTGCCAGTGAATCCCTTGTTACATTCACAGGTGAATTTTCCACCCGCTTGGCTCTTGCACTTCCCATGAGGACCGCAGACGTTTGAGGAAATGTAGCGAACCCCCTCGGGTGTGCTGTTGGAAGCCACTGCCACCGTGCAGCTGTCAATCACTGCAGGAAAACAGAGATCTGTGTAAGGATTGCCCCTTTCAGATGACTTCATTTGCCAACAGCCACATTACTACATTAAAAAGATTTGTGCTTGGTACTTTAGAATATAAAGAGCCTGAGTATTCAGGCATAAAGCAAACAGCATCTTATTTGAAGGCTGATGGACCACTTATTTGGCCTAGAATATCATCAGCAAAACTGGCTATTTGTTACCTGTGCTTCATTTCCACATCTTCTTTCAAATAGCAGGGCGCTTTTTCTCGTTTTAAAAGGTATTACCCATCTTTTTTTCCCACTCATTACACTAAATGGGCTGCATTAGGCTACATCAGGTCTTGTGCCAGGGGACGACAGAAAGTGTTCCCGGTCATTCCCAGCCTCCGAGGCAACACAAACCTTCGCAAGGAGTTGTGCGGCAGTGATCTTTCAGGTGAGAGCAGTTCTTCCCTTCATAGTCTTCAGGGCAGTTACAGAAATAGTCCATAGCAAGATTGAAGCACTGGGCACCGTTCTGACAAGGGTTTGGCTCACAATAATCTATGTCCAGCTGTAAGTAGTGCAGAGGAAGACAGGGAAGCAGAAGAGGGAAAAAAAAAAAAAAATAAAAAAAAAAAGAAAAGAAAGGCAGGGAGGGAAGCCGAGTGAAACAGAAGTTTTATCATAGCTTTCCCTCATTACGCCAAGCAGACATCGTGGAATCTGACCTTTTTATCTACTGCCTCAATGAATTGTTCAGAATGCACAGAGTTCAGCTAGACTTGCAGCTATTTCAACAGACAGCCCTCTTGATACTGAACACTCACTGAAAGCTAATAGCTAGCATGTAACAAAACCTGACATGCAAACACTTGCAATCTGCTTAACAAAAAAGACTCTTCGGCAGCCTGTGAGCCTTTCCGGTCCCCCCGCCCCCCGTTGTTTCTTTAATATATATAAATCAAGCACTTTCTTGGCAGCTTGACAGCTATACCAAGTATGACTTGATACTATGGTCCACTGGATGCAAGGTATTCAGGGCAGAGCTGCAGAGCCCTGCTGGAAAAGGCACTGGCTTCAAGGCTGCCTTTCACCCGCGCCTCTTACCTGACAGAGGTTTCCTGAGAAACCAGCGGGACACAGACATTGGAATCCATTGATTTCGTCCTGGCAGTGACCCCCATTCATGCAGGGGTTACTGGCACATTCATTGATGTCTTTCTCACAGTGATCTCCTGCATAGCCAGGTGAACAGATACACCGATAACCATTAACCAAGTCCTGCGAAGCAACAAGAAAGTTGAAAGTTGAGGGGTTTCTCCTTCTCTTCTCCCACATATATGATGCATGAGTGTGTGTAGATATATATATCTACACATATACATTTTTATATAATGCATGCACTATACAAATTTATCATTATATATAAAAATATATATATAATACTATGTGTATTCATAATTAAAAGAAAAGTAAAAATCCTAACAGTCCCACAATATCATCTATTATATCCAATACCAACATAAAAAATAGATACATAGTTCATGTTAAAACAAGGTAAGAATATCAGGATACATGAATCTGCACTGTCAAGTGGAGGATCCACATTTGCAGTAGTCGACACGACAAGCAAGCCTGTTTCATGGTGACAGTGACAGTGAGCATGTGTCACTCACTGCAGTCACATTTTCTGCTCTTGCACCTTTAGGAATATGTGTGCAGAAGGGCAAGTGCGACCCAGCCCCGCTGCTGCTCCACTCCAAGGCAGGGCAATGAGCACCTGCAGCATTCCCAGCTTAGGGCTGTTTCCTGCTCTGTTTGTGTTCAGATTCAAGTGTCTGGGTTACTGCTGCAAACTTGCAGGAATCAAATCAAAACCAGTTGCTTACCCGGCAAGAACCTCCATTCTGACATTGTCCACGACAGTCATTAATATCTGCAGTAAAATTAGCATGGTTAGAAGGCAAAAATATATTTACACTAGATAGAGAGTTCAAGTCCTTCTAAGGCACCAACTAGATAAACCTTTTGTCAAGTTTCCTGCATGCCTTCCTTTGAGATAAGGTTATTATAATGGGTGGGAACCTTTAGTAATTCTTCTACTAGAGTTAGTGAAACTTCACATCATTGTTTTAGTCACTTTATCAGAATATAGCTATGTTATGGACTAATGAGTCTGATAAAATTGCGTACTTTCATTCCACACCAACTACTCCCTTTCTAAAAACAACTAAGACTCTGCCCGGTGTTTAGAGCAGAGCTGAGAACTCAGTGGAATACATCCATTAAACACGCACAATTCCCGCTTAATAAACGCAGGGCTCCAGACACTCACTTATATCACAGTTGTGGCCAGACCAGCCGGTAACGCAGTCACAGTAGTAGCTGCCGATCAGGTTCCTGCAGGAGTTGGCATTGACACAGGGCTTGCCCTCACATTCATTCGCATCTGAAAAACAAGGAGAACGGCCACATGAGCTGCTCCAAGGGCGGCAGACCCAGGGAAGCTGGCAGTCTGCTCTCACAGCAATGACCAGCAGGTCCTCTCTCAAAGAAACTTGCAATATACAGCCTGGATTAACGCGATTTAAGAGAACAAGAGTCAATCATGGCTCAGTCTTTGAAGTCTCCTGCAATTAGAATATACTGGCTATGCCAATTATGTGGTAGTTGCCCAGCTACTCAATCAGACCCCTCCAC
The DNA here is from genome assembly GCA_034781795.1 of Crypturellus tataupa. Classification (NCBI taxonomy): domain Eukaryota; kingdom Metazoa; phylum Chordata; class Aves; order Tinamiformes; family Tinamidae; genus Crypturellus; species Crypturellus tataupa. The sequence goes on along the minus strand of JAWLRI010000928.1, from coordinate 1,985,709 downwards.
AAGCACACAGAGACGCTCGGCTTTGCCGCCCGTCGCTGGGGTTAGCACGTCGTGGAGAGCAGACGCAGCTCGTTCGCTGTGAGATCATCCGCATTTTCGAAGGCAGCTGTGAGGTCTGGAGGAGTTGACATGGCTGAAGAGATACAGCAACTTTCTCACAGGCTCAAGGACGGAACACGTGTGGGGGCAGATACACATACATCCTCCCCAGTGCAGTATTTGCAGTTTAAAAGATGCCTGTTTGGCTTGGTTAACTATTTGCTTCCCCAACTAGCAGGCATCAGCAATAAAAATGAAAGGATGCCACGCTAAGCTATTTTGGGCCCCACTCCTGCAAACACAAAAGCTTAGGACTCCGAGTATGCCAGAGTATGTCCACAGGTTTCAGAAACATGAACATGCCCACAACATAACCCATAAAGCAGGGGGCATGATCACATGCTTGCAGGACTAGGAACCCTCTAATTTCTTCCCCCCAGCACCTTCAGATGGCAAGAAACACAGTACTCACCTAGAAGGCATGTTTTGCCAGTCCACTGAGGAGGGCAAATACACTTAAATCCATCAACCAAATCTTGGCAAGTTCCTCCATGACCACAGGGATTTGGAGAACAATCATCAATATCTGTAACGCAGGAAGAGAAGAGGCTCAGCTCTGTTACCAAACAGGCAACCAAAAAGCAGCTGATATGTTTGATAAGTTATTGCCGCTTCTAGGGTCTATCCTGAGGGACAGAAAAACAACAGAGCTTCTGCTTGGAATTTCTACTAATATTTTAGCAAAATAATCCTTAAAAGGGGTAAAAGGGTTTTCAAAGCATACAGAGATTAAATGGTCTTTTACAAGCAGAAGTCAGATTTTGATACAACAGGCGTGTCGGACTGTATTTTAAGAGCTTGCCAAAATGCCACCTGAAATCTGCTCTGCTTCTCTTGAACCCGTTGACCATTCTCTCTCCTTGCATTTAAGGAAAGCACAGGAGAAAAGGGTGCATGGTGATAAATGGGTGCTAAGAACCAACACTAAAGTTAGCCCAGGATAAGCAGACTGCACTGTGAGTTTGTCAAGGATTAGCAAGACAGACGGAAAACAGTAACCAGGACGTTCTTTCTGTCAAACCACTTTGGAAAACAAGCAAGCAGAACAAGCAAGCCCCACACACTTACTATCAGTGCAAGTCGGTCCTGCCCAGCCAGGCGCACACACACACTCAAATCCCGTGGAAGTTTCTAAGCAGCTTCCTCCGTTGTGACAGGGATCGGAAAGACAGGCATGTTCCGCTGCACCGAGACACAAGTTGGCTCTGGTCAGGACCACCGCGGCATCGCCACCCGCCCCACCGCGCGCTCCTACTCTGCGCCCGCTGCCATCGCTCCTGGCGCATCCAGTTCCTGAGAACTGGGAAGGCAAAGGCCACCAGCAGGAAGTCACCTCCCAGGCTAAGCTGGCCAGCACACTGTGGCACACACCTGCTCGCAGCGGAAGAAAACCAGCTCAACTGCGAGCAGGGGCCGACTTAAGGACATACCAACTGTCAGTGATGAAACAAGTCTGGGCCTTGGTAGCTCTCCCCAACAATTAATGCTGGAAACCCACTCTACCCCAGCACAGTGCATCCAGGTAATGAACGGAGCCACTAAGCAGGGAATAACTGCCAAGTGGCAGGTCAACAGCCTCATCAAGAGCACTCACCGATCTCACACTTCTGTCCCGAGTAGCCCTCGGGGCAGGAGCACTGGTATTTGTCCGGGCCAGTGTTGCTACAGGTGCCACCATTCAAACAGGGTGGGTGAGTTCCACAGTAGTTCAGATCTGCAAAGGGCAAGGAGCTTAAAAACCACGGCTCAACGGCGACAGAAACAGCACTGCGTGCAGAGACCTTATTAAATACCTCTACCCGCAGAAGTAGGACAGAGCAGAGCAAGATGAAGCACATGCCAACACCACCAGAAGAGTGGAGCACGCAGCGCCGAGGCGCTGAAGGACACCGGCTCTGCCCCGACCCAGGGGCTCGCACTGGCCTCCCGGAGGCGCCTGCCAGTGTCAAACCCCGCGGGCGCCCTTGGCTCCGGTGAGGTTCACGTACCTTTGTCGCAGAGCTGACCACCCCAGTTGGTTTCACAGAGGCACTGCCATGGTTCAATGCAAGTGCCATGGACACATCCCGGGTGCGGAATGCACTTATCACAGTACTGGCCTTGCCATCCATACTGACACCTTCGGAAAAGAAAGGGAGGAAAAAAAATCAGAGCAGGGAAAGCAGTCTTAGAATTGCTCTGTGTAGATGCGAGTGTCAAGCTCCAAAGCCTCGAGAGAGACGGGGCAGAAGGGGAGGACGTAGGGAAGTGGAGAAGCCAGTCAAGGTTTGTTTGATAGTTTCTTATAAACAAACATTTCAGTAGTTTTGCCAAGGTCTCTGTAGCCGGTCTCCTGACAAAAGGATAACTGTTCTGAGAAGCAGCATGAGGCCATTGAGCACAATAATACTCTTTCTGGAGCCTCGTACAAATGTGGCCGAGAGGGTGGGCATGCACTACAAATCAATCTCTGGACTTCGACAGAGTGCGTTATAAACCGAGGGAGGGGGGAAGAACAGGCAGTTAAAACAAGAGTTTTCCAGAGATGCTCATGAATCCAGGGTTCCGGGCACTGCAGCACAAGCAAAACCAGGAGCAGGAGCTCCGAGCCCTTGCAAGGCAGGGCCAGCGCAGGACGGGACGCAGCCTGCCGCCGAGCTGGGAGACACGCACAGGGAGCGGGACGGGGCCACAGCGCGAGATCAAAGAATGCAGCGCACGCCAGAATTTTGCATTTGTTCAAAGACAACCTGTTGTCAGCGCACTTCAGCGCTCCGTCTGAGCTAAGCTCTCTTCAGGTAACAACTAAGAGGTGCCAAACTCCAAGCAATTTTAATTACATTATCTGAAGACGACAATCATTTTTATCTTAGCTATTTATTACCACTATCAATAAGCTACACAACCTCCCCGCTAAAACGGAAGATGCTCTTTTAAAATAAAGCTCCCTTAAAAAGAAAGTTGATTTTGGCTTTCACTTCGGTTCTCACAGGCAAAGCAGACCAAGGATTCTTCAAATTAAAGTTCATCTACAGACAGAAAAGGAAGACAAGCGGAGACTTAAAAGCAAGGGTTTGGTGGAGTACTGCATGCATTTCTTTAACAGGTCCTGAGAGTAATTGATCATCAGTAATTATGCACTAAGCTGTCACTAGATTATGAAAACAAACCTTTTCTGTACAGAAGTCAGCTAAGCTTTCTATTTATAAAACCCCCTACTATTCTTTTACCAGCAATTTCTTCTCATGGGAAAAAGCTGGAGGGATCTATCCAATGGTTAATCACACACAGCTAGCGGTAAGTCTGACTTCCCTTCTAAAAAATCTCAGGTGACAAACTGCATCCTAATGAACTGTGGGTTTTTTCAAGAGCTACTTCAATAGCAGCCTACTCAAAATCAGTGGGAAACACTCGATAGTTTGTGTATATATAAAAACCAAAACAAAAGAAGAGTTAGTCCAACTTATTTTTCCTTGTGGACAAAGATCATGAAAGAAAAACCCAGATCAAGGAAAACAGCCCCTGTCAAGTAGCTCTTGGAAAGTGCTTCCATATAGGGAATAGAAAAAGAATGCACAAAGACCAAGATTTAGGAACATACCCTTTCAACTTCTATTGCATTCAAAGCAGTTGGCCTGTAAGCTTACCTGACCTAAAAAAAAGCAGCATACAAATCTAGAATTTTACTCCCTTTTTTTTTTTTGTCAAATTAAAGTTTTTTGATGTTTAAAGAGAAACAAATATTAGTTAAAAAAGACCAAAAAAACCCCAACACTAGCTAAGATCAGCTTCAAAGTATTTAAAAAAAAAAAAAAGAAGAAGAAAAAAGAAAACTATGGTCATCTTTAGAAAAACAAACAAAACACAAAAAACCCACCCCATCAATCAGATATCCATTCTAGAACAAGATTCACAGTAGTAATTCTTGTTTAATAATATGTAGTATTTCTTGTTTAGTAATATGTACGCAGCAGTTTCTCACGAGAAACTTAAAGTTAACTTTCCTTGCGTTTGGTTTTGTTGGCAGGCTTGCATTAAAACCAGTGACTTGCACCAAGAGGGAACAGGATATTTTAAGAGTGTTTGCAAGTTGTCTGTTATACCAGAACCCAGAGCAGTTTCTGCCGGGATGTTATTTTTAAACTCTATTGCATTTGTAACATAGAGGCTACATGACTCATCAAAACTTAAAGAGAAAATAAAATCTTGTTTCTGTAGTCTCTTTAAAGATATTGGTCTAACTTGGCAGGCAGAAGTTATCTGAAAGCACCAGAAGGACAGCATTGTTTCAAGACTATGCAAATCAAGTGTGGGAAAGTTGCACCTTAAGTAAATAAGAGCACTAGTGCATGTCTGGGCAGTGAGTGGGAGGCAAGAGCCTTAGAAAGAGAAAGGGAAGAAAAAAACCTCTGGAAACAAAGCCTGTTGTTCTGACTAGGAGACAGCAACCTCTACAAGGCATGTTTATTCTGATGACAGAAGCACAAATCACTACTAGCCTTGACTGATACCCTCTCCTCACCACTTTTTCCCCAGCCCCACCAATGCTTCTTACTACTTGCTTTTTAAAAGGGGAAAAAAATAGATTTGGTATTTTGGGGGTTAAGCAGCCTATATAGGTATAGCTAGCACTTAGCATAAGCCATATCAGTCCATCCTTAAGCTTGGCTTTCACTTTGTCAGGTCTGTTGTGGAGGATGAAAAGTTATTTTCTGACTTGCTCTAAGGATTCTCCTTGATGAAAGTGTTTTCGGTTTGTCCTTAAAGTTGAGATGACAGGGATAAAGGGAAAGAACAACTACTGTGGGCATTCGGGCTGACCTCTTACACTGGGTAGTCTGTCAGACACCCTACATTTAATTCTTGCTTGAAGTACAGTTCATTGAGAAGAGCAACCCAACTCACATAAACGTTTCCAGCAAAGGAGAATCCACCAGTTATGTTTTGTAAACAGGTTTTATAAAGGGTTACACAAAACAAGCTATAACCATTTGTTGATAAAAAATGTTCATATTTATTATTGTCCTTACCCCTCAATGGACACAGAAGAAAACCTCCCTGTGCTGTAAATATACGGTGCATGTTTTGAGGTATTCCAAATATTTAATTGCTGGGTTATGGCTAAACTCTGCTTCTCATTGTCTCCTTGCCAGGACAGAATGGACTTCAAAGCACAGCAGCAAAATTCTGCATTCATCAGTCCCCTGACAAGATTTCATCTCAGCTATTAACCTCTCAGCACTCGGAGCCTGCCTCACAATGGCAAAAGAACCAAGAGATTTAACTAATCCCATTCTGAAGAATGCTTGAATTTGCCTACCGATGGAGCAAACTTTGGAGTGGAGGAAAGTAGAGGGAGAAAGGGTATGAAAGGGAAGAGAGAGAAGTCATACTGCAGTTCAAACTCGTACTGGAGAGGGTCTATTAACCAGGTTGTATTGAAAAAAAAAAAACAAAAAAAAAACAAAAAAAACCCCCACACAGCCCAAAACATTTGCACCATTTATGCAGAAGCAACTAGTTAGTGCGAATTAGACAGTATTCACAGCATTTAGCCCACACGTTTTATGGGCATTGCCATTTCACAAACTAAGCACTCCTCAAAAGTATCAGTGCATTAAAAATTTACCTGCCCCCCCATTTTATTCAAGACTAGTCAGCATGAATAGTGCACCCTGGTTAAAAGTGGAACTCCAAGAACACCCTCCCTCCTCAATCCTGTTTTTAGCATCACTTTTTCAGTTACTTTGGTGGGGGGAAGAAGGGGGCATGCAGGAGAGGGAGGGTGCGCGGGGGAGAGAAGTGAGAGGGAAGCATTTACCTGCACTCTCCTGGAATTGTGCAAGAACCATGCTTGGGGCTACATCCCTGACGACAAATAGCTGTTAAAACAAAACCAAAAAGAGTATCAGCATGCTGCCTGCACCTTCAAGCCCGTGGGAATGTTTTAATCTCTGTCATTATAATCCTACAGAATCCAAGTTTTTAGCAAGTCTCTCTTATCAAGTCTACTCGCTAAAAAACCTAAGGTAGGTGTTCCCTACAATAGCAAATCTGTCAGCTGGCTTTGTAGAGCAATCTCACTTAGCACTCTTCAAAGAGTTGCCTCAATGGCAGAGAAGCCATCTCACTTTACAGAGCTGCAAGTCACTTCTAGTCTACAGATTTCCTTTCTCTGCATTTTGCGGAGCTAGACCGTATCTTTATATCTAATTCAGAGCAACTTTTGACTACTCTAGATTTGCTTTTGAGCCCTATCTCTGCACAGACAGGAGATTAAGATGAGCGTCTATTCAAATTGCAGGTAAACTCAGTCAGCAAGACATGCCGATAGTCTGTTGCTCCTATTCAGCATCCTGTTTTTTCCATCTGAAATTACCTAGGAAATCGTCAATCCCTAATATACATGTTAAACACCAGCTCAGGTGGAACAAATGGCCTGGGACTTTTCAACACCAAAGCTTTATACTTGCCAGGTCACCTCTAGAACAAGTCTCTCCTCCTTCCTGCTTGTCTTGATGTTTTGCACCAAAGGGGAAATCCTGCCATTGAAGTCAGCAGCAGAGCTCCCATTGAAGTCAATGGGCTGGGCTCTCCTCCCAAGGGCAAAGATGGGGATAAGCCGAGAAAGAATACATTTATTCTTTATATTCAGACCTCTCCAAGATTTTAAAGCAAGTCTAGAAGTAATCTGCTCCTTGCTGAGCTCTCTGGGTAAAGAGTTGCTTCACTGTCCGTCACCCTAACACTAGCGTATCACCAAACTACAGTCTGGACATAAAATATTCCATAGACTTGTCTCAGTCTTCCAGCCTATCCAAAATTGCCGATCCTTTGCAGTTAAAGCATCTGTCACAAACCTTTGTTGCACTCTGGTCCCGTCCAGCCTTCCAAGCACGTTTTGTTGCCATTCTGGTCACAGGTGTGGTGAGTGAAGAAGTCATCTCTTGGTCGACAAAACTTGTTGCAGCCAAAGCCATAGTAATGCTCTGCGCAAGTCACCCGGATCTGATACTCAAAGTGAGCAACTCCTGCATTATGTTTCAGAGTCTGCCACTGACGGCTCGGATTGATCATGCCTGAGTGCGACGCCTTTTCTATAATGCGATCAGGATCTAGATGGGAGAAGAGACAGAGTTAGATTTTCCCACATCAGAGTTCTCGGGCTGCACAGATATGACCGAATCAGCTAGCTTGGTTTTAACAGCTCCATGTTTTAGAGAGTAAGATAAAGCTGTCCTAGAGCTCCACACTATTAACTGAAACATTCATACACTATGTCAAACCAAAGAGGGCTGGAAGTTGAGCTGGACCGTTAAGTCTTTGCCAGGCACTTATCAATTTCTCGGTGTGAAGACATTCAATAAGAACCACATGTCCAGCAGTTAAGAAAATTGAGCTGCTTTTCCTCCTAGCTCCAGAGTGGTGCATAACGCAATTTTCCCAGCACTGTCCTTGTTTTTAACTGGAGTATTCCATACTACAGTAGGGCACTCTTCCACATTGTGGAAGTTCTCTTTTCACATGTTAGCTCACAATAAACATTCAAGCTTACCAGAGCCCCGAGCAAGGAATGCACATTGCTATTTTTATTGGTTACAGATTCTCTTGCTCTCTAAAAAGGAGATTTCAAAGTTTAGACTTCATACTAAACGCTTAGCTCCAGCAAAAGCTCTCTGGCTTTTCGAGACCTACAACTGTCTAAATTATATCTTGAATAATATTTCACATTAGCACCAAATATTGTATATATCTGTGGTATGTCACTTTGTAGTCCAGGCCTTGTGATTTAAATGATCTGACACCAGTGTACAACCTGCTGCTGGCAAGCACTTTACTGCTGAGAGAAAGTTTATCATAAAACAGCCAAAATACCCCCGCAGACATAGTTTAAAAGAAAGTGCCAGGCTGCACTTTCTGTACATGACAGCATAATCCAGAGACAGAAAAATTTTAGGCAGAAGGGCAGGTTGCCAGCGACATATTAGCAGCATGTGAAGAACTAGCACATTCAAGTATCACAAATTAAAGAGCACTGATGTTCACTTGTCCTTCCAACAATTAAAAACAATCTGGAGGATTTTACATAAAGCAGAGTTGAAGGCTAACAAGGCTGCTACAGAAAGCTTATGAAAATACATGGGCAGGCTTCTGTATAAAATACTTTTGAACATATTGTTAAGGGCCTTTGATTTTTAGCTTTCTAAAGGAACACCTAAACAAGCTCCTCAAGCCTCAGGTATCTGCTATCAATTCCCTGACAGATCTTGCCTGCTTGTGCAGCAAGTGCTTCAACTTAACTATCTTCCAAACTGTAAACAACAATGGAAGAGTGTCAATGCACATATATTTTAAGCAGATATAGGTATTCTTGGCTCAAGACTGCAGCGCTTATTAAGCGTTTACAGTGTGAAATTAAGGGCAACAACTTATTCACCTTCTGGTATTTCTGGTTTTATGACGTTTCCCATTTAAATCAGTTTTTATTATTCGTTGGCACTAAGCCCCCAACCCCACATCTACGCCTAAGACTTTCCAATGCACGCAGGTCTTTATTAGTTTAAAACCCATTCACAAGCGATGCAGATGCCTAAGGACTTTCCATACTGGTATATCCAGAGCAATATCGTGTCCTGTACCGTGCAGGTGTAAGACTCTCAGATCTCATCAACAAGATTACAGCCTAATTCTGAGAGGTACTTAAGCAGATGCATATCTGCTCATCTTGAATGGAGCTAGTCAGGCAATTATGGCTGCACTCATGCGTGCTGGAGATGGCTTTGCTGCCCTTGCCAAGATTACACCCCGATCTACAGCGTAGCTGGAAAGTGAATGCATTTCCCCAAATACCAAGCCCGGGCATAAAGACATCCTGTTTCTTGCAAGTAAAATAACTCTATCCTTTTCTCCTGTAGGCGAGACAGGGGGAATGGCACTCAACTGAGTTCTGTCAAACCCCTCCAACACACTGGGCTGCTTTTAGAAAGAGTCTTTTCCTGTTCTCCACTGGGAACACACCCTTGACAATCAGCTCAGTTCTTGGTGCCATGGAGAAAGAGCCTTTTTGTCTCGTCTCCGCTCTACCCTTCTTCCCCTGTTTGTCAGCTCGTTGGGAAGTGTGTCCTTGCTGCACCACTGCAACATCCAGCCAGCAGCTCCTTCAAGCTCTTATCCACGGACTACTGAATTTACACACAGCCATCCTGATTAATCCCCCAAATTTATTTTGGTAAGTGCCCAATTGAAAAACAGCTGTGATTTCACTTCGGATCATGGCTAAAACACCTTGCATTTGATACAGGCTGCAAAGCTGTCACCGCGCATTTCAATTCAAGTAAGGGCACACAAACTCATAAGATCCTTTTCCTTAGCTGTCACCCACAGTTTTCACAATGAAGTTGCGGCAAGTTCCTTCTTGCAGAGCAGTTTCTCCACCCCTCCCTATTCCCACCTGCCAGTGCACACTTACACAAGGGTGCTGACCCAGGCTTCAGGGAAGGCATTGCAACAACACTGCCATTCTTAGCCCGTAGCGTGCAACCCCAAAGCAGCACACTCATTAGGTTAAAAATAAAAACAAACAAACAAAAAGGTAGAGAGGCTTGAGAGGAAGGGGTCTTCATCATTCCCTGGACATCGTTTGACTCCAGAGCCCATGAGAGTCAGCAGATAGAAAGGTTAGAGGAAACACTAACCAATAAGGAGTGGATGAAGTGGAAGAGAGGCTTTCTGCATATTTGTAAACTCCCACTCTGTGCTTAAGTGCCAGAAAATTTGGTGGTTTCATTTATTTTTGGTGGCTGAGCTTCAAAGCCTTTAGTCTGTCTTTATTCAAGGAGCAAATCGGGCAAAGTTTTTAGGCACAGAGAAAATTAGCAATTTTGAGTGCCCACCTTTGCTCTTCAGGGGTCCCATTTGCAGAAGCTGCAACTAGGAAGCACACCAAGAAAGCCTGGACGCCTCTAAGCAGTTTGGGTGGCCACAGACACCACAGTTATTTTTTGAAAGTCTTTGCTTCAGACAACTTCCAGCTCTGGCTTGGTTTACATTGTGTTGAAGCCTCTTATGCCTGCCTGGAATTCACATGCAACCGATACTAGTCATTTACAATAGCTCTTTGACATAGTTTGAGATGCAGTGTCGGCCCCATTAGCTTTATGTATGAAGCGACAGGAGCAAGATGGAATCTAGACAAGAACTGGGGTAAGAAAACCATTTAAGTCGAATCTTGGCTCTAACAAAGCACGATTCTCATCGGCTTCACCAGGGCCAGCATTTAACTGCAAGCCACTCTTGGAAGTGGGACAAGAGCTAGCGTGTGGTAAAGGGAACGTAGGAGGAGAGGAATGTAAAGGGGGGAAGGAAGCATCCACTCGAGGATCTCCTAATGACAGGATTGATCAGGATGCTACAACTATTGCAGGATAGACAATGCCTCCTAACCCCACTATTTTTTAAAAGAGTTCTCACAGAGTGCTCACAGTTCAGCTGTAATTAGGGCAAAAGAAAATCCTGTCGACATTAAAAATACTCATCATATTTTCTCATGACAGTCCTTTAGCCCTAGCTCGACTAGTTCTTTGAGGCTTATTCTTTAGTTATGGGAAAGCTACTGTAAGTAAAGTGATACAGTGCAAAGAGAAGGGCTTGTGCAGTACAGTGACTAAAGGGACCTAAGGATGGGTATGTGACAGCAAAGCTAGTGCAGGAATGTAAATCAGGAACATATGCAAAGCCATGTCTGCACTTGGTCAAATGCACTGCTGAGAAAATGAGGCAGTTTTGTCTGAAGACAATCACATATCCAGAACATGAAAGCAAAGAAAAGCTTCATTGTGTGGCTTTGGAAATGCAGTTGTTTCATGAAAAAAGATGAGCTCTAATAATAGCAAAAGTGGCAGGGACCCAGCCTGAGAAAACCCTCAGAGTCTACTGTAAACAAGACTTGCTTTTTGAAGGCAGGCATCTCCCATTTACGATATACTGCCAGCACAGTGTATTTTCTGCTCCTCGATAAAATGCTTCTAATCAAGACCCAAAAAGTTTCCTAGGCCCACTACTGGTGCTGAGGTAGGGCTTAAAAGCACAAGAACTGCAACAGTTTTAGACACGGAGGCTCTGAAGCAAATTATGGATATCACTCATGATCACACGAATCATTTTTAGTGTAAGTTTCTCTCTTCCAGAATTAATAGGACATCCCATATACATTAAAAAAAAAAAAAATCAGTGCAGAAAGGCCCCTGGAGGCAAAGTGCAGTTTCTCGACTCAAGGTAAGCATAAGCCTACAGCACTGTACACACAGCATAAACCCTTTAGCACCATACATAACCCCACAGCACAGTCCACCTGGCTGCAAGACCTTTCTTGCCCGACACGGGAAGCCCTTCCTAGTACCCTACCGCTGTCACCAAACACTCTGGAGGGGACTATGCTAAACTGTTGCAACATCTGGGGGAGGTGGGCCACAGAGCTGCTTCTGCATGGAAGCAAAAAGACTTGCATCAACAAAGGTTCACAAGTTCAGATTCATTCTTTCTGCTGCAGCTTTCCCCCCACACACACTATTAAAGCTCTGTCTTGTGAATAGAGGTAATTTTGCCCCTCTAGCCCAGTATCTGTAGGCTATAAGTAGCCTACATATGCCTACAGCTCATAAATATCTTCAATCTCCGATTATTAAATCCTACACCTCTAAGCAAAAGCTGATAATCATTCCCATTTCTCATCTATGGTTATTGGATGCACCAGGTTTAATTGCACAGGGCCTTCCCCTTGTCCCCCAGAAAAGCAGCACATGCATTCAGTTCATCTTTGTAGTCAATAGGATTTAGGCTTCTGAATATTATTCAAGAAACAAAATCAAAAGATCCCACAAAACAGAACAAACCCCTTTCCCCACAAGCTGGGCATTTACTCTCCCCAAGGAGAAGGAAGGACAGGTATTTTTAGGCATCAGCCTCTGGGTGCCTAAGCCAGCAAGCCACTCAACTTCTCTGTGCAACAAGAGGGAGGCTACAGTGGAGCCTGTAGCTGCTCAAAATCAAAGCTGGTTTTGAGCAGCAAAGAGTTTCCCCCTCTCCCCCATGGCTGATCAGAGCAGACTGGGTAGATGTCTGAAAGGTGAGAATGAAATAGGGCTTTTTTGTTTTGTTTTTCAGCAGACAGGAAATCAAGGAGTTCGAACGAAGTAAATCAGAGAATCCAATACTTACTAGTAGAGTTATCATTGTAATCCCATGCCTCAACAAGCAATGTGTAGGATCTCTGCAAAAGAGAAATATGAGAGTTTAAAGCCAGAACGCAAGCGTAAAAAAATAATAATGTAATTTTAGTTTGAGAAATTCCTGGTCTCTGCCCTAGAACTGTGTACTTCAAAACATAAACAGGTTATACTCAAGACAAACACGATCTTCTTGTAGCCTCTTAAGCGACCTTATGCAGTCTGACTTAAGAGAGACCTTTCACCTTGGATTGCTCATCTTTGTCATGGCTAATGCATCTTATGTGCTTAACCTGGAAGCACAGGCTCATGCTAGGCTCTAAATAAGCACAATTCAGGTTACAAGTGTGCATGTAAAAGGGAAGGGCACAAGGGAAAGCACCAAAGTAGCATTAAAAGTAGAAAGCAGCCCCTCCTCCAAGCCCCCCACTCTCTCCCAACCCAAGAACAGCTTCAAAGAATTTCAGTTCCAAGAAAACCCCGGGCTTGGATGTCCCTTGCCCAGTGCCACTGAAAGCGAGGAGTGTTGCTGAGAGGACCACGCTCTGCGCCGACGGCGCGATCTCGAGGGCCTCTGCCTTTCAGCATCCCCTTTGAACGCTCTGTGTGCCCGAGGGCCAGCGCTGCTCCCACAAGTATCAGGTAACTTCGGGAAGAGCCGAGGGCTCTGGGAAGGCAGGGGGGCAGGGACGGGAACACAAAGCGCAGGCCGCTGGCGAGCGGGGAGAGGGAAGCGGTGCTGTGCGTCCCGGGTCGCATTCGCAGCCGCGCGAGCCTGCCAGGGCGCTCTCGAGCACTCCAGCAATAATAATCATGCGCGTAAGCTCAGCGCAGTGACGCTGCGGCTTGGAAAGGCGCCAGCTATTACATCCAGCCACCTTTATCTCCGATCCTAACTTGAGAACAAGAGCCATTAAAGCAAAAGTGTCCCCCCTCCTCCAGCCCCAGCCTGGTTTGTTGCCATCCTGCTTGTATCCCTCAGAACTGCTGTTTAATCAGCTGCGTAGCAGTGTATGGGATAACTCACGAGAAATTAAAAGGAAAAGCTGAGGAAAAAATACGAAAAAAAAATCACCGTTTGATAAGCAAATAAGCAAAATGATAATAAGGGCTATAAAACAGTAATGAGGGTAACATCTTTATGGTGATGGGTACAGCAGAATGAATAAACTGCTTTTCCAGCGCAGGCTGGTAGTGCCCCAGCAGCTGCTCCTCGCAGTTTACTTCTCCGTAACCACCTCGCACGCAGCGGCAGCCTGGGCACTTGTGGTTTGCAAACCTCCCGCCTTCTCGTAATGGGCAACGCAAACGCACTGCTGGGAGGGAGCTGTCGCAAGGTGCAAGGGCAAAAGCAGCTTCCAAAGAAAAGGAAAGGAGAGAGAAAAAAAAAAAAAAAAAGTTGAATCAAGGACTGTTTTCTCACGACTGGACACAGCATGCAGCCTCTGAATGCGAACCTCGTTTGTGATGGACACCAGCTTGGAATAGAGCCTAAATATGTTTCATATTCCAAGCGGACTAGGATTCCATTTTGTTCACTGATAACTGTGGGAAAATGCTTCAAAAAGTAAGCAAGGCTGGGCAAGCCAGGACACGAGCCCTCACTTCTGTGCGGAGGCTCCCTCGGCCCAAACCATTTTTGGTTAATATTTCATCAAAGTTACGTGTTATTGTTACTATTCTAGAACGAGTCTTAGGCCTTGGAAGAAGAAAAATAATAAAAGCCCCCCTTCCACTGCAGGTGGCACAGGACTAATAGTTTAAAACTCTAAAACAGATTTTGAGAAGTCCTTACAAAAGTTTAAAAAAAAAAGAATCAGAATATAACTCCTGAGCCATATTACAGATACATATTGCACTACCTTGGGTGCTTCCTCCCTGCTTTAATTACAAACAGTGAGAAGCACAACATGTTACTGCAAGCTTGAAAAAATATTATGATATAGAGAATGAATTATGGCAACGCACACTACTTCCAATAAAGTTAAGGATGTTTTCCTTTCAGCCTTGCATAATTGTTTTGGAAGATATTTTGTCTAAACTCATAGCAACAGTTCCCGGACGGTTCTCAAGACTGTTTACTAACATACCTAGCCCCGGAGGAAAGGAAAGGAAAGGAAAGGAAGGCAGAATCGTCGCTTGGAGCGCTCCTGCAGGCTTGTGTGACCACTTCCCAGCTCCACACAGGAGTTGGGGAAAGAGGTACTTCTGCCTCACAGCTTGGAAACAGAAGAGAGAGAGGGAAAATGGGCAAAACAGACCTAATCTAGCAATTCCTTTTTTCCATGCACCCCAGCTCGGCAAATATTTTAGACAAGGAGTCCCTGTCCTGACAGGCGATGGTACAGAGAGGAGCAGTTTATTCTCTCAGCTCGGGGCAAGGAAAGGACAAGATATAGTAGCTGAGACGAGGTGCTTCTGAAAACAAGTCATGGACACAGCCCCGTACCCGGGCCAAGCTCCCCCTCGACTTCTCACAATCTCATAGCTCTGCCCCGTCCCCCAAAAGCAGCTCTGTGCAAAGAAAAAAAAAAAAAAATACTGCATATCATCCCCACTCTATAGATCAACAATTAAGATATCTCAGGAATGACGACTCCTAGCATGGAGGTTTAAGCTTTCCCATGCCCAGAGCTGACCTCTGCCCATCTTTGAATAAATACATATCCAGACACAAGAATTCCACATCACGCACCTTATTCCATCAAAGCCACATCCTAGGCAACAAGGCAGCAGTGAACTTTGCCGAGTCGCACCCAATTAGGCGCCGCAAACCTGATCCTCCCCAGCAGGCAACGATTCTGCCTGCGAGGGAACAGGAGGGCAGCGGAGCTTGCAGGACGTGCACAGCCAGGGGCCTGCGCTCAAAGTCAGTGCAGGCAAATCTAAGCAAAAATCCTAAGAGTTAAAGTGCGTGGGCTGAGGTCTCATGCCAAAACAAACAAACAACAGCAAAACACAAAGAGCACAAGTGCTCAAGAGCTGTCTTCCTTGGTGACAAACCACCATGGCTCAGCCTTGATCCATTGATAATGCTGCTCAGGAACAATTGTGACAACTTTGAAATCTGTCTCTGTTAAGTGTCTGTAAGAGCAACACAACCTCTGTTCTAGGTGCAAGTGAAATGCTAGCAGGTTCAGGTAAGCAAAGGTATTCAAAGTTCCAAGCTTAACTACCTTCTTCCTTCCCTTCATCCGGACATCCCCTCAGGAAGGGTGGGTTTGCGCTTGGCCTTCAATAGGCATTCCAAGAGTCGGATTGAGACTTCAGGCTCGCCAGGGAGAGGGCAGCCTTCTTTCCAAAGAGGGCTGCAACTGGTCAAACCTCTTCCCTCCCCTCCTTGCGGTTAAGCCATGCAAGCGCTTTGCTGAGCATGTGAAACCATGACTAGACAAATGCAGGGGGAAGTTTGCATTCTAAACGCTGCGCCGGCTTTCACCCTGGCAAACAAGGAAATCAGGTTAAGCCCAACAACATCCACCTCATGTTCTTGCCAGCTGCATGTTGCTGCAAAGACCAGTCTCAGAAGGGTCTTTGCACCCTACCTGGGTCTTAAGGAAGAAGCCTGGAAACTGGCACACTGCCACCGCGAGCCACGGGGCAGCACACAGCCAATGTGCCCAGAGCTGCAACAATCCTGCCTGCCTTTGGATAATAGTGGGTGAGATGGGGAAGAGGGACATGGAGGAGGCCCCCTCGAAGGGCAACAGGGCTCTCGCTGGATGCCCGCGCCGCCGTCGGGTGGCTCGTGCTGACGCTTTCCACGCGCACCAGGGCGTTGTTCTGGGGCCAGCCCTGCACTTTGGGCTTGGTCAACCAAATAAGGCTTTAGAAGAGCTAGAGACAACTGGTTCATCACACAGAGATATGAACACATTGAGGAACAGAAGGGAAAGCACCTACCCTTTTTGACTCTTGCTGAATGCAGCTCTTCTCTGGGTCCACCTCCATAAGGAGACACCCTGTAAAACTTGTACTCTCTCCACAGCCAAGAGTCAGACTGAGCCTCAGGCAGAGCCCAGCTAAGAGCCTCATCAGACTGAGCCTACACTAAGTGCAGTGCACTTCCTCCAGCCTGCTTTGGAGCACCTCCTTCACTGCTGCTAGGCACTTTGCTGCTACATAAAGGAGAGGATGTGAAAACAGTTGCTAACTTCACTAGCAGCTTCCAGGAGAAACTTTCCCCCTCCTCCTTTCTTACAGCACAAGCCAAGCCAGTAACTGAGATCAAGACCTTCCCTGCGATACAGCTGCCACCCTCCTGCCAAACGACGAAGGGCACAAAAGTAGCACTATCCAAACCATGTGTGCGCTTAAGCAGCCAGTAAAGCGGGCTGATCTCGGAGCTGGCGAGCCGGCTGGAATAATGAGGATCCTGTGAATACATAATGTGCTGGAGTGGCCATTGTGTGAAGTAAGTCCATGGTTTGTCTGGGAGCCGAGCAATGCTGAGTCTACTGCTGCTTCCTGTTGCTCGTCCCGTATTGGCATTATTTTTGGATAGGCCCCATTATGTGCTGTAATCCTCGCTGCAGTCAGTAGGGCCGCACTATTGTTCTTGGTTAATATTAGCAGCCAATGACCCTGTCTGGGTGGCCGCACTGCGGCGCATCCCGCTGCCAGACCCAGCGCACTTTGGTCAAACAATGCGCTGGGAGGCAAGGGGGGACACTTGGGGTCCCTGCATTTCTTTTCCTTTCTTCCTTCCTTCCTTCAATAGAAAAGAAGTTACTGCATTTCAACTTTTTCCTCTTAAAAAAAAAAAAAATAAAGATTTTAAGCGATCTCAGCTACTAGGGTGCATAATATTACCAAAGCATTTTAATCAGCGCCTTATCTGGTTACAAAGTTATTTTCTCATGAAACCTCACTTGTCAAAGGCTCACAGGTAGGCCAGGATGTCAATGGTCGCTTTCAAGCTTCCCCAACAAGCAGATTACCTGCTCTTATCACTCCCCTTACCTGTTTAAAGCATCCCTCAGATAATTAAATGCACCAGTTACAAAAGGGTGGCAAGGTTAATAGAGAGAATACCTAGTAGCCAGCCAAGCAAAACAGTCAGGTTCACATAGAGCAAGCCTGAACAAGAAGCCTTTCTACTTATTTACCTAAGTGCACAAGAACTGGGTTGAGCTGGTAAAGGACTCTGCATGTTTGACTATTTACAAACCACTTTAACCACTTCTATCCACATTTTACAGTTTCTTCTAAATACTAGAACAATAATGAGGGCGATTTATGCTGTAGAGCAGTGACCACAGACCCATGAGTTCCACAGAGTAACAAGACACGAATGAGAAAAATTTCTACTGTTGACATCTTTCCCCACGCAGGACATATACAGGTTTCCAGTTACAGTAATTATTAGAAATGGCTCAATTAACATATAAAACTCCTGTCCGTCAGCAGAAATATAGAGTCAAGTTTGCTTTGGTTTTTCAAAGTCAATCTTGTCTTTGTTTTTATATATAAAGAAACACTTTCAGGAACTGCAAGTCTTGGCACGCGCTGCAGGGCATATGGACTGAAATGGCAATAAACTTCAGGCATTAGAGAGCAAGTCCCTAGTGCTGCACATCATCCCCCCTAACTGCCAAGGCAGCAGCTCTCCTAACTGCACAACCCCTTTATTTCAAGTCTAGCCTCTAGTTGAGCACAAAGCAGCAGGTTTCCTCAAGTTCACTCCAATTTTAAGCATTCAGCATTGATTTTTATGCTGTTCATTTTAGACATGCTGACTTCCAGCTGCATAAACAAGCTGACAGTGCTGGATATAGTCTGAGAAAGTTTAGGAATAAGGTCCTATGAACAGCGCCAAGCCCAATCCAGCTGCCACTGAAGTTAAAGTGGAGCAGACCTTTATTAGAGCAAGAATTCTGGGAGTAGGCAGAATGAGGATTTATTTTTAGACGTATTATGGTAATACAGTCAAATGGATTTACCAGGAAGATGAAGTTCTGCACTGCCTGGGACAGCAGTGACTCTTTAGAACATGTTGATAAGAAGTCCAAAACATCCAAATGGATGCACCAATTCTCTGCAGTCCTGGAAAATAGCAGCCTGGTGGATACTAATTATGCTCCAGGTGCCATTTAATACTCTCAACCCCATTCTGGAGGAAGTGCAACCTTTCACCTACAGTTAAGTGGTGAGAGGATTTATTCTTAAGTTATTAATCAACAGTAAGTATCACACTGTGGATACTACTTGACTGGTCGGCATTTTGTTATCACCAAGATTTTCTCTCAATTGCCCACGAGGTGGGCAAAGATGGTTTGCTAAGATGATTTATCAAGAAGAGTTAAAGAATGTCGAGTATGTGGCTACTGCAAGATAACTGGAAGCAAAAAGAGAAAAGAAGAAAGGAAGTGAAACCCTAAATAATCTCATGGTTAAAAAAAAAAAAAATAAAAAAACCTACCTACTAGTAAAAAAACCAAACAAAAAAAAAAACACCCAGCAAAAGACACAAAGCAGTTGAATTAGGTGATACCTTTCACTGGGATTCAAAAGGCTGTTACTTTAACATCAGCTACGGATTAGTATTTTGGAAGCCTTTTGTCAAGACAGAGGAGCAGGGAAAAGTTCACACAGTTTAAAAACACTAAAGCTCTTTCATTATCTTTTTCCAGTCAGCAAAAAAAAAAAAAAAAGAAAAAAAAAAGCGCCTATCCAGAGAATGTTCTTTACACCTTCAAGAAGCAGTAGCGGTAAGATTTTCATTAAAAACAGAAAAGGTTAACTGGTTATTTTGTGTTTTAGAGTAAGGTAGCAATAACATATTCAAAACTTTTTAAATCGTATTTTATAGCAAGGCCATTTAGACACTAGAAGATTTTTTTCCACCTCAGTAGTTTCCTGGTGGCTTGGTGCAATTGGTCTCAATATTAAATAATTACAAGGAGCATAATTTCAGGATAAACAAGTCATTTTAAATTGGAGTTACACATACCAAAGAATTTGCCAACTTTGACCTGCTGCTTCTCCCAGTCTCACCAAACCCTGAAAGACCTTCCCTTACATAAAAGCAAAGTTTAGCACCAAGCTTTGCTTAGTTAAGTCAGACACAGCTCCCTCGAGGTACTGTATGCATCTCATTTTCAATGTCATTTGATTCCTTCAGAAGAGCAAGAGGTTTGATTTATGTCAGAGAAGAGCATGTGTCTACCTTGCACCAAAACTTGTTGAGGCAGACTTTGACATGTGCAACATGGAAATTCTTTTGTTCCTCACTTTTCTGTATGGCTTCATAAGCCAAGTTTGCCTGTCAAGAAAGTCATTTATGTCTTAAAATGAATGTACAAGTAAGGCCTAGGTGTATGTATATATGTATTTTTAATGGAACCTTAATTTCCTCTCCTTAGGGGGGCTGCAGGGACAGCTCTCCAGGTGCCCTCTGTTTCCTTTACGCTGCTCTGCTGCCATCTCCCAGCAACTTGCTCAGACTTCCAGTCACTGAAATGACTTTAGAGCCCACGACCTTCACTCCCTTTACTCCCAGGGACGTATCAAAACGGACGCCGCCGAAGCACACCAGTTACTTATAAGACTCCAGCAATACAAGTCTACATTACAACTACCATCCAAACCTTACAGTGTGTTTCAAGTACACCATTTTCTTCTCTTCATTCCCTTTTCTTTTTTTTTTTTTTTCCCCCCTCTCTCTCCTCTGAATAAAGACCTCTAATGCTATATAACTATTTTTGACAAAAGGCATAAGGAGCAGTTTGGCATAGGAAGAGATTTTTAAGTAGTCAAGGCAACTAGACTTCCCAATGCAATTGACTCAAGGGGGAATGCCCAGGAAAAGCCTCCCTTGGACAGCTGGCGACAAATGCTACATATTCAGATATCAGCATGACTTTTCAAGTGCAATATAATTAATATTTCAGTCAAGCTCCTATTACCTTTACTATAGTTCTCAGTTGGATGTATTCAAAGAGAAATTCATCATTAGACAAATTTACAAATGCAAAGTTGGTTCCAAGCTTTTCTAAAGTCAACAGTATTCATTGAAAAGAATTTCTTTTAAGTGCTGAAATTTCAGTATAAGATTTGAGCTGGCTAATTAAGTTTGCTGCTTTATCTTCAGAACTTCCACAGCTCCCCAGATGATTTGTGTACCCACTTTTAGCACAAATAAGAGCTTTGCCACATTAAATATTCTTTTGTTCAGCTGCTATTGGAAAGTCACAATGGGCAGCATAAAAGCCATGTTCTGTGGAAGTTAAAGCTGGGAGGCAGCCTGGATAATTGCAAACTGACAGTCATCAGAGTCTCAAAAAGTGCATTTACTGCATGGGAATACGCAAGAAATGACTCCAGAAATTTCAGTTGTAGGGGCCAGAGGTCTGAAATGGAGTTTTATGCACTTGTGAAAGGATGCCCCAGGAGTTTGCTGTTTCTCAAGGATCCCAGCACTCCACCAGAGGCGGCAACAGCAGCATTTCTTTTATGAGAAGACAAGCAGACTTAAGGAATTTCTTCCAGGGTTTTTCCCCTGACCCGTTCCCGCACACAGTGATTTCCCTTCCCACCCCTAAAAAGACAGTGGTTATTAGACGACATTTAATGTTCCACTTTTTTTTTTTTTAACCTTATACGCACACATCTACAGATTCAAATTCATAAGAATAACTGTGGGCAAGGGTCTTCTTAATAAAAAGAAAGCAAAAAACCTTTGATGAACCCGCGTTTTATTGTAGAGACAGAGAAAAAAAAAAAAAAAGCCTGCAGCACAAGCATTACAGCCACTGGCAGAGCTTCAAATACCTCGGATTTTTACAAACCCCTTTATCCCTTTGATGGCATATTTGATAACAGTTTTATCTCATTTCATGCTTAAAGAAAGAGGCGGGGAGAGAGAGAAAAAGCCAGGAATTAGCCTCCCAACAGAGGCCAGTCGTGCTAACTCTGCTCTTGTGCTTTGCAGGGCCATCTCCTTTCAGCCCCACTCCATTTGGCCCCACAGCCTCTCCAGCCTTCGCAAGGCACAAGTGACGGAGGAGGCAGGTAGGAGGCAGCACAGGACGCTGCAAGAGCCCAGAGCAGCCTGCAGCGCCGGCCGCGGGGCTGCCAAGCCGTCTGCATCAGCGCAGGAGGAAGAACGGTCCTGGGACCGGCTTCCCCTCACCAAAAAAAAAAAAGGCAAGGCCCTCCCAGCACCCGGCCCTTATCTGCTAGGATGAGCCAAGCTTTGAAGGGAGTGGAAAAACCTACACGTGCTTCAGCCTTGCCAGCAGTGATAGTGACAGAGGAAACAAGACCCAGCCCTCCCCTGCCTGCACGTAAGGGCCCTCCTCCCCTCACAAGAGCGACCTTAGGCTTCGAGGTTAGGATGACTGGATTCTCAAAAGTGCTGAGCATCAACATATCCCAAGGCAGGCATGGGAAAGTGTGTGCTCAGCGCCTTTGGAGAAGGGGAGGGGGAAAACAGGCTCGGTTTCCTAGGTGATCGTCAAATACAAGCTCTAGGAGCAAAGATTTGGGGGCTTCCAGCTTTTATACCCCCCAAACCACTGCTTGGGGCAGACTATCACATACACCACGAGTGCCCCGCTCAGCCATCCTCAGCTTCTACTTGCCCACGGGCACAAGACAGGGCAGCCCCTGCCACCCAAGGCCACAGTGGTGGCAGTCTCTGTCCACAAACCCTGCAGCTCCCACGTCCGCACGCGCAGGTCGCCACGGATCCTCAGAGCAGGCAGGGAGAAGCATCACCTCCCGGACTCCCGGCACACACGAGTCCTGCAGCCCAAGCCAGCATGCCTCACATCCACAGTCCTGCATCTCCCCGGGCAGCACTTCCCAAGGGAACGAGCCTGGGAGAGCCCTAGGGATCCCCCTTTCCCGAGCAGCGGCAGCGAGGGGCAGACAGCCCTGCAGCTACGGAGCCGCCGCCACGAGAAGCGAAGGGCAGAACGAGCCAAAAGCTGCAGCCGGGGCTTTCTCCGCCTGTAGCTCCCGGAGTCCGCAAGCAGCTAAAACCCCTCGAGCCTCCCAGCGAGGCTGGCAGCTAGTTCATCAAGGGCAGCAACAGCAGCTCGCATCAAGGCGAGCAGCGCAACACGATTTCCCCCTGGGGGAAGCAGGAAGCCTTCCCAACCACGCTCCAAGGAAAGAGGCCAGCTATGACACACACTTTTCACACGGGATCCCTCTCCAGCCCCTAACCCACTGCTCTTTTGGCTTAAGCCCAAGACTTCACTGGTTTGGAAAAAAAAAGTGAACTTCTGACCTTTTAAGTCTCAAGAGACTTATTCATGCTGTAAAGTGCAGAGATACGGGGTTCGCTTCCCTGACCCATTTAGATCCCCCTCGCTGCACATCTGACTTTCAAATTTAACAGGCTGCGTCCTGCGAGCCCAAGGGAGAACAAAAACAAAAACACCACCACATTTCACTCATTTCTGGGCTACAGATTCCCGGCCCCCTTGCCAAAATGCCTGGTCCCTCTCCCGCTGAGCGAGCAGCCAGAGCTTGGCTTGCTGCAGCCATCTCAAAAGCAGCACGGTCCCGAGGCAGGGCCACGGCCACTCACTCACCGGCCAGGCGAAGCTGAACGGGATGACAATCCGGTTCTTTTCATTATTCCGGTTGTATTTTAAGTTGAAGGTATTTCCTCCGATGACAGGAGTGGACTTGGTCCCGAAGCTGCAAGGGCCACCAGCAGTGACCCGGGATTGATACTCCTTCAGGCAAACTTTAAAATAGGTGTCACACTCGTCTCTCGTGCATTTTTTCTCTCCCGGGTTCCGGATGCCGTCACAGCAATTTCCATTCTGCAGCTCTCCGTTCACATTTTGCATGGATAAGATCTCCAACTCAAACTGTCCCGATGCTAGAGTCACCTGCTCACCCCAAGAAAGAAGCGAGAGGGGGGAGGAGGGGGACACCAGACACACACAAAACAAACAAAAAAAAAAAAAACACACACAAAAAAAAAAAAATGAGAGAGAAAAAAGAAAAATACAGTTACCGGGGTTATTTTCCCAAGTGTAATCTGCAAGAAGTCTGCAGATAGAATAAAGTCGCTTAAACTTGCTTTCAACAAGCGAGAAAGAAGAAAACATGAAGTGCAAGGCCGGCTTTTCCCTATCAGCCATCTCCAAGAAAGGCTCTTAAGTTTCCCCGGCCAAGTCCTGCTATTAACTCTGCAGAGGACCCTGAGGCAGCAGCTGTAAAGCCCCTGTGTGCGCGGGGGAAAGGGCTCCTCGCCCCTTCGGAGAGGCGGCTCCGGCAAGGGGAGGCTGCCCGCTGCGGGCACCGAAGCCCAGCGGCGCCTCGGGAGGCAGCAGGGCCGGGGAGCTGCCCCGCTCGGATCCCCGCCGTGCCCACGGGCCACCCCAGGGCTGCTGCAACCCCCCTGGAGAAGGCGGCGCGGGGAAGCAGCGGCCGCTCCGCAGCGGAGGGGCGAGCGGAGCGCGAAGCCGCCGCCGC